>JANAVB010008599.1:15568865-15898865 GCA_029216955.1 Iris pallida
ATAATATATATATATATATATTATATATATATATTAAAGATATTTATAGATATTTAAAGTATAGATATATAAATATATGTATATATAATATATATATATATATATATATATATATATATAGATATATAGATATATATATATATATATATATATACAAAAATATATATATATATATATATATAATATATATATACAAAAAAAAAAAAAAAAAAAATATATATTATAATATACAAATATGTTACATATATAATAGTATATATATAATAATATATATACATATAAAATATATACATATATACATATGTATAAATACAAATATATATATAAAAATTACTAAGTATAAAAATATATATACATATATAAAAATACTGCCTATATACAGTAAATACATATATATATATACAAATATATGTATACATATATATATATATATATATATATATATATATATATATATATATATATATATATATATATATATAAAATAACAGAAAACAGAAAAAGAAAAAGAAAAAGAATTAAACGCAGCAGCAAGGGCTCGAGCTCGGCCCACTACGCGCGGGGGGGGGGGGGGGGGGGGTTGTTTAGACTAGGTCGGGCTGGCCAGGGGGTCAGCCCGAGGGTTGTGTTAGGATTAGGGTTTTAGTTAGATTTATTTAGGTTTTGAATTAATTAATATATAAAAAATAATAAAGTTGATCCTGTGTCCGGACAGTTAGGGACACAGGATTCTACGTGTCCGTGCTATGCACGACACGTATGAACGCTAAAATACGTGTCCAAACACTGGACTAGTGTCCCCGTGTCCTGGCGAACCACGTAAGTGGATTCGGGACACGGGCGACACGAGAAGACTCCCGTTACTCACGTGTCCGGCTAGTCTGGGGTGGGTTCGAGCGTGCTGGCCGGCGGAGGAGGCGTCGGGGAGGCGGTCGTCGGTCGTCGGGCAGGGAGTGGGTGAAAGGGAAATTAGCATCTAGGCCCCTATAGTTTTAGGATTTACACAAAAGCCCTAACAGTTAAACAATGCAAATAATAATTTGCATTCCACACTTAAAACATTTTATTAATTATAAATTGATATTAAAACAATTCTAATAATTACAAAATGATATTAAAATAATTTAGAAAATTACAAATTAATTTTTTTTGTATTTAAAACTCATTTAAAATTCATTTAAAAATTCTAGAAAAATTCCTAAAAATCATAATAAATATTTTAAAGCTAAAAATGACATAAATAATTAATTAACACTAATTAAATAATTTTTGAAAAATAGGGGCTTACACGAGCGCCAGTAAGTGGTGTGGTGGCTCCATTCCTATGACGGAGCATTTTCGTCGTCTGGTACATTTCCTATGACGGTCATCATTTTATATATAGTTGGATAGAATGTTTAATACTAATAATAGATAATATATTTTAACAGGTAAAAAAGGATGAGGATCCCAACATGGTGACCGTCTTCCTGGTCACCCATCGGAGGGCTGGGGAGTTCATTGACGAGAGGGCGACGCAGGCATATGTACGTTCTATTCTTTATATTAATTTACTATAATTTAGAAAACAGAAAATAGATATCAATATAGACTTTAGCAAACACTTAGACGTTAGCAAACATTGTTCTAGGCCGAGTTTCTTCGGCTACAAGAGGAGGAGGCTGCTGCTGCTAGTGCGCCAGCAGAGGGAGGGGCTGGTATTCCTCCCAGCCGCCTAGAGCTCCATCGTCGGACGACCTCTGAATGACCGCCGTTGGTGGTCTTCAGAAGGGTACGTACTACGGTACGGGATCCTACGACGCCTATTTGGCTTCAGAGTCATCCCGGGCCCCCTCTGTCAGTGTGCAGTCTCCAGCTTCGCATGCGTCATCACGAGCTCAGGATATTGGTCGTCAGATCGACGAGCTGCGTCGCGAGTTGCAGCAGCAGATTTCTGATCACCATACCGCAGAGCGACGATCCGACGATCCGATGATCACCGGACGATTTGATGCGGTCGAACACAGTATACAGGAGCTGATGAGTCTGTAGCAGGCTACAGCTGCCAGCTTGCACACGCTCACCGAGTCTATGCAGCGCACAGAGCGTAGACAGGTCAAGCTGGAGGGATCGTAGAGGACCATGTCTGCCTCACTCACTCAGGTACATACTTCGATTGAGGAGAGTACTCAGAGGATGGTGAGTACCCTTGCTGCGCATGCTGAGCGACTGTGAGAGATGGAGCAGATACGTCCTCCCGGTCCATCGACAGCACCGACTGTAGACATTACACTGCCTCCTACTGCCCCTACGGTGCAGCTCACACAGGAGCAGTATGAGTACATGCTATCTCAGATGCGCAGCAGGGGTCCTCAGTGATTTTATTGATTTTTTTATGAGTTGTATGTATTGGCCCTATAGGCAAATTGTTTATTGGTACACTTTTGTTTATACACTTGGTGGGAGACTTTTTATCATCTTCCATTTTTATTTGACTCTATTGGATGTTTGTGATGATGTGTGTCTGTGAAGTACAGTATACAGGATTTGAATATATTTATGTTTGTGGCGCGGAATGTGTGTCTGTGATGATGTTTGTTATGAGTTGTATGTATTGGCCCTATGAAGTGTGTCTGTGATGATGTTTGTGATGATATAAAGTGCAATATAAAGTGTAAAGTGCAGTATGCAGGATTTGAATATAAAGTGTAGTGTACAGTGTGCAGGATTTGATTATAAAGTACAGTGTGCAGGATTAGTGTTTAAACTGTATATAAAGTACAGGATTAGTGTTTAAACTGTATATAAAGTGCAGGATTTGTGTTTAAACTGTATATGAAGTGCAGTGTGCAGGATTTGAAAACTGTATTTTATTTTATTTTTTTAATTTTCCAGCATGTTAGCGACGGATTGCGACGTTTGGCGACGGATTTGCGACGCGGAAGTACGTCGCAAATATGTATCTGAACGTCGCTAACTGCGATGGGCGGTCGCTAAACGTCGCCCAGCATGCTGACATGGCAAACCTTGCCATGTCACCACATGCGACGAATAGATGTCGCTATATACGTCGCTAAATTGGCAACGTACTATAAATGTCGCCGAACGTCACTAAGTTTGCGACGTTTTAGTGTCGTAAACTATTCGTCGCAACAGCGACGATTGGCGACGAACTTTTGATCTGCGACTAGCTTTTCGGCGACCTGCTTATTCCGTCGCTAAATTAATTTAGCGACGTATTTTTACTTATTAACGACGTTTTTGGACGTCGCTAATATGACTCATTCTAGTAGTGGACAACCAGACGACTGCGACGGTGGCATCAAATGACCTCTTCAACGGGAAGAAGAGGACTGTGCGGTTGAAGCACAGGGCAATACACGATCTCATCAAGAGGGGTGTTATTGCAGTGATTAATGTTCAGAGTCAGAAGAACCTGGTGGATCCGTTCACCAAGGGCCTCAAGCGCCAGCTGGTCGATGACACAGCTTGTAAAATGGGCTTGAAGGCATTCTGATATTGTGTTATTACATTTCTACCATAAAGTTTTATGCTATTAGTTCAAAGAGAAATCTACTAAGCATCTAGCATTTGGTTCAAGGGAGGACTATTAACCGAAAGAATATCAGGAATGGTGGGTACTTGTCCTCTGTGGCATGGAGAGGTTACAGACCTACAACCATTGTTGTCTACTGTTATTTTCTGCGGAAAACGGATCATGTGGAAATGTTGGCTTAAACGTCTTAATGAGTTCTCAGGCAGAGTGAATGTGTGGTGTGCTTTACAGGAAGCACGGTCGCGCAATACTACAAGGAGTGAAACCCCATGCTACTGTGGGATGACTCCACTATGAGGTTCCCGAAAGGGGTAATGCCTCGGCTGTATGACCCAAGTCACAGCGGTGTAGCACCGCAAATAGGCAGGTAGCCTAATGTTGTATGTTGAAATGAAAGAGGGTGTAGTCAGCACTACAAAGAGGAGGGATTCATCATGTTACAGTGGCACGATACCACATGAGGTACCCGGATAGGGGTAAAGTCTCGGTCTTGCAAGCCATGTCGTTGCGACGTAACACCGCAAGGGAGCCTAAGGCTTCATGCTGGGTAGTTTGGCACTATAAAGAGGCGGTGACCTCATGCTACAGTAGTATGACACTACGATGAGGTTCCCGATATGGGGTAAGGCCTCGGCTTTAGGCCATGTCATAGCGGCGTAGCACCGCAAGGGAAGCGCAAAGCGCTTCATGTCATGTCTCTTTAACAAAGAACTCACCTATAGTGTATGGACAAAGAGATATCAAGCCGTCTCTTGAGGGTAAACTTATAGACGCCCAAAATTATACACTGAAACCAGGCTGGCACAGGGCCTTTAATGTGTAGACAGAAGCACATGTAACTACATTATGTGAGTGGGAAGAATTTCAGCTATGGTGCAGAATTCAAGGCTTAGTTCATTCGTGTATTATAGTCTGTTGTTTGACCCATGCGAGAAGATTCAAGTCGTCAGCGACATCTCTCCTAATGCATGATGGACAGTTACTGTGGGGAACACTTAAACCCATATATATATAGAGATATGTGGGAGATTATTGGAGTTTGGCCTTTTGTTTTAGAATTTTAGTCCCACATCGGCTAGGCCAAAGGAGTTGTATCTCTATATATTAGCTATGCTCTTTTAGATATGCACATGTGGTGTGAAGGTGCACATGGGTGTGCCATGTGGGAGTATTTTTCTAATGGGAAAGAGGCTAAATCAACAATAAAGTATTCATGCTTTTTGTTCTTGGGAAATTTATTTTCATTCGAGCTAAGTCCCGTAGGGGCTTAGCGACTCGGACTCGGGCTCATGGGCTCATGAGGCGTAATGTGGCATTTTGTTGGTGCACTTTGCACTTAGCACGTCAGCATCGTCGCTAGGCGCATAGTGCGCTTAAGTTGCGCGAGCCTTTTGCGCAGCCGATTGCGTGCATTGCGCGGTTTGTACAGGTTGCGCAGGTTGCACGCGGTGCGCAAGTGGCGCACATTGCGCGAGTAGCGCAGTATGCGCATTGTGTAACTTGCGCAGGTTGCGTGCGGTGCGTGTGGCGCAGTGTGGCACGAGTGGCGCAAGTGGTGTTGTGCGTGCTGTGTGCGCAGTGTGCTAGTTGCGCGGGTGGTGCAAGTTGCGCACGCTGTGTGCAAGTTGACTCAGATCGTGTCTATACACGATTTGAGCGATTACAGCACGCTCGGGGCGGTTTTTTTCCACGTCCCGAACGTTCTGCTAACTGGACAGTTACTGCGCGGACTTATATAAGGCTCTCTTCTCTCTCACAGTAAAAGACACAAGTAGTAGAATATAGAGTACAGAAGTGTTTCTTAACACAAGTACAGAGTTCAGAATTTCTTACGAATTCCCACAGACTTTGAGAGAGAAGAGTAGCATTGCACCAGCGTCACTTAGCGCCGCAGGAGTCCGCTGCCATCCGAGGAGTCAGAAGAGCAGAGTGTTCCAGAGTTCTCCGGCGAACTTGCTGGTTCCTGGAAGCTATTCGTGTGGGACGAATTAAGCTTTGAGCAACGGTGATCATTCATCCCAGCAGGTCATCTTCAATCTTTCGCCTGTCATCGCTGCTGCTGTTAGCATTTCGATTCTTACCTTCTGTTTAGAAGTGCTACTGCCGTTTGCTACTGTTACGAAATATTTTTAGATTATCGTAATCCAGAATCTTCCTAGGATCTCTGTTGTGCACCTTCTTTGAAGTGTTGCGTTGAAACGTTGTTTTTACAATTGTTTCATTTTCTCAGTTTTCTATCGAAAATTGTGTCCCGACAGTAATAGTTTAAATATGTAAAGTTTTTTACCTCAATATTTTTCTTTGACGAATATTTGACCGAATATTTTAACATTTTCTTCTTGTACTCTTACGATTTATGTTCGTACTTTTGCCATCATTTTTTCCGGTTGCAGAATTGCTAACAAGGTTCATCACCATGATGATGATTCTGTTTGCAGAAATGTTTCCCAAGTTTGTGGCTACCGGATAAAGAAAAAGAATAAGTTTTTTTTTCCGAATTCATTGAATCGGTGAACCAAACGAGGCCCAAGAATATATCCTTTCTCTGTAGATTGTAGAACAGGATTGTTGTTAGTGATTTGTAGGATTTATTGGGAATTGATGGGGAAAAAAAAAGAAGAGGAAAGGAAGCTGAGCTTTTTTATTTCAGTCCCCTTTCTATGCCATCACTTTTCTTGAACAAGATGAAGATTAACTGCAACTAGGAAACCACACAGCACTCCATAAAACAGGCGCTGGACATGACACAGAAACTCTGAAAATACACCAAGGACACGTCATAATAGATTTCGTGTCCGTGTCGTCATGTTTGTACCGTATTGGGTCACATTCGTGTCTGTGCAACAAATAACTGGAATAGAGAGAGCAAAATACTGAGGCATACAAGTCTGAGAAACATCATCGATATCATTTTTGTCATCAACCCATTTTCAACCACAAAGGAGTCTACTAACTGTGGGCAATCAAACAAAAGTAGGGAGTTTTAAAATCATTTGGCAGAACCTGTGTTCTAAATGGCAGTCGAGGCGGCCTCTCCATACTGTTGTTATTGCAGTTGGCGATAGTGTAGACGGCTAGCGAATGTTTGACGGCGTAGACGAATGTGAGGCGGTATAGGTGGAGGAGGTAAGGCACCTATGCGGAGCAATACCCGACTACATGTTTTAGCAAAACATTTTTGCATACATTATGGACCTATGATTCACTTTTACAAGACTGAAACTTCATAAATCGTTGTTCTACAACTAGTTATGCATAGAACACCGTTAAAATATGCATATTATGTAAAAAAAATATAATAAAATAATAATAAATGTCTAAAATGTATCTAACGTCGCGGTGCCTAGGTTGCAATACGGCCCTCTCTGCCACATATCCGCCTACCGATGTTTAGAACCTTGGGCAGTAACAACTCTTTTCATGGTAACATGGAAGGGAATGAAGATTGATGTTCAACACTATGATGATTGCAGACGCCTCCAGGAACATTGTGAAAGACTGATGAAGTCGATTTTGCTGTAAGTATTGCCCCTTGCAATAACTTCCAAAAGTGCAACTCGTATCACGAGTCACGACCAACATGACCATAACACCACTTATAGAACATCAATAATTACACCACACACTCTCTCTCTCTCTCTCTCTCTCTCTCTCTCTCTCTTTTTCTCTTTCTCCAATGGTACAAAGTCCCAACCAAACAGCCTCTCTTATTTTTATTTAAAACAACAAAAATTGCAAACCAGAATATTAGTTGAATTCGAACACTGAATTTGTACATCCCGCAACATCATTACAACCACTCGGAAACACAGATGTTGTATTTCCATTTACAACCAACCAACCAGAAAGAAAAATGTTACGGCCAACCGGCTTCAATTCCTTTGGTCAACTGATACATGGTAAATAAATTTTCTTTAGCAAGATAGTTTACGAGACTTTCCCTATTTGTGGTACTGAAGTGTTTGTGATCAGTTGATGGAAAAGATGTCGAAATTTCTGTAAAATAGAGCTACCAATTATAGGTATTTGACATGCACAAGCATGAGTTCCCAAATGAAATCAATGCATTGCCTATTCTTCCCATGACAAAATTATATGAATTGTAATAGTAACAGTGAAGCAATTAAAATTTATACTCGGTAAGTTGGCGTCATTCATCAGATTAATTTGACTTAAAAGTGCCAAATTTCAAGTATGATCTCATAAAGAAATCTTGAAAGAATCTAGCAAAAAATTACATATGTAAATCCAAGAACGTATCCTTTCCCTGTAAATTTAATTACCGGAAATTTGATTTCCGTGATTATAGAATTTTCGACTATATAGTATTCCGCATAGCAAACACCTCCAAGGATTTCCGGGGAAGCGATGAGAAGGGAAAGAAGAAAATGAAAAAGAATGCACACATATTTCTTTTCATATCAAAATAGATAATTGCCCATGATTCCCAAAGAGGAAGCATGCATCTTAATTTCTCAACTGCTTCCACTGATTCTTGATCACTATTCTAGAATTGAATTGTGCATACACCAACCCTAAAACCCTAAAGTATTAAGTGGTTTTGTGTCATCCGGACTCCATTTAGTGGTAAGTGCAACGGTGGGAGCCAAACGGGTTGCATTTTCAGATGGACATTTGGCCAAGCATGCCATTCATTTAGGATCTCAAATGGACGTTTCCAAAAAGCTAGCCCAAACGAGCGTTCCTGAAATGGACGTTCGAGCAAATGTCCATCCCCCAAACTAGACAAAACCGGGACTAGGAAGCCACACACTCCAAAACCAGTGCCATGCCCATGCTATGCTGCGTCATGTGAGATGTACCAGACGGAACTCCAAAATGCACCATGACACACCATAATAGGTTTTGTGTAAGTATTGTCATGTTTGTCCATGCTACAAAGAACTGGAATGAAGCATAAAGTGCCACTTTCAATATACTTGCTCCCAAGAGATGACAAGACAGTTTCGGTGTGTGGTTAGTCATTGCAAGTCTATTGAAAGTGGAAAGTTTTGTTGTACGTGAAGAGTTTATGAATTACAGTAGAAAATAAGTTTTTTTTCCCAACCAAACATAAAATTTGATTCCCGAAAGTATAGAATTTCCGGCTATATAGCCTTCCGCGTACCACCCTTAAGAGTTTCTATGTAGTGGTAGGTTATTTACCAAGAACATCCTATCCACGTTGGCTGAACCACATAAATCTCTCAGATCAGTTACTTATATGAGATATAACTCAGGTGCCATTAGTTGTTGCTCAGAAATGCAGGACACAAGCCCATCAATGCAGTCATATAACAGCAGACATTCCGAAGCAAATCCTTTTGTCATAGCAAATACTAAAGAGGATGAAGATTATCAAGCAGCTCCTAGAAATTAAATTTCAGTTCTGTTTTCTTAGTACATATTTCCAATTATCATTCAAAAAAGAAAAGAAACAACTCCAAGAAAAGAAAACTAAAAACCGAATGCAACCGAGGGAAAAACAAATGCCGGTCTTCCATGCAAGTTATCCATACCCGACAAACATTAGACAGATACATCCCCTGAAGATTAAATTGCAAGAGTATCTGAAGAAGCCCTAAATAAGGGGCTTACATTACCATCCCGCCGTCAATGGTGACCACCTGCAAATTGCACACAAGCATCTCAGTACACTATAGGCGGCGAGAAGCCGACTGGAGAAAGCAGACTTCGTAATATTGGATACAGTGAAATATCCCGTGAGGCTCTGGAGCGCGCGGAGTGCACGAGGCGTACGTGTGGGGCTACGATGAAAAAGCCAGTGTGGACAAGATCCGCACGAAGAGTCCGAAACGACATGACGAGACGACCGACTAAAAATCGTGTGCGGGGAGACACGATTTAACTGAGCCCGCACGTGCTGGATAAAAAAAAAGACTTTGGATATGACGCAAACTTAAAAGTAATTTAGACTACCTCATATCTTAACCATCCTTCAGTTACGAGTTACGACTTGCCAAAACAAACTCTCTTGAAACTCTCAAGTTACCAATGCTTCACGGATACAAATACGACACGACACGCCAAGGACACAAGGACAACACCTATGTTGGTGTATCCTAGTGTATTTTGAAGTGTCCTTGGTGTCACCGATGCGCGTCTGACACAACACAGCCCAATTTTTTGGAGTGTCCATGTCTCCTAGGTTGTTACCGTCCGTTTGGTATTGTTTTAATTTCCAAACCAATTACTGATATTTTATATACCTTAAAATATGTTATTTTTTAAGAAAAACGATCTACCCCACACTTGCCCTTGTCCTAGAATTTTAGGAATTTCATCTTGTATCCAGTTATGTGTTGTATGTACCGGATGATGCTTCATAGTTGTTGAAGAATCTGTTTCAAATGTAACTCGCACTACACAGTATAGTGTGTATCATATGTTCTATAACTAATCAAATGAACCAATAGAGAGTGAAGTTCACCTGTCCTGTCATGTAACCTGCAGGAGCACTGAGTGCCAAGAACTCCACCAAACCAGCAACTTCTTCTGGTTGCCCATATCTCCCTGCAAAGTGAGATAAACTCATAAGATGGTGACTCAATTAACATCCCCTTTGCATGTTAGAAGATCATGAAATCTAAGGCCATGTCACGCCAACAAGTAGAAAGACAGATTCACAAAGTTGACTTCTTGTAAAGGTTAGAAATAGCCATGCTATGGAATAGACGAATCCTAGGATACATGTATGTACTCTGTAATTTTAACACTGTACTATTTGATACTTGTCTAATTTGAAAATTATTTAATTTAGGAATTCTGAAAAAAAATGTTTTAACCAGTAATTAAAACAATTAATCCAGAATTTGACCACAAATATTGGTACTTCGAATAATAAGGCAAGGACCATACAATCAAAATCCGTTCATACCTAGTGGGATTGTCTGTAAGATTTTCTTCTCGAGATCATCTCCAAGCTTCGAAGTCATATCAGAAGCAATAAACCCAGGGGCAATAGCATTCACCTGTTCCATGGGATTTTACAGCTTAAAGAATAGTTGTTGATAATATACAGATTGGACAACTAAATGGGAAGCAATCAGCTTACATTAATGTTTCTGCTTGCATATTCCCTGGCGACAGTCTTCGTAAAACCAATTACCCCTGCCTTTGCAGCACTATAATTTGCTTGGCCAATGTTTCCAACAAGACCGACGACGGATGCTATATTGATGATTCTTCCCTGCCAAGAAGCTAACCAATTGATGAAAACAGATTAAGCAATAATAAGATGCTTACAGATGCAACCATGGATGGATCTACTATGGAATCCCTTTACTTCCTAAGAAGATTAATGCAAAATTTTAGGGGGAAGAAGAGGGATCTTCACGTGGCTTTTATTAATTTATAAAAGGATTGTGATAGAGTACGTAGGGAGATAATGTGATGACTTTTGGAGAAAGAAACGAATCGTTCATAGCTATATTGATATTATAAAGGATATGCATCATGGAGTTATGACTACCGTGCGATACTAGGAATATTCATAATGAAGTATCTCATCCATTATGAACCATTGCATGAGATAGAGTTACGAAACATTCGCACTATCGGTATCGAAATCGGTATCGAACCATTCCTATGAGTATCGGTATCGGCGATATCGGTAGTATCGAAGGTTTCGGATCGGAGTATCAGATTTTTTGGTATCGGAAAACAAATAATTATTAACATTTAAAAAATATATTATATACATTTAGGCATAATTTTAAGTATTTCTAGTGTTATTTCTTAGTAATTTTGAAATTAAATGAAACAATAGTCACCCTTACCGATTGTTTTACATGCAATAGATCAATTTTCTTATTTTATATGCTTTTACAACCTTATTATGCTTCAAACCCTTGTTGATTTATCTTTTTCGTTCAATTTTCTTTGCCAAATTGATCGGAATACTTTAAACTATGGACTACCGTGCGAATATTCATAATGAAGTATCTCATCAATTATGAACCATTGCATATGAGATACTACATTTCTCATCACCATTGGTTTACATTGAGGAGCAGTGTTAACGTCTAAATTGACTAATTATGGATGAAACTACTAGGAATATTCATAATGAAGTTCCATGGTGATGTTGTTTGATGAAGATATTGTACTATCGATGATTAACTAGCTAACCCAAAATTTTGGAATAAAAGGCTTAGTTGTTTTTGCTCTTGACCTTTTAAGCACACCTATATGCACTAATCCTGACACACAGAAATTCCCTCGAATATATAAAAAACAATTTTATATCTTTGCTATCACTTCCATCTCTTTTTCACACCTTACCTCTTTCAAAACAATTTGTACACCCCCAAAGAAGTTCTCTTATCTAAAATACAGAGAAAAAAAGCCTTCCAATTGCATTCTCTCTCTACATAGATACCTCGTCTATTTTCTGTCAACCTTTTGTAACACTTATCATCATCCTGACCAAATCTGTTAGTCACATGACCTGCACGCGCCTCCATTTCAGAACAATCCTGTTCTCGTCAGTTTGGTAAATCCTGCTGTCAAACCTAATATAACTAATGCTACACAAATTGCTTATATCTTTCAAACAAAAATATTTAAAAACTCCACTGGCGACCTGAGTCCACCAGGATTTACCAAACCACCGCCACACGATATGGTTATCCTGCCACCTATGGCAATTGTAGTATGTGCCACGTAATTGTAAGGGATCCACCGTCGAATCAAGTGAAAACTTGGTGACAAATATAATGATTTGTCATCTGATTTTGTGTAGCTATGATACCTACAATGGACGGAATGAGAGACGGGGTGTGGCATCAGACTTCGTGTAGCTATGGTGCCGCCTAAGAATCGGCCTAGGCGGCTCACCTAGGAAGCGCCTGGTGTCCGCCCAATGTCCGCCTATTTAGTGCTCCGGTCTGCTCAGTTCAACAGTTCAACTGGAGGAATCGAAACACAACGGAGTTTGGATTTAGCTACGCAACGACTTGCTCGAAGTCCCGCTCGGTCGAGGCAACTCCTCGTTCAGATGGGTGGCTTCGACGAACTTGTCTCAGCTTGACCTTCACACTAATAATTGGAAGTTTTCATTTGCACCGAGTAGGCTTTGTAATAAAAGAGATGAATCCACGTAGCTAAAGGAATAATCTCATTGTGTCAAATGCGTATAGAATATGGAATGGTTAACTTGTTGCCTAGCTATCACTCCACGATGGTTTTCAAAGTTGGCACTCGGTCTATCGATCTCACAACTGGATAAAATAGAGTATGCCACGGGCTATCGACTTGATGTCATTGCAGGCACATTCCTACAGTTTCGTCGTCATGTTCCCACGGGTTCATGACTGATTTTTGTGATATGTCCCGATGGTCTCACAGTTTGTCATATAGAGTATAACACGGTCTATTGGCACACTATGGAACATATTTTGTTCAAGTTAAGCATGAAGGCTTACGTAGTAGCTGTTCCTGGATTTCAAAGGTGATATGTAAAGTTCACGTGACCGTTTGTCGCCAAGGTGGTCCCTCGTTTATGAGTCTCCAATGAAGTACGGAAAGTATGGTTAATGAGAATGGATTGCAAGGTTTGAATCATACCACCAATTAGGCCATGTATTTACATTGAGTCTAGATGTCTCGTAGGTGCGTGGTCATGGACAACTTGTGCAAAAGGTATAACTTCCTCGAATGATTTTACGCCGGGATACCGGGATCATATCGGCCTAGGAGGAAGAGGGATGGCTAAGCTGGATTGTACAACATATGAGATTCAGGACTTTCAGTGGGGCTAGCTATCCATACTGGACGATCACCGTCTATCCTAAGCCATGTCCAAGATGGCTTGCATTGCCAGTGACATTTCATATAGATGAGTCGGTGTACTGAGCGGCAACCCGCATGCACGATGTCGGTTGAGTCACAAGAAGTGTAAGCACAGCATAAATGAGTCAAGAAATGTATGCACGATTTGCAACACAACTTTTATGAAGCCTATGATTTGGCTATAGCAGAGACATGTGCTTCGGCACGAGATGTGATGTCGAGTGTTTGAGTCATTGACACAAGTTTACGAGTTCATGTTTGAGTCGTTTGAAAGGGGAAGCAAGAATGATTCACGTTGCTGCGAGGCACGGTCACAAGGAGTTGGAGCACAATCACGTTGGTTGCAACACGAGTAGGCCAGGAGTCTATATACTGAAAATTGATCCTAAGACAAGATTAGAAAGACCACAAAAGAATAAGTTACACTCACTAAAATAACGTGTTGGTTTTGTATGGATGGACGAGTTGCCTTCCCCCACTAGTAAGGTTATGTACTGACACTCCACCAGTTTTCATGCACAGGTTCAAGTACTTGCTCGTTCGGGACGGAGCTCGCTTGGACGCGCTGAGACATGGAATTTTTGATGTTTCGAGGCATGTATACTGACATCCCACCAGTTTTTATGCGTAGGTTCAGGTACTTGCTCGTTCGGGACGGAGCTCCCTTGGACGCGCTGAGATATTGAGTTCCTTACTGTTTTGAGGCATGCGGCCGCATTGGAGTCTCCACTTATACGGGACATAATGTATGGACATCGCCTTCTGTAGCATCCGCAAGTTGTAAGCCTTCGAGCATGATATCATCGTATTGAGGGAATGAGATAGAGCAGAGTGACTTGTACTAGGAAAGTGAGCATGAGTGATTGTAATCTTGGCTTCGTGCCTTTGTAATTCCGATGTTTATTCAATAAAGATATGATTTGTTTTCTTGTCTTTGTGTTGTTCAACTTTTTCCGTCGCTGACTTCGGATGCGACTCTGTCGCCTAGCTTTCAATCGGCCGTTTCAGGTATTCGTCTTGCGCGAGCACAACATAGGCCCGCACGACATCACATCCTAGCGAGGACGATCGGTTCTGCGGAATCGGGACGTGATAGCCTAGACGTCCACCTAGGCCCCCTCGACCCCTGACTATGCATGTTTTAGGTTTTATAAAATTTTTCTACAATTTTCAGTAGGAGAGAGGTTTGCACGTTCTGGCAATTAGCCAATGCAAGAAACAGGTAATTATAGGGACGTTTTGACGTCGTTTAAGGTGACAACGAGTAGTCGAATAAAAATAAGAGCAACAAGGAAGTACAGGAGTGTGTTGCCCTGCAGGAGATGTTTAAAGGATAAAGGGAGAAGATTGGAGGTTGTGGACGTGTGTTGCAGCATCAGCATTGGTCGAAGGAAATAAGAGGAGTACAGAGGGGTTGGAGACGTCACTCATCGCACATAAGAGTAGTCGAGGTGGGGAGGGCATAATAGAGTGTATTTATCTAATTTCTTTTAAAAGGAGAATTCATGCTCAAAAACGGATAATTGTAAAAGGGTAATTTTGGCAGTTAACATACTTCGGGTACTAGTGTGTGTAGGTTGGGGGGTTAGGGGTGGGTGGTGGTGGTGGTATGTTTGAAAATAAGATGCACCAACTGCTTGTTTGGAGGTAGTGAAAGTTAAGACTTAAGAGTTTAGCCTTAAAACTTGCACACTAATACTAAGAAGTGATTTAAGGAACAAGTCATGCTACCATTCCATTGCGAAGACTTTTAGAGCACCATGAGAGGATAACATACCAGACATCTAGACTCATCATTATCATCAAATATGGAGTATAAGAAAGCTCAATAAAATAATCGAAAAAGTTTCTATGAATGGTTGTCGAATTGATATCAAACCCTCTATGATGGTATCAGTCCCTAGTCAAGATAACATGAGAGGGTCATGCCATAAAGTCTAGATGGTCAGTTAGCATGTAGAGACGTATCTTTTGGCCATGTTGTTTAAACTAAGGCATGTAGAGACATGTCTTCGGTTCCGAGCCTAGAAAATTGTAGCTAAAAGGCACTTGTCGACACACTAAACAACAAAATTACAACTAAGGTCCATTTAATTCAAAACTACTCATGCTCTTGGAAATTTTCACTGAAAGAGCAATTTGTGTTGCTCTTTTGCATTAGGCTTACTCCATGTTTCGGATATCGACCGGTATACCGGTTTTGAGAAGAAACCTATAAGTTTTGGATGTCCACGACTGAAAAACCACGCCAGAAATACATTGACCGGTTTGACGAGTAAACCAGCCGATTCAACATGTATACTAGTTGTTTAACCCGGATACAAATTAAATTTGCTGGTTTAAGTTTGTGGGTTCAAACTCAATAGAAAATTATCTTTTTTTTTGTTTGCGGGTTTAAAACTTTAAAATTGTAAAACAAATAAGTTTTTTTTTTCCCACTCTAAAACCCCTCTTTTTATTGAACGTAGTCGGAAAAAAAAACAAAGAACAAGGAATTGAAAAAATACTAGGAAGATGAGTCACCCTTGTTTCTTTGTTCTAATCTTCATTCCCAATTAATTCAGTCATTATAACTTGAGGAAACTTCTCAACATAGTACCAGCATGATTCCACCTTAGATCGAGCTCTTCTACCCTTCCCAAGTTTCTAACCCTAGCCACCATCTCCTCACTCTTTTTCATTCATTCCAGAGGCCCTAAGCCTAGCCTCCGCCTCACCTCCCCTCCTTACAAGAAGCCTAAATACCTAAACCCTATCTTCCCCACAAACCCTAGCAAAGTAATCCTCGGTTGTTGTCGCCTCTATTCTTTCCCAAAATGTGACAGACCTAACCTAGCTAGTTATATTATGTGTCCACTGTCATCACTTCTCTGGTTCCAAGCACCACGACGAAGTGCTAATTAATCAGCACTACATAGATCTCGAGGTTAGTTCTTTTGGCGACAATTACGACATTACAACCACCATGTTGCCGCACTTCTTTGATTGTCATGTCCAAATCTCATATTCATGACTCAATAGATCTCATCCAGATTGCACGCCTACCTTTATGAGCCTCAATCATGCTCACCCTCTGGAGGACATGACTTCTTCTTCGGCAATTGTTTGTAGCAGTGACCACTAGTGAGAGATTGATTAGTAGTAGTCTCTCTTTTTCCTATAGTCAAGATGTCGTTTCCACGAGTTGTTCCGTGGACAATGTTTCTGCTTTCGACGACTGATTTATAGTCTTCTTCGTCATGGATTCCCCTTGTCGTGCCTGCCTTTGCTCGATCAATCACAATTCTTACTCACTACAGTCGGTAGAATGTTCTTCGACCGGGCCACATCTCTTTTGCTTCTACATCTGGTGTCTCATGTAGTAGTCGTGGATCTTCATGGATTAGTGATTCTAGTGTGACTAATCATGTTACTCTGTTATTGGTACATTTTACAGATTCAACATTCACCAAGTTTATTATTGTGGCTAATTGGGATACTATTCTAGTTCGTGGATTAGGGACAATGTCTCTTATTTCTACACTTCATCTTCGGAATGTGCTTAATGTTCTTGGTTCACACTTCAATCTTGTTTTTGTTAGTCATCTCACCATAGGTCAGAAATGCTCCATCACCTTTCTCCTTCATTTGTGATTTGGGATCTTCAGGCACACACAATTCTTAGTATAGGTTGCGAGACCAATAGATTATATCTTTTGGATATGCCACCACATATTTTTAACATTTTGTTTCTTTTGTCGAATGATATCGACAACTTGGGCATTCCTCCTTGTTTATTTTTCGAAAAGTGCTTCATGATTTCTCCTTCTCAGAGTTTTGTGAGAGATGCATTTTTTTGGCAAACAACACCGCTCTACATTCTTGCATGCCTTTTCTAGAAGTGGTTCTTCATTCTCTTTGGTATAATATGATATTTGGGGACCTTATAAAACGATAAGTTTGTTTGGATTTATTTTACCATATTTGTTGATGGTCATTCTCGTATGATGTGGCTCATCCCTCTGAAATACTGCAAGTATTCTACAATTTTGTTGCTCACTCGTACAAAGTTTCTACTATGATTAAAACTGCTCGAATGATAATGCTCGCGAATAAAATAGCAAATTTTTTTAAGGATATTTGTACTTTTCATGGCAGCGTTCATCAGACCTCTTACCATACAGTCCACAACAAAATGGCATAGAGGAACATAAAAAATTGTTACCTTCTTGAAGTTGCATGCTCATTACTTATTCAGATTAATATTTCTAATGTTTATTGAAGCTTTGTTGTCACTACTGTTTATCATATATTAATTGTATATGCCCACAACAATTTTGGATCACAAATCCTTTTTTTCCACTCGGTTGTCCCACATGTATTCATATGTACATGTTTTGTTCTCCATCTTGGACCGATTGCTGATAAGTTGCCTCCCTGTGTTGTCAAGTTTATCTTTGTGGTATATTCTCTTACTCAGAAGGGTTATCTTTGTTATCCCCTTCTGATAGTAAGTTTGATACTTCGGCTGATGTTACATTCCTTAGAATCAAGATTTTCTCCTTTCTCCGCCCACTACTAGGGGTGTAAACGGACCGGACGGACACGGACAGTCACTGTCCGTGTTCGGTCCGTTAATGAAAATGAGTTCGGACGGACGGACACGGACAGTTCATTGTTCAAGTTCGGGCCGGACGAACACGGACAACCACTGTTTGTTAATTCAATCGGACGGTCCGCGGACAAATTAAATATATTACCAAAAGTTATTATTTTATCAAGATACCTTAATAGTTGGTTCAAAAAATCTAGTTGAAAGAAAATACAATTGAAGGTTATAGAATACAACAAACAATAGTAAAATGATAACAAAAATCGAGACGGGACAACAAAAACTTGATGCAAAACCAAAATATTTTGACATAATTGATACAAAACCAAAAGGAGTCTCCACTATCGGACTGTTCGCGGACGAATTCGGACCGGACATGGATATGACCGTGTCCGGGTCCGATTTTTAATCGGACCAAAAAAAAAGTCCAAGTTTTGTTCGTTAATGAATCGGACGTTCCACGGTCGAACCATTTATCGAGACGGACACGTACGGACAACGGACTACTTTGTCCATTTTACACCCCTACCCACTACTCGACCACCAATGTCAAATCCTCTACGTCCATCCATTCTCATCGTTGGGCCATTTGTTCCTACTCCATCGTTGTTACCACCAACTTCCTCCACTACACCACCATCACTACCATCTACTCGTGACCGTAAACTTAAGTCTTGTCAGGAAACTTCTATTTCAAAACCAGCGACCATACTAATGTTATACCTAATATGGATAATCTTTCCATTGCTCTTCATCAGAAGCAATGCACTTGCATTATGCATCATATTGGTAATTTTGTATCTTACCATCGCCTACCTTCTCCACTATGCAAGTTTGGTTGTTCTTTTTTTCCTTCTCTATTTCTGCACCTTATAGTGTAAGGGAGGCACTTCAACACTCAGGATGGCGGGTTGCCGTAGATGAAGAGATGAAAACTCTTTGGTCTAATAGTACATGAGATTTGGTTCCTCTGTCACTTGGCCATTCTCATGTTAGTTGTTGATGGGATTTTCACTGTTAAACATAATCTTGATGGTTCTGTTGAACCCTTGAAAGCGTGGTTTGTTGCTCGACGTTTTACTCAACAGCATGTGATTGATTATGGGATAATTTTTTCTCCGATTGCCAAGTTGAACATTGTCCGTCTGTTGATCTCTTTTGCAATGTACCATAGGTGGCCTTTATATCAGCTAGGCATCAAGAATGCATTTTGAATGATAATTTAGTTGATACATTCTATATGTAGCAACCTCTTGATTATGAGACTGCATAGGAATCTTTTGTTTGTCATTTACGCAAGTCTATTTATGGTATTAAGCAGTCTTCTAGTGCTTGGTTTGGCAAGTTCAGTCACGTCATCCATAAGAGTGGTTTTACTCAAAGTACTACTAGTTCTATTTTTATACACCGTTGACAGTAGGGAACAATGGTTCTTTTGGTTTATGTTGATGATATTACTATTATTACTGGCAATGATGCTTTTGGGATTTCCATGATTAAAGCCAAGTTATCTTCTCATTTTCAAACCAAAGATTTTCTCTCCTTCGTTACTTTCTAGAAAATTGAGGTTATCCGACACGGTGATTCCATTATTCTCTCTTAGCGAAAGTATTGCATGGATCTTCTGCACGATTCTGACTATTTGGGTGTAAGCCAGTTGATACCCCAATGGATGCAACTTTGAAGCTCTCCTCTTGGTTCTGCATTAGACTCATTGTTGCCCAATCTTGATTACTATTACGGACAAGTTGATATATGTAAGTGTCACTCGTCCGGACATTTCATTTATAGTGAGCACCTTTAGCCACTATATGTAGTCTCCCCGAACTTCTCGTCTTCATGTTGTTAAGCACATACTTTGCTACCTGAAGAGTCTTGTCTACCAACCTTCCTCATCTCTCTCACTGACTGCTTACGCGGATGCTGATTATACGGGTTCAATGGATGATCGTCGCTCGACGAGTGGTTTCTATACGTATTTTGGAAAAAATCTTGTTACTTGGTGAAACAAAAAAACGTACTGTTGTTACCTCCTCTTCTGCTGAAGCTGAGTGTTGCTCGATGGTACATGAGGTCTTTGAGCTCACATGGTTAAATAGTCTTCTAACTGATCTTAGTGTTGCTCTCTTCTCTAGCTCTTCTCTATGTGATAACCATGTAGCCATTCGCATTGCCGAAAAAACAAATTTTCATGAGTGCACTGAACACATAAGGTCAATTATCACTTCATACGGAAGAAGGTCAAGCTTCCTGATGTTCAACTCCAACAAATTTTTGTCGTTTCTGCCACTTCACATATCGTTGATATCCTTGTTAAAGACTTTTCCTCGCCTGCTCTATCTTCATTTTCTCTCCAAGCTTGGAGCTCTCGACATCCACGCTCTAGCTTGTGGGGGAGTTTTGAAGATAGTGTGGTCTTTTGTGTTAGCCTTACTTTTAGTTCCACATTGAAAAAGGCTAGGAAGGGTGAGTTACCCTTACCTGCCGATATATTGTAATCTCCGTTCCCAAATTAATCAAGTCATTTCTAAGTTGAATCAACTTCTCAACACTCTTGAAAATATGCATTAAAGGAAGACACAAAAGTAGAAAAAATGAAAAATAATGAAGCTGACAAACCTTTTTCTTTTTCATCATTACTTTGGCTGCAGCCTGCAAAAGAACATATATCCAAAATGGTTGTTTCAGGATTTGCAAGATTAAATATAAAGATGATGCTCAGGACTCTTACAGTCAAGAAATATATATATACCTGTGTGCAAAGGAAGACACCCGTAAGATTTAGGTCAATTACTTCCTGCCATTGAGATTTCTTCATTCTCATTAGTAAAGTATCTCTGGTAATTCCTGGAACCATCAAGAGCTACAATTAAAAAAAAAACTGATATGTTTTGGGATAGTACTAAGAACTGGTTCCCAAATGACCTGCATTGTTTATCAAAATGTCAACTGTCCCCCATGTATCGACTGCCTGGTAGCATCAAAATGTCATAATGTCAACTCAAAGCATAAAATTAGAAGATATTATTTTTTTATAGGAATAATCAGGATCCTCACAGTTTTTATCATAGCCTCCACGTCAGCTTCTTTTGACACATCTCCTCCAAAGGTGATGGCTTGACCACCGAATTTCTCAATCTACAATGATTAAACATAATTAATCATGCTCTTAGTTCTCAATATCATGATGCCAAATAATATAATGCCCACTATAAAGAAGAAGCCAATATAAGTAACAGCCGAAAAGCTGTACAAAATTATAATTGACGTTCTCTATGCACCTGAATTGCAAGACAAGTTATATACCCAACTTTGAAGTTCTGAAAATAGAAATATTAGTGAAGTAAAAATATATATTGAAAGTTAGTGTCTTGTTTTAAGGAAATGTGACAATGGGTGGTGAGTTCTTGAGATTCCATACTCCATAAAAGCAAGTAGCATTTAGGAATGATGGATGTTAAGAACTTAAGATAATGAATTTTGTGTAGACATACTAGAATAAATTAACCCTCTGAATGTACATTAGTAAATCAAATGTTTAAGCTGCAGTGCAATGGAAAGATTTCTTTCAAAGGCACAGTTTGGAAGAGACTTGGACGTTAAGCAATGGGAATAAATAATGTGCAATATTTTATACTGCGCTCGTACAAAGTGTCCAGTCACTAGAGAGGTGCTATACTATTATGATAATTAAAACCCTAAAATGAAGTACTAGAACGGAAATATGACAAGAAACAACAAGCTCACTTCTTGGCAAACTTCTTCAGCCTCCTTTGATGATCTTGCATAATTAACAAGGACCTGGAAAAAAAAAAATCCATAAATCAATTAGCTGTCATGTTCTGTGAAAGGCGTATTACATATGTAATATTAGGATAAGCAAACAATAAATACACATTGGCGCTGTTACAAGGTTTATTGTGCCAATTAAGACTCATGCTTATCAGATTAATATGTATCATACTGAAAGGACAGTCCAGAATCATCTTAAAGGATACACAGGTCACAACTAACTCAGTCTAAGGCAGACACGTTGTTCTTGCCACTCTCATCTAAGCATGGTTTGAAGCATCAGCCAATACGAATATATACAGGGAAGTTAGTTTTGGGTTTTATAGCTAGCAATTCAAAACTGGGCAGCTGCTACTACGAAATACTTTTAGGAGAAACCTATATTGGTTACATTACTGAAGTGAATATGAATGAATCAGTTTTAGGATCATAGATAATCATATGATAACAAATATACAGAGTTCAACAAACTTTCAATGTAAATTCTGGAACCAGGACGAATCCTAAGCCAAGTTTTAACACCTTGCTCGAAAATACAAAATATGGACTTTAAAGATTTTGTGTAAAGTGTGTGAATTAAGAATATATTTCACAATCAGCACCCTCATTGACATAATATGATTTGTGGTTACAGTAGGTATCAGATCCATACTTAACGGAACGTATGAGGAGCTCGTAATGTCGAAGCTGGCTCCCTTTTACGAGCTCGTAATGTCGAAGCTGGCTCCCTTTTACGTTTTGTTGCTTGGACCATATTTTGTTATAGTAAAGGAGTAAGGTCAGTCAGTCAAAGTCAACATCAAATTATGCATTACACATAAATCATAATACAGCTCAACACACTTTTAGTAACTTATATATTCCAAACAATTGCAAAGACTTTAGATTTTTTTTGATCTGAAACCTTGAAACTTCACGTGAAACCTCCAACTAAACCCAAAAAGAGGGAACAGAAACTAATACAAAGTTTTAGCAAAGAGAGAGGCTAAACCAGTTGACTGATGTATCAACTAACAGACTAACTGGTTTTATATGTATGTATGTTAGGTCTTTTGTTGGGCTTGGTTTGGGATTTGTAACTGACATTTTAAAATAGTATGGTATATAGTAGGCCAATTTTATTTGTAACATTTTAAAAGACTCATAAAATGCTTGCTGCTTTCATGTCTTTTTTTTTTTTTTTTACCCGAACTGATTGTATACGAAAATTGGCAAAATTTGGTGCAAGAGACAAATATTCCGAGATTGGAGAAAATTGGTAAACAAATGCCAAATAAATACTTGATTTGGTTGTAGATTACATTTCCATACTTCAGAACATCCTTCTCATGCACAAATGGTACGATGCATTAAATATTTAAACTTGACTGAGCATGTTATAATTTAAAAATGGTACGATGCATTAAATATTTAAACTTGAATGAGCATATTATAATTTAATAGAACTCAAACAATTATTCATCCGAAGTACATTTACCTACATAAACAATACACGAAATTTAATTTTTAAATTTCAACGTTCTATTTCTTATACTTAAACTTTAAGGTTTATTATATTCTTCTGAAGTGCCGACACCTGATACTCCAATTTGAAACCAGCAAAACTGTCAATACAGATACTAGAGCGTCCAGCACCTATATTGATGTCAAGTTTTGAACCTGGTGAATTAAGCCCCATCGTAGGGCCACATAAGAAGTTCAACGTAATCATTAGTGTGGAGTAAGAGTAACTATGTTGGAAAAGAGAAGGATACAACATCTGAAAGATAGAAATATGAGAATGAAGTGCTTTGAGGGCAACAATCAAGAAACTATACACTTCCTCAGGTTGTCGCAGTAGTACAACCAACCAACCATGCCCTTCCCAATAAAGTTAACACCAATAAATTAAAATAAGAAATTAAGCTTTTGAAGAGCTTGAACGGGCAAATAAGATGGGGAAAACAAATATTGTCCAACCCAAAAGAGTCTATCAAAGAAGCAATCTCGCTGTACAGAACAGGTCATTTATTTTCCTGGCGTCATAGGCTTCCTGATGGATTTCACCTTCTGAACTCTTAAGACATCCTCAGAACTGCTACTTAAACATAAAGCTACTGACCTTGCAACCAGCTTTCCCCAAAGCCAATGCCACTGCTTTCCCAATTCCTCTGGAAGCTCCAGTGATAATAGCAACAGGTGCTTCCACTTTTGGAGTCTCTTCAACAACTGCTTGCTCAACAGCGGTAACATGTGTTCTTACACCTGTGCATCCATTTATAAGATTAGAAGAACGAGAAGTATGAGACAAATCACAACCAATCTTACGAAAAATGGGGGCAAATTTTACTAGATTACAAAAAGCCAGGAAAACAAATCCAAAGTTTTCAGCACTATCAGAATGTCTCTACGTTTTCTCTTATACTGTAGATCTTGAAGCCAAACACAGAAGGAAATAAAAAAGTTTACAAAACTCTTCATTTTACAGATGGCAATTTTTTTACTAGATTACGAATTACTTTTACCCAAATGTCTAATTTCATGTCAATACTATTTTACTTCTCTGTATGGTCAATTAAATCCAGAAATGCTTACTAGTACAAGAAAAGTGCCTGACATACTCAACCTTTCAAAAAAATTGCAAGAAAATGCTTAGCTTTATCTAGTTATGCTTAAATAAGATCAGGCAAAAAAATATGAAATAGTGTACCAACTACCTTGCAAAAATGTACTCTAAATTTGACTAGTGCAACAAACATAGATGTTAGCTTCACTTGCTTCCAACATCTCCTCACCATTATCAAAAGTCTAGATGTTGCAGCTTATATAACCGAATTCCAAGATAAACACAGAAGAAATAAAGTTGCCAACATCACAAAATATTCATCGTGTCCACAAGTCCTCAAAATTTTAACTTTATGTATAATTTACCCGTAAAACTACAACTTTATGTTAATACTTCTAACTTTATGTAGAAGTATGGATCATAGAAAAAGTGCTTACTTGTACAAGAGATGCTTAATCATAATCAAACTTCAAATTTTGCACAAAAGCACTTAGCTTTATCATGTGCTCAATTAAGATCAGAGCAAGTCAACATGATAAACGGCATCAACAATCTTTATTAAACTAATAAAATGAAAATTTGACTTGAGTGAAAAAAAAATGCAAGTCTTCATACCATATCCAACTTTTTGAAGGGGAAAAAAACAAATATATACAGTTAACTTATATTGCACAATTCCAAGCTAAAGATTAGAATATCAGAAAATTCTCCATATTGTCCAACATAAACATATAATGGGTTTTTTCATATAATCCCCAAATCTAGTGTATTTTTAATAAAATCCTCAAAATATCATGAATTGCTGATAAGTCCCTTCAATCAGGAGAAAATCAAGTTATGAGTCCCCCTCCATTTCCGTTTGGATTATTTTAACCGAACCCAAGGTTAAGCTACTTAATAGACGATTTTGTTGTTGGTCTATATTCAACCTTCAAAACACTTATCCTCCTTTTTATTTATAAACATTTTGTAAAAAAAAATCCTAAAATATTCTCCTACCAAAATCAAGTTCTTAGATTATTGTTGATTTGGGAGAGGGTATTATTAACCATTATGTCAAGAACATTTGTATACTCATGTAGAGTAATTTTGGCAGTTAATTTGCAAAAACGGTTTTATCTCCAAATTCAACTTTTGGACACTTAATCAGTTAATCTTGGTTCTTCATTTAATTTTTCACTTAGATATGTGTTTTATTGAAGTATATTGCATGATCTCCAAACAAATTCGACATATTATTGAAGAAAATATGATTGAAAATAATAGGTTTAGGAATTTTATAAGAGGGAGAGAGATAATAGAGAAAAACAAGGATAAGTTGGAGAGAGTAGAGAGAATCGAGAAAAACAAGGAAGAGGTGGTTTCATGAGGAAGTCTTGGAGAAGAGATGTTTGATAGTTTTAATGGAGGTTTGTGAGGATGACAGTGGAGGAGACACAAAGGGTTAGTTAAAAAATTAGAACAATTATTAGGGACAAAGTGGTCAATAATGACATATTACCGTTAACTATGACAAAATATTCCCTTTTTAATTGAGTTAATTTAACCAGAGGGAGTCATAGCTCAATTTTTTGCTGATTTGAGAAACTTATTAGTAATTCATATGATTCTTGGGACTTTATTAAAAATACACTAGATTTAATGGACTTATATGCCAAAAAACCCCATATATAAGTAGATCCGCCGGCATTGCAACGACCTGCAGGCCCGACTATCAACTCCAGACCTGACATGATCACCTTTGGACTTGATCATCAGCACCACGACCCTCTCTGCCTACTCCTCACACCCTGCTAGGCCCGGCTTTCAACTCCAGTTCTGATGGGATCCTTGCATACTCGGTTTCTTCCCCCTTTAAATTAAGGGCATAACGGGCCCGGGGGAATCGAACCTCCATCCAGTGGTGAAATCTAGGTTCTTATGTCAGCAAGTGTGTGTGTGTGTGTAGGTTCTTATGTCAGCAAGTGAAGTAAGGGTAATCTTATTAAGGTCAAAACTCTGATATTACAAGCATCAGATAAGTTGTCCACTTACCCCTTATTTGATATCATACTCAATATTATTCACAATACCAACAACTGACGTAGCTGTCCCATAGAAGACTCATCTATTTTGTTCTCTCCAAACGTTCCATACAGCCAGTAGAAGCCAGATGCTTGACTTTCTGTACGTATCTCTGTCATGGTTTGAAGCACGGATATCTCCTCAATAATGGTTTGTGACCTATCATTACTGGTGTTGTTGATTTCAGTTGCGTTCGACGATGTTGCCAGATCACTCGTGTATATGGGCATTGAAAGAATAAATGATCATGAGATTCTATCCCTCCACCTCATAGAACACATTCCTGACTTTGAATTTGCGTGCCAAAGGATGAATTTCTTTCCCTAGTCACTAATATGTTTCTAATTGCTTTATATGTGAATAATTTCATTTTAATGACAACCCCATTCATCCACACTATATTCCACCCATTCAACTAGCGAGAGATGTAACTTTGTCAAATATAACTACTTTCCTATAACGTTTTTCAACTTTATATCATAGTTTGTAGTATCAGCTGATACCAATCCGATACGGTTTGACATGTTCCGATCCGATACCGATACTGACCGATACCAACATTAGGGGGGGTCTCTTTTCAATCAATTCAGCAAAAACATTAGAACGAAAAAGACCATTCAATAAGGGTGTAAAAACATAGTAACATTGTAAAAGCATGTAAAAGAAGAAAACGTACAGGTATATGTATCGACCTTAGGTATACCAATCGGCAAGGGTGACTGTTACAAGACAGAAAATTCTTAAAATTATGCCTAAATGTATAAAATGTTTTTTTATAAATTTTTTTAATTTTTTTAATAATTATATGTTTTTAGATACCATAAAAGGTCTAATATTTCAATCCGAAACTGCCGATAATTTCAATACCGATACTCATTCAAGGGTGCGTTACTGATAACCTTCCTTTACATATAATTCTACCACCAAAGTTTGTAATTATGTGAATATAACTAGCTTTATGTAATTTTCAACTTATATATATATATATATATATATATATATATATATATATATATATATATATATATATGATTCCACTCAAAGCTTGTAACTTTGCCAAAATAACTAAGTCCCTATAATAATAATAAAAGTTCCAACTATATCAATAATTTCACCCAAAGTTTGGGTCTTTAGGTCAACAATGTCATACCCAAATCTGAAAGACTCTTCTCCGAAAAATTTCCAACAAACAGATTGTTGTAGCTGCTATGCTGTGTGTGTATGTTCACACACACTAAAGAGCAAAAGTTCAAAGTTCCTTTTTTTCCTTTAGTCCCACATCGGCTGGGTGATTGTGAGTTGATTGTGTATATATTGCTTTACTTCCTATTGTTTAATTGAAGTATTGTGTGGGAGCCCTATGGGCCACGCGCGCGCCGCCGCCATTGTCCAGCTCAGCTCGGTTCGGTTCGGCATGCGTAACGGGTGCGGGTACGTGCCCACATCTGCCGGCGCCGAATGCCGATTCGATTTTCTCTTCGGGTTCGGGTTGAGACCCAAAAAAACTTTTTGCTGCTCTTCACATTTTTGACCGTTTCTAAAACCATAAATATTTGAACGTTGGACAGTTTTTTTCTCATTAAGTCCAAATGTTACAAAAACGTTTTTTTATGTGTCTTTATACAGCATTATTCAGATCCGTGAGTTCAGCCTTCGGTTACAATTCATATGCCTATATATTGAGCCTTCATCTCCTTCTCTCCTACACAGAAAAATTCCTACGAAAAACTATCTCGAATTCTTGTCCTTCCGAATCGCTGCTGTTCTTTGTTATTGCTCTGGGCAGAGCTAAGTCAAGGGTCACTCTCTCTGCGTTGTGTACAACAAAGAGATACATGTGGAGCGAAAATTTTACCACTAGGAGCATTCAGACAAAGTCTGCATATAGACCCAGATTAACTCTTAGAACAGTAATACATGCGCGACTTCCCCGAAGGTCGGTAACCTTTACTTTAATTGCAGATTTCAAAAGGAGAAAAGAAAAGAATTTCTAACAATCTAAGAGTTAATTTTAATTTTTGATATCTCTCTCTGTTGCAATAAGTCAAAATAATCCTAAAGTATAATCAACATTTCTTAATTCACTGTTACAATTATTTATAGCCTCTGTTAGCAAAACAACCTTGCATATACATAAGTGCTTACGTATTTTACGTATAATATTTATCTTGTGAACAAAATAATTGTTTTAGTATCTTTGCAAAGTACATCAATTCTAACATATTTGTTGCGAATTTTAATTGCTTACAATAGGTCGGAAACATATACTTTCTTTATATATTAGCTTGCTGCTATATATATATATATATATATATATATATATATATATATATTCCTTATCAATTATTTGTTACCAAATCTATTTGCTGTCATATACTTTCATTTTGCTCCACATAGCAAACTTTACTTGTTACCAAACTTCCTAACATAGTGTTAACTCCTTTATAAGCACATTGAAAACTTCGTTTGTTAACAAACTTGTTGTTGTTACATTGATTGATTTATTTACCAAACTTCTTACCAAATCCAACTTTGGTTGATTTAGATTGCAAATACTTAGTAAATTTGCAATACTGTTGTTACATTTCTTTTTACATAACAAACTTTGTTGTTGTGGTTATATAACTTATATTACTGGGTAATAATATAAAATATTCTAGTACCTTTTGTCAATTTTAGTTTCCTTTACTCAATATTTCAATTTAGGCTAAAGCAAACAGTTTACAGATTTAGTAAATTCTTTTAATTTTAAAGTTCTAAAGTAGAGATTTGTTTGGGTACAAGCCGAAAGGGTCCTTCTGTCAACAGGATGTAAATCGTCTAAGCGACCGGCTCTTAAGCATCCCTAGTGGACCTCCGCTTACTGGGATCCGGAGCCTACAGCTAACCCAACCCGATCAAAACTTGAAAAACTAAAATTTTTAAAAGTAAATTACTAGGATCATTAAAATTGTTATTCTTTAACTTAAGTAATCATTATTGAGTAAATATAATTTCTGCATACTTTTAGAAATCATGACTATCAAGGAAGAGACCTTCACTGCCAAACCTTCTAAGTTCAATGGCACTTACTTCAAAAGGTGGCAGAGCCAAATGAAGTTTTGGCTTACCACCTTAGGTCTGATCTCCGCTATTGATGGGTTCACACCATTACAAATGATTCAGATGAGACTGAGTCTGACATAGGGGTATCCAAGTCCTCTTCTTCCACCAAATCCAAGACCCATAAGGAAATAGACTACCACTATTTCCATAGAATCTTAATCGTTTTGTCTTAGTCTCTTTATGACATATTTTTTAATACAAAAGCGCTAAAGAACTCTGAAATGCCTTGGAAAAGGAATATGGTTGTGATGATGCTGGAATTGAAATATTCAATTCCTCCACATTCAACAGATATGTCATGATAGATAATAAACCTATCAATGACCAAATTCATGAATTCAATAAACACCTTAGGCATATTCAAGCCAAAGGTACATTCTTCTTTACTGAGCATAAAAACATGCTTGATAGACAAACTCCCTCCTTCTTGGTCGGATACTGTTGAAGATCTTACCTATTTACAAGGAACTCTTACATATCCTCAAGTTCTAAAGAGACTTAGAACAGAAAAAGAGTTTAGGATAAAGTCCAAAGCTAGGTATGATTCTAAAGCTAAGGTAAACCTTGTAGAAACCCATGGCAAACCCAAGCCTAATCACCATCTCAAACCTAAGAACTCCTTCAAAAAGAAACAGAGTTTTCAACTGCATAACTAAAACCCTCATCACCAGCAATCTCATAAACCTAGAAACTTTGGTCAGACTCAGGATCAGAAGAGATTTTGTTTTGTGTGTGGTAAAACAAACCATACGGCCATCAACTGCTTCCATAGAAAGAAAGAAGCTGTCAAGACCTCCTTCAAAGAGAAAGGTTCAAACGAGCCAGTGATTCTGAATGAGTCTTCTAGCTCCTTAATGCTTGTAAGATGTCAACTTGTAGTAAATATTTTTTACCATTCTGATGATTGGTGGTTGGATTCCAGAGCTAATGTTCATATTTCATTTGATCGCTCTTGTTTTTCAAACTATCATAAATCAGGTGGAGGAGGTGTGACCCTAGGAGATGGCTCAACGGCACAGATTGTAGGAAGAGAAAGAATAGATCTGAAGATGACATCGGAAAAAATTCTACCTCTCTATGATTTGCTTCACATGTCGTCGGTTGGGAGAAATCTAGTTAGTGGGTCTCTACTTGTAGCCTCAGAATACAAAATTGTAATGGAGGCTAATAAAATAGTTTTTTTTTTCTAAGAATGAACTTTTTGTAGGAAAATGATTTGTAAAGGATGGACTTTCTATTTTAAGTATTATGAATAAAATTTCAAAGCCTTCTTTTGTTGTTGCTAATGTTGAATTCTCAAATGTTTGGCATAGCAAACTAGGTCATGTGAATTTAGGATCTCTTAAAAGGATGATGAACTTAGATCTTATTTCTAAGACTCCTATTGATGATAAACACAAATGTGATATTTGTGTTCAAACCAAACATACTAGATTACCTTTCAAATCTGTCCGAAGGGATTTCGAACTTCTAGAACTTATCCATAGTGACGTTTGTGCTTCCAATAGGGTTTCGACCCGAGGCGGTAGGAAATACTTTGTCACTTTTATAGATGACCATTCAAAGTATTGTTACACCTACCTTCTTAAAATCAAAGATGAAGTTCTAGACAGATTCAAGGTCTATAAGTCTGAAGCTGAGAACCAATTAGATAGAAAGATTAAGATTCTCAGATCAGATCGTGGTAGAGAGTATACCTCAAATGAAATTACTAACTACTGTGAAGAACATGGAATTATTCATGAGGTTACTACACCTTACTCACTACAATCTAACGGAGTTGCTAAAACAAAAAAAATCACACTCTGTTAAACATGGTAAATACAATGCTTCTCGGTTCAGGTGCCCCTGATAATCTGTAGGGAGAAGCCTTATTGTCAGCCTGTTATATCCTTAACAAGATACCCAGTAGGTCTAATGATAAGACACCATATGAGTTATGGAAAAGTCGAACTCACAGGATTAATTACCTCAAAGTTTGGAGATGTCTACTTAAGGTAGGAATTCCTGAACCCAAAAATAGGAAGATTGGACCTAAGACTGTAAATGTTGTATTCATAGGATATGCCCTAAATAGTAATGCCAATAGATTTCTTGTAACTCATTCTGAAGTAAATAAAATCTCTAATAATACAATTATAGAAGCTAGAGATGCAGTTTACTTTGAGAATATATTTTCCTTTAAGGATAGAACTTCACCATCTTCCTCCAACACTTCTCTTACTTCATCTACTAGTTCTTATGTTCAAATATCAAGTTCACAACCTGAACAAGATATAGAACGTAGAAGGAGTAAAAGAGAAAGAACTGAAGAAAAAAAATTAGGAGAAGGATTCTTCACGTTTTTGATAAAGGATGATCCCTCAACTTATGAAAAAGTTATATCTTTTCCTGATGCTAGGGGTGTAAACGGACCGGACGGACACGGACCGTCCACTGTCCGTGTTCAGTCCGTTAATGAAAATGAGTTCGGACGGACGGACACGGACAGTTCATTGTTCAAGTTCGGGCCGGACGAACACGGACAACCACTGTTTGTTAATTTAATCGGACGGTCCGCGGACAAATTAAATATATTACCAAAAGTTATTATTTTATCAAGATATCTTAATAGTTGGTTCAAAAAATCTAGTTGAAAGAAAATACAATTGAAGGTTATAGAATACAACAAACAATAGTAAAAGGATAACAAAAATCGAGACGGGATAACAAAAATTTGATGCAAAACCAAAATATTATGACATAATTGATACAAAACCAAAAGAAGTCTCCACTATCGGACTGTTCGTGGACGAATTCGGACCGGACATGGATATGACCGTGTCCGGGTCCGATTTTTAATCGGACCAAAACAAATGTCCAAGTTTTGTTCGTCAATGAATCGGACGTTCCGCAGTCGAACCATTTATCGAGCCGAACACGTACGAACAACGGACTACTTTGTCCATTTTACACCCCTACCTGATGCCCCTTTCTTGGAAGAAGCTATTAACAATGAGTACAACTCCATTATAGAGAATAATACTTGGTTTTTAGCAGACCTACCTGTAGGTAGTAAACCCATAGATTGTAAGTGAATCTTCAAAAAGAACTTATAGCCGATGGTACCATAGAGAAATACAAGGCTAGATTAGTAGCCAAAGGTTTTACCGAGAAAAAGGAATTAGATTATTTTGATACCTACTCTCTTGTAGCTAGGATTACTTCTATTAGAATATTCTAGCCTTAGCTTCTATTTATGATATACTAATCCATCAAATGGATGTGAAGACAGCATTTCTAAATGGAGATTTAGAGAAAGAAATATATATGGACCAACCTGAAGGTTTCATTGTCAAAGGTCAAAAAAAGAAGGTTTGTAAATTAGTAAAATCACTTTATGGCCTAAACCAAGCTCCCAAGCAATGACACAACAAATTTGACAAAGTCATTTTAGAATTTTGTTTTGTGTCAAACGAATATGACAAATATTTGTATTCTAAAAATACAAATGGAAGTTGTGTCATCTTATGCTTGTATGTTGATGATATCCTTATTCTAGGATCCTCACTGGAACTGACAAATAATACTAAGAATTATTTATCTAACCAGTTTCATATGAAAGACCTAAGCGAAACCAACTTGATCCTAGGAATGCAAGTGTCCAAATACAAAGAGTGCTATACTCTATCCTTAGCACATTCAATTGAAAAAATGCTAAAAAAGTTTGAATATTTTGACAAAAACTTGCCCTTACTCCTTATGACAGTAATGTTGTTCTCGAGAAGAATAAATGATCAATTATATAACAATATAGATATTCACAAATGATAGAGTCCCTTATGTACATAACAAATAGGACCAGACCTGATATTGTATTTGCTATTGGGAGGCTAAGTAGATATACTAGTAACTTAAATCAGTCACATTGGACTGCATTGGACAGAGAATTTAGATATCTTAAGGGTATTTAGATATCTTAAGGGTACTCTAGATTATAAACTTCATTATACTAGACATCCTGATATCATAGAAGGTTACTCAGATGCAAATTTGGTAACCGATTCACATGATGTGAAATCCACTACTGGATATGTTTTTACTCTAGGAGGAGCTGCAATCTCTTGGGGATCATGTAAACAAACTACCATTGCCATGAGTACAATGGACTATGAGATGATAGCTTTGGACACTACTTGTACAGAAGTCGAATGGCTTAAAAATCTTATTATGCATATACTTATTTCTGTTAGTCATGTTCATGCAATTTTTTATAAACTGTGATAATAACTCTAGGAGCAGTTGTGCTTCAAGTCGATAAAGAGCCTATTAGGCAAATATGTGGTTCTTGACTATATAAAGTCAGAAAAGAACCATGCAGACCACTTGACGAAGGGTCTGTCTAGAACATTGATCCTCGAATCATCGAGGGGGATGGGGTTAAGCCCATAAGTTAGTCACTAGCAGTGGCAACCCAACCGAGTCTGACTGGAGATCCCAAGAAGCCGGTTCAATGGGTAAGAACAAGCTGGACTAGGTGACTATTATGGAACACTAACTCTGAGATTAAATTCTCTTAAAATAAATGTCTAACAGGCTGTACAATGTGTACATGGAATCATGGATACACCATCCCTATGGTGACAGTGTTCCGGAGTGATATAGTTAGGGTGAGTTTTAACTCTTAATAAGTCCAAGCATGATATGTAGGGTTGACTCATATTACCAACCCTTGAGGACTTACCTATATGAGAGGTCGTAAAGGCCGCGACTATAGGACAGGACGATCCTAGACACCTCTCATGAATGTGAAAAAGTGCGCATGACCAATCAAATGCGCCATCCGATAGACCCAAGTATCTCTAGCGTACTATGTGTGCTATTTTCTGAATCTGGTTGAAGAAGACTAATTCAAGACGTAGTCCATCAAGCTCTTCATCAGACAAAGACAATAGTCACTATGTGAGATTCAAGGCTGTAGTCCATCTCATCTATTCATAGTCATAGTTTTAAAAGGCGAAAGGCGCACCAAGGCGCAAAGGTTCCTGGAGCCTGAAACGCTAGGCACAAGGCTCAAGGCGCGCCTTTTGAAAGCTAGGCGCACTTTTTTCTCAAAAAAATAAATAAATATTATACCAATGTCTTTCTATCTTTAAGCATTTTCTATCCCGGATTTTATTGTAAAGGCAAAAAAAAATCTCAAACATGTTAGAATCTTCTCTTTGCTATACGGAAATTATAACAAAAACTTTTCTATCTTCCAGGAAATCTAGAAAAATGTTCCCTCAATATTTGGTGATGCTGCACAATATTTGCTAGCCGATGCATCTAAGCAAGAAAGCTGCTCATTTGTATATAATTACTGAAAGTGTAAAGATACTATAATTAGGAGACTTCTCTGGTCCTTAGTTTCCTCTAATACCAAACTGTTATGTATAAAGCCAATTCAAGAAATACCAAATGTTATGTGTATGTTGTGGAAATTCAAGTCTGCATGTCCTTTAGTTTCTTGTGGAGTTGTGGTATATAACAAAGGTGAGCCAATGAAAGTGGAAGTAGCTCCATACAATTTGGATATGTAAGTATAAAGATATGGCCAGCAAAAGGCCCGTTCCTTATTAAACAGAAAAACTAACTTGATTTGTTCAAAACTTAATGATGTCGTGGTTTGCAGGGCTTGCATTCACGTCTTTGTGCTAAAAGTGCAATTGCATGCACATATCAAGTTGCTAATAGGGAAAGAAAAGAAAAAAAGAACCAAACAGCTGCTGCTAGCCTGCTGGCTTGATCGAACCATGAGGTACGCCTTGCCTTGCGCCTGGCGCCTGCGCCTATTCACTTAAAGCACGCGCCTATTTACGATGGTGCGCCTAGCTTGTGTCTAGGCGCAACACCTGCGCCTCGCTGCGCCTGGAGCCTAGGCGCGCGCCTAGGCGCGCCTTTTAAATGTATGTTCATAGTATATAACTGTCCAGAAATTTTCTTATTCTTCTCTTATTTGTTTTTTCCTCTGTTACTTTGGAACTTGACTTTTACGGGGGGGCGGGGGATTGTTGTAGCTGCTATGTTGTGTGTGTATGTTCACACACACTTGTTGGGTTTATAGCCTTTTGTATTGGTTTTTAGTCCCACATCGGCTAGAAAGGAATGTGTATCTCCATATATATGAGTCTTTACTCTTTATGGAGATGCACATATAGTGCACATGGGTGTGTGCCATGTGGGATTAATTATTAATGGTATAAAGGCTTAATCAACAATTAATAAGCTGTAAGCTTTTTGCTCTTGGAAAATTTATTTCCATAGGAGCTAAGCCCCGTTGGGGCTTAGCGACTCGGACTCGGACTCAGACTCGGGCTCGGGCTCGGGCTCGGACTCGGACTCGGGCTCAAGGGCTCATGAGGCGTAATGTGGCGTTTTGTTGGCGCACTTTGCACTTAGCACGTCAGCATCGTCGCTAGGCGCATAGTGCGCTTAAGTTGCGCTCGTTGCGCGAGCCACTTGCGCGACCACGTTACGCGGCCCGTTATGCGAGCCCAGTTACGCTGGCCCAGTTACGCAGCCCAGTACGCAGCCCAGTGCGCGCAGTGTGCGCAGCGTACGTAGAGTGCGCAGTGTGCGCAGCGTACGCAGCGTACGCAGTGTGCGTAGAGTGCGTATGTGCGTATGGCTGGCTGCATATTAGAGCGGGAACGGTTGCAGCAGTTGCTGCATGTTCATGAGTGGTTCTGCCACTACCCTGAAGTGCAGGCAACTGCTTGGCAACCGCCCCGTGGGCTATATATGCAGGTTCTCTCCTCTCTCTCAGTTTGTAGAAGTAATCAGAATTCCAGAGAGAAAACTCTAAGTGTTCTTTAACACAACAGAGTAGTGAGCGTGTTGTTTAACACAAACACTAGTACTTTTTAGTACGCGTGAGTTCTGTTACTTCAAACAGAGAGAGAAGAGTACCATTGCCAGAAGAGTTCGCCGTCTTCCGAGGAGTCAGAAGAGCAGGAGTGTTCTAAGGTTTTCCGTCAACCTTGCTGGTTCATGGAAGCTGTTCGCAGAGGGCGAATAAAGCTTTGAGCAACGGTGATAATTCACCCCAGCAATTCCATCTCTCGCCTGTCATCCTTCTGTTGCCTTTAGCAGTTCTGTCAGTATCTTCTTTTTAGAAGGCACTACTGCCAGTTTGCTACGATCACGAAAATCTCTTTAGATTATTCGTGTATTACGATATCTTTTTAGATTTCGTAATTTGCAGAATCCTTCTGGATCTCTGTTGCAAAACCTTCTTTAAGGAGTTGCATTAGAAACGTTGTCTTTACAACTGTTTCATTTTCTCAATTTTCCATCGAAAAAATTGTGCCCCGGCGTTCCCGGCAATAACAATCTCAAAGCTTTATTGCTACGATGGAAAACATTAATGCTTCACTCCTCAACACTGACTTCTGTAAGTTAGAAAAGTTTGATGGAGAGCATTATCAAGTATGGAAGAGGAAGGTTTATCTCACTCTTCAACTCAGAGACGTTGATCACGTGCTGCTTGAAGAGGAACCTACTGTTCCAGATACTGGGTCTGCTGCTGCAATATCTGCGGCTACTAAACTTCAGGCCAAGTGGAGAAGAGAAAATAGCATTTGCAGGCTCCTTATCCTGAATGCTATGGAGGATTCCCTTGCAGAATCCTATTCTAAAAAGAATATCGCTAGAGACATATGGGAGTCTCTAGAAAAACTCTACGAAGAAGACAAGAACCGCAGTAAAATATTTGTGGTTGAAAAATATCACAAGTGGTTATTTGAGGACGAAAAGTCTATGCTGCCGCAGGTGAAGGAGTTCCTGAAACTGCGACAGAAGTTGAAAGACGAGGCGATGCCCCTCCCCGACAAGTTTGTTGTTGGAGAGATTGTCTCAAAGCTCCCCGCTGGGTGGAGCAAGTTCTATGCAAACATGCATAGGAAGAAGTTGGAGATCACCCTTGAAGATCTCCTACAGGAAATCTATGTTGAGGATCAAATGCGGGCTCAACTGAAGGTGGACACACTGTCCAAGCAATTGGCTAACGCCAATCTGGTTCAGACCAAGGGACCAAAGGGAAAGCAGGCGGCTTTCCACAGCAAGAAGAAGAACCCTGACAATCTAAAAGTCAAGGGAACTTCTATCAAGAAAAAGAAGCCAAAGTCAGAAATGCCTTGCTTCAAGTGTGGCAAGAAGGGCCACTTTAAGAATGAGTGTAAAGAAAAGACCAAGCAATCAGAGCAAGGAGAGCCTAGTAAGGTATCTATGATCACTGACGTAGTTGCTATGATTGCACAGGTTGATGCAGTAAGGACTGACTCTGACTGGTGGGTAGACACTGGAGCCTCCTGCCATGTATGCTCCAGTACGGAGTGGTTTACCACCTATACACCTACTTCTGAAGTGGTTATGATGGCGAACCAGACACAAGCTGAAGTGCTCGGGATCGGGACGGTGGTGTTGAAGCTGACTTCGGGCAAGTCTCTGACGCTTCAAGGCGTGAAGCACGTTCCTGCTATCGCCAAGAACCTGATCTCGGGAGGCCTACTCTGCAATGCAGGCCTCAGGATGGACATCAATGCTGGCCAGATGGTGATGTCTATCAAGGGAACATATTTCGGGAAAGCTTTTTATACCGAAGGAATGTTCAAGATTCAGCTTGTAAATCAGTCCAATGTAATTAATGTTATTAATGAAGTCACTCATTCTGCTTATACTCTTGAGTTGTGGCATAATAGGCTAGGACATGTTCATTGTAAACGAATAAACAGAATGTCTAGTCTAGGACTTATCTCCAAATGTGGGGGTAAGGTAGAGAAATGTGAAGTTTGTGCTCAAACGAAGATCACAAGGAAACCCTTTCCTCGGGTTAATCGAAGTACAGATCTTCTGGAGTTGGTTCACTCCGATATCTGTGACTTCAAACAGTTCTCTACAAAGGCCGGGATGAAGTATTTCATAACCTTCATCGATGACTTCTCAAAGTATGCGTTCGTCTACTTGCTGAAGGCTAAAGACGAAGCATTCGAGAAGTTCAAGGAGTTCAGAGCTGAAGCTGAGCGACAGACTGGACAACAACTCAAAAGGATAAGAAGTGATCGAGGTGGGGAGTACAGGTCTCATGAATTCGCATCGTTCTGTAAGGAACATGGAATTGTCAATGAGACTACGGCTCCGTACTCTCCTCAATCAAACGGAGTAGCTGAGAGGAAGAACAGGACGTTGACAGAAATGATAAATTCAATGTTGTTGACTGCTGGCCTTCCTAAGTGCTACTGGGGAGAAGCTGCATTGACGGCCACTTTTATTCTAAATAGAGTGCCTCATGCAACTTCTGATATTACTCCTCATGAACTCTGGTTCAAAGTCAGACCTAACTTGAATCTTATTCGAGTGTGGGGGTGTCTGGCATATGTCAAGCTTCCAGATCTGAAGATTCAGAAGCTTGGGACAAGGACTACAAAGACGATCTTCTTGGGGTATGCCGAGAAGAGTGATGCTCGAAGATTTCTTGATATTGAGTCAAATCATATTATTGAATCTCGCGATGCAGAATATTTTGAAGACAAGTTTGCAAGGCACAAGAATATTGTTCTTCCGGATGTTCCGGAGAATAATGAGGGTGCACAAGAGACTGAAGTCTTCAATGAAGATGTGGTCCAAGAAGATGTTGTTGTTGAAACAACGGTTGAACCAGAACAAGCTGAACCGTCAGCTAAGCGTGTGAGGAGGCCGAAGGACTTCGGAAGTGACTTTGTCACCTATCATGTGGAAGCAGATCCACTTACCTATGATGAGGCGATGAAGACCAGAGACGCGATTTTTTGGAAGGAGGCGATTGACAATGAGATTGATTCCATCACCTCAAATAACACTTGGGTGTTTGTTGATCTTCCTGAAGGAGCGAAACCCATCGGATGCAAATGGATCTTCAAGAAGAAGATGAAAGCAGACGGAACTATTAACAAGTTCAAGGCTAGGTTGGTAGCCAAGGGGTTTTCTCAGAAGCAGGGGATTGACTACTTTGACACATATGCTCCAGTAGCCCGGATGACCACCATCAGAATGTTGATTGCTCTCGCAGCAATAAATAAGATGGTGATACATCAGATGGATGTGAATACGGCTTTCCTAAATGGCGAGCTGACCGAAGAGATTTACATGCAACAGCCATAGGGATTTGTCATCAGAGGTCTTAAAGACAAAGTCTGCAAGTTGGTGAAATCCTTGTACGGTCTTAAACAGGCTCCCAAGATGTGGCATGAGAAATTTGACAAAGTTATAAGGTCAAATGGTTACATGGTCAGCGATACGGACAAGTGTGTTTACACGAAGTTCGCTGATGGAAGAGGTGTGATCGTTTGTCTGTACGTGGACGACATGCTTATCCTAGGTACGGATATTAGATGTGTCACGGAGACAAAGAAATTCATCTCAAGCAAGTTCAGTATGAAGGACTTGGGGGAAGCTGATGTGATCTTAGGGATCAAGATCATCCGGACAGACACTGGACTAGCGCTGTCACAGTCTCATTATATTGAGAAAATGATCACTCGTTATGGGTATCGGGATCTTCCAGGGATCGATACGCCGTACAGGTGTGATCTGAAGCTGAAGCCTAATTCAAGGGAAAGCGTCAGGCAGCTGGAGTATGCAAGCGTAATCAGGAGTTTGATGTATGCTACTACTGCCACAAGGCCTGACATAGCTTTCGCCGTGGGAATGCTGAGTCGTTTTACGAGCAATCCAGGTGTTGAACACTGAAAAGCTGTGGAACGGGTTATGAGATATCTCAAGAAGACTCAGACATATACACTGTACTACAGCGGAGATCCGCAGGTAGTGGAAGGCTTCAGTGATGCCAGTTGGTGCTCAGAGGTGGAGAGCGAGAGGTCCACAGGTGGATACATTTTCACAATGGGTGGAGCTGCTATATCGTGGAAGTCGAAGAAGCAGACTATGCTCTCGCGGTCATCCATGGAATCTGAGTTCTTTGCACTTGATACCGCAGCCGAAGAAGCAGAATGGCTTCGGGAGCTCATGTATGATCTTCCAGTGGTTGGGGCGCAAGTACCGGCGAAACCGATATACTGCGACAACCAGGCGACTGCGGCGGTGGCATCAAATGATCTCTTCAACGGGAAGAAGAGGACTGTGCGGTTGAAGCACAGGGCAGTACATGATCTTATCAAGAGAGGTGTTATTGCAGTGATTGATGTTCGGAGTCAGGAGAACCTGGCGGATCCGTTCACCAAGGGCCTCAAGCGCCAGCTGGTCGATGACACAGCTTGTAAAATGGGCTTGAAGGCATTCTGATATTGTATTATTGTATTCCTACCATAAAGTTTTATGCTATTAGTTCAAAGATTTATCTACTAGGCATCTAGCTTTTGGTTCAAGGGAGGACCACTAATCGGAAGAATATCAGGAACGGTGGGTACATGTTCTATTGGGCATGGAGAGGTTACGGACCTATAACCACTGTTGTCTACTGTTGTTTTCTGCGGAAAACAGGTCCTGTGGGAGGTTGGCTTAAATGCCTTAATGAGTTCTCAGGCATTTGGAATGTCTGGTATGCTTTACAGGAAGCATGGTAGCACAGCACTACAAGGAGTGTGACTCCATGCTATGTGTGGCGGTGACTCCACCATGAGGTTCTCGAAGGAGGTAAAGCCTCGGCTATGTTAGCCAAGTCACAGCGGCGTAGCACCGCAAATAGACAGTTGGCCTAATGTTGTATATTGAATTAAAGAGGGATGTAGTCAGCACTACAAAGAGGAGATGTTCCTCATGTTACGGGTGGCACGACACCACAATGAGGTAAACCCGGCTAGGGATAAAGCCTCGGCCTTGCAAGCCATGTCGTAGCGGCGTAACACCGCACAGAAGCGTAAGGCTTCATGCTGGATAGTTTGGCACTACAAAGGGGCTAGTCCTCATGCTACGGGTAGTATGACACTACGATGAGGTTCCCGATGATTCGGGGTAAGGTCCTCGGCTTAAGGCCATGTCATAGCGGCGTAGCACCGCAAAGGAAGCGTTGGACGTTTCATGCCATGTCTCTTTAATAAAGAACTCACCTATAGTGTATGGACAAAGAGATATCAGGCCGTCTCTTGAGGGTAAACTTGTAGACGCCCAATATTATACACTGAAACCAGGCTGGCACACGGCCTTAAATGTGCAGCCAGAAGCACATGTAACTACATTATGTGAGTGGAAAGAATTTCAGCTATGATGCAGAATTCAAGGCTTAGTCCATTCTTGTATTATAGTTTGATTTTTGACTCACGTGGGAAGATTCAAGTCTTAAGTGGCATCTATCCTAAAAGCATAATGGACAGTTACTGTGGGGAACACTCGTACTCATATATATAGAGATATGTGGGGGATTGTTGGGTTTATAGCCTTTTGTATTGGTTTTTAGTCCCACATCGGCTAGAAAGGAATGTGTATCTCCATATATATGAGTCTTTACTCTTTATGGAGATGCACATATAGTGCACATGGGTGTGTGCCATGTGGGATTAATTATTAATGGTATAAAGGCTTAATCAACAATTAATAAGCTGTAAGCTTTTTGCTCTTGGGAAATTTATTTCCATAGGAGCTAAGCCCCGTTGGGGCTTAGCGACTCGGACTCGGACTCGGACTCGGACTCGGGCTCGGGCTCGGGCTCGGGCTCGGGCTCGGACTCGGACTCGGACTCGGACTCGGACTCGGACTCGGGCTCAAGGGCTCATGAGGCGTAATGTGGCGTTTTGTTGGCGCACTTTGCACTTAGCACGTCAGCATCGTCGCTAGGCGCATAGTGCGCTTAAGTTGCGCTCGTTGCGCGAGCCACTTGCGCGACCACGTTACGCGGCCCGTTACGCGAGCCCAGTTACGCTGGCCCAGTTACGCAGCCCAGTACGCAGTCCAGTGCGCGCAGTGTGCGCAGCGTACGCAGCGTACGTAGAGTGCGCAGTGTGCGCAGCGTACGCAGTGTGCGTAAAGTGCGTATGTGCGTATGGCTGGCTGCATATTAGAGCGGGAACGGTTGCAGCAGTTGCTGCATGTTCAGGAGTGGTTCTGCCACTACCCTGGAGTGCAGGCAACTGCTTGACAACCGCCCCGTGGGCTATATATGCAGGTTCTCTCCTCTCTCTCAGTTTGTAGAAGTAATCAGAATTCCAGAGAGAAAACTCTAAGTGTTCTTTAACACAACAGAGTAGTGAGCGTGTTGTTTAACACAAACACTAGTACTTTTTAGTACGCCTGAGTTCTGTTACTTCAAACAGAGAGAGAAGAGTACCATTGCCAGAAGAGTTCGCCGTCTTCCGAGGAGTCAGAAGAGCAGGAGTGTTCCAAGGTTTTCCGTCAACCTTGCTGGTTCCTGGAAGCTGTTCGCAGAGGACGAATAAAGCTTTGAGCAACGGTGATAATTCACCCCAGCAATTCCATCTCTCGCCTGTCATCCTTCTGTTGCCTTTAGCAGTTCTGTCAGTATCTTCTTTTTAGAAGGCACTACTGCCAGTTTGCTACGATCACGAAAATCTCTTTAGATTATTCGTGTATTACGATATCTTTTTAGATTTCGTAATTTGCAGAATCCTTCTGGATCTCTGTTGCAAAACCTTCTTTAAGGAGTTGCATTAGAAACGTTGTCTTTACAACTGTTTCATTTTCTCAATTTTCCATCGAAAAAATTGTGCCCCGGCGTTCCCGGCAATAACAACACTAAAGAGCAAAAGCTCAAAGTTCCTTTTTTTTTTCCTTTAGTCCCACATCGGCTTGGTGATTGGAGTTGATTGTGTATATATTGTTTTACTTCCTATTGCTTCATTGAAGTATTGTGTGAGAACCCTATGGGACACACGCACACGTCGCCGTCCGGCTCGGCTCAGTTTGGCGCGCATAACGGGTGTGGGTACGTGCCCACATCTGCGGACGCCAAATGCCGATTCAATTTCCACTTCGAATTCGGGCTGAGATCTTAAAAAACTTTTTGCTCCTCTTCAAATTTTTGACCGTTTCTAAAACCATAAATATTTGAACGTTGGATAGTTTTTTTTCTCATTAAGTCCAAACGTTACAAACACGTTTTTTTATGTCTTTATACAGCATTATTCAGATCCGTGAGTTCAGCATTCGGTTACAATTCCTATACCTATATATTGAGCCTTCATCTCATTCTCTCCTACATAGAAAAATCCCTACGAAAAACTCTCTTGAATTCTTGTCCTTCTGAATCGTTTGTTTTCTTTGTTATTGCTCTGGACAGAGCTAAGTAAGGGTCACTCTCTGCGTTGTGTGCAACAAAGAGATACCGGTGGAGCAGAGATTTTACCACTAGGAGTATTCCGACAAAGTCTGCACATAGACCCGGATTAACTCTTAGGGCAGTGTTACGTGCGCGACTTCCCCGGAGGCCAGTAACATTTACTTTTACTTTTATGTTTATTTTTTTATTGCAGATTTCAAAAGGAGAAAAGAAAAGAAAAATTCTAACACAGATTAAGTGCACTACACAGGGTTGCCTACCGGAGAAAGCGGAGCCGTCGGATCTGAGGGAGGAACGAAGTACGCACGGAGATCGGACGGCCGGTGACGGCGGAGAGAGCCGCAATATCGTCCGACGAGCCGCGGAGGAGGAGGAGGAGGAGGGTCCGGAGAGGAGAAGCGAGGAAGAGGAGGAGGGGGTGAGAGTGATGGAAGCCGCCATCTGGAGGAGACGAGAAGTTCGTTTGGCTGAGTTCGCCAGAGGGGAGGGAGGGGTTTCTTACTTATTATATCGAGACAGAGAGAGAGAGAGAGATCGACACACATAAATTACTTTGGAGACTCCGGAGAGCAGAGCCGAAATATAAACAATTGTACTCTCTTTCTTGTTTGCTCCTCACCTAACTCTCCTTTACAAACAAACCCCACTTGCGGGCCCACTATATTGGGGCCCACACCAGTTGGGACTCTCCGTCGGGTCGTTGGAGGGGTCCGGCGGAGGTTCTTAACACTATGTTTGGGAACATAGGAGGGGAGGGAGAGGAAAATTTGAGAGGAAGGAAAATTGAGGGAGGAAAATTAACTTTACCTCTTCTTGTTTGGATGAACAAAAAGTAGGGGAAGGAAAAGTTTAAAAACAATTTTTTATTTGTTTATGGATATAGGTATAATTACTATTTCCTCCTTGGTATTCTCAAATGATGATTTAATATTAACTTTTTGAGGGGTAGTGGGGTAAATTCACTTAAATTCCTCTCATCTCTCTCCATTTTCCTCCCACATTTGGGAGGAAAATTTTTTGGTGGGACCCACCTACTTTTTCCTCTCAAATTTTCCTCCTCCATGTTCTCTCCCCCTTTCCAAACACCATCATTTAAAATTTTCCTCTCACTTTCCCCTCAACTTTTTCCTTCCTCCCATTTTCCACCCTTCCCAAACAGTACCTAAGGGTACCGGTACCCCGAGCTACCCGATGCCGATGACGATGACGATGACGATGACGATGACGATGACGTCATCCGATTATACCAACCAATTTGTTGGCTTATTTGTTGCACTAAAATGTGATACTGAGTTCCGATTATTGATGAGATCCTTAGTCCGGTTGGTTCGCATAATTATGAAATATATAGCTTTCCTATATTTTGTGCAAAAAAATTGAGAAGACAAAAAAAAAGAAGTGATTCTCCATCGAAAAAAAAAATAGAAAAAAAATATTTTCATACATCTAAGCAATGGATTATTTTTCCATCTTGAAGTATTCACTTTCATTCCCAATTTTTTTGAAAAAAAATCAGAAAAAATTATAATTTCCTAAAGGAAAGAAAATATCAAGAAATTGATTTCCTTTCCACCCCTTCTGCGAACCAAACGAGGCCTTTAGGGTATCCCTTAAACTAAGGGATCATATAACAGAAACCAGGGACTTGTGTTAAAGTTGCAGCATTTCTATCAACGTAAATATTTTTCAAATTTTGACTTCTCAAACTATTTTGTTTCCTTACCTAAGGGACGACACAATTTACTTTGATTGTCAAAATTTGACAGTCCAATTTTATTATAGAACTGCGAAATTTAAATTGACAGTCATAGGAATGCCAAGATGACATAGAAGTCTGACTTTCAGTACTGTTAAATTTTTGGCAGTTCTCTACATAGTTATGGCTGACAAAATTTTGTCAATCCTCTATTGTATCAAATGAAACTATATACAACATTTATTTGAATTGTTAAAATTTTGACAGTCCAGTTTTATTATATAACTGTCAAATTTAAATTGCTAGTCATAGGAATGCCAAGATGACATAGAAGCTCTCTGCATACTTATGACTGACAAAATTTTGACAATCCTCTATTCTCTCAAACAGAACTATATCTGATTTGAAGTTTCAAAACTAAATCAATGAGGTTTGAAACTTCAAAACTAGTACCTAAGTGGATTATCTAGAAACCATAACAAAACATGGTAATAAAATGTGCTACCTCCAAGAGAAAAATTGTGTTGTTCCCGAGTAAAAATGAATTAATTGTGTTGTCCCCTAATCACTTTCAACCTAAGAAACTCACCTCTTACACTGTGTTTGGGAACTTTTGTGGAGAGTGAAAAGAAAATTTGAGGAAAAAGAAAATGGAGGAGAATAAAATGAAGATAAAGTTAATTTTTCCTTCCTTTGTTTGGATGAACAAAAAGTAGAGGAAGAAAAAATTTAAAAATAATTTTTTATTTGTTTAGCGATAGAGATACAATTACTATTTAGTCTTTGGTATTCTCAAATGATAATTTATTATTACCTTTATGAGGGGTGATGGAATAAATTTACTCAAATTTCTCTTATCTCTCCATTTTCCTCCCACTTTTGGGAAAAAAAATTTTTAGTGGAACCCACCTACTTTTTCTCCCCAAATTTTCCTCCCCATTTTTCCTCTCCTTTCCAAACACCATCACTTTTAATTTTCCTCACTTTTCCCTCGACTTTTTCATTCCTCCCATTTTCTCCCTCAAAGAGTATATGCATAGGCCGAACCATGAATTATTCGAACAAGTAAACAAAAAATTGATCACAAAAATGACATATCAAGTCAATTCACATCTACAAAACTGAAAAATCAAGGTAATGCTTACATTGCAAATAAACAGATCAAAGACCTTTGGATGCATACAATTCCAAAAAAAAAAAAAAAAAAAAGAAAAAAAAAAAAAAAATCGTCATTCCCCCTTTTTTGTAAAAGATTTTCAGATGGAAAGAGGATTATTTCATAAAACAAACATCATATTATAGCACTATCTATCACAGAAAAATTGTAGAAGTAAAAGCTCAGCTTCTCAATTCTCAGTCAGCTTTTAAAGAGCAGAGTACAAAGGAAATGCATTTCTGGTGTTAGAATACGCATCATAGAACCAAAGTAATACATTTATGCAAATTGAGATCAATTTGCTTCATTATATATCTGTCCACTGAAATTTTACACCCTCGAAGCAGATGCCAGAACCCGAAATTCAACAGCGAACCATAAACTCACAGCACTCCAATAATGCCCTAGCACCCCCAATAACACTTCGAGTATGTCCCGCTCCAAGACCCAGAACCGTTGCAAACACTGATCTCAGCATTCCTAACCCATCGCATCCGTAACGATTGAAGTCAGCCAGCAAGGCTGTTCAAATGCAGCTTAACCACCGATAAATAGATTCTACAGTCCAGCCATACATGCAATGTACACATCTTCCATTGGGTCGCTTTTTCCTTCTAACTTCCAAAATTGAGGGCTGCCTTTGCAACAGCCAGAAACAAAAGAAGAAAATAACACAAATTATCAGAAACATGATCAGCATCGGAAGATGGCTCTAAGAGTAAGATGAGCAGGCCAGAACTCTGTAGCAGCTGCCCAGTTCCTTGTTGCTGACCAACATACATTTACATGCTAAAAAAACCAAGCTGAGCAGCATAGCAGAGGGAGTTCAGTCAATCTCTCCGTCCTCTGCATCATTTGTAGGAGCAATCCTTGGCTCAGCCTCTTCTTCCTCTTCATCGTCGTCTTTCATAAACAACCCAAGTTGCTCCAAAGGGTTACTTCCCCCAAGCTTGAAGCCCCCCATGCCATCGTGAGAGTGGTCTGGGCTTGTTTCATCAACAGAGTTAGGTTCATGATCACCCGGAACAGATCCAAGCATTTCTAGGTCCTTGAGAATTAGGCAATTTTCATTTATTTCCACCGTCTTCTCCATCTACACAATGTGAAGGAAAAACATAAACAGTTGAATCACAGAGCACAAAATGTGGATACTATACTGGCAAGTGACTGGGGAAAGAAGCAAGCCAATCTTACTTTTAGCAGAGCCTGACGAGCTGCTTCTCTTTCGCGTTCACGCTTGCGCTTAGCTTCAGCTAGAGCTTCCGACTCGGCTCGCTTACGAGCAGCCTCAGCAGCTTTAGCTTCAGCTTGAATCCGAGCTTTCTCTGATGCATAGTAAATAACAAAATAAGTGACTGCAAAAAAACATAATTCAAACAACTAAACGAGGAAGTTGAGAAGAAGAAAATAATACCTTCCCTTTGCTGCCTTTCAAGTTCCTCTCTCTCCCGTTTCAACTTTTCAGGATCCCCCTTTTCACCCTGACTCAACATCAAGCCATCATTTTAAATGGAGGACTGGAGCGGTAGACAAAAGTTTATAAGGATAAACCTAGCAACTTCAGGAACCAACCTGGTCAAGTGTCTTCTCACGGGCTTTAAGGATTGTATCGGCAAAACGGCTCCTCAACAAAGCTGCACGGTAAAGCTTGTCTGGGGAGACCTGCCTCTCAGATTGAGGATTCTCCCCTAAAATTTTAACAGGGAAAAGATAAGCTGAGCCGTGCAATTTAACGCTCTAGACCCTTGGGGCCTTACAGTTTTCTTCTCAGAAAATCATGCTTACCCTCTCGCTGGGCATCTGCCTCAACTGAAACAGGTTTAGAATGTGCGTCCTCATCTTGTTTATCCACCCCATTTACAGATCCTGAATGCTCAAAACATTCGAAAATATTATTCCTAATGTTTAGAGCATAGTAATTCATAACCTATATGATTAATGCATTTTAAATTATCTTGGTAAATTGTGATCAGTCCAACAACTCACTGTTCATGTCAAGTGGATTCATCAAGTCCCTCGTATCTTGGTCCTGAGCTGCGTCTGGTCTTACACTACCCTGCAAAACAAGGCAAAGAATATAATCGACAAAAAAAAAAAAATCTTAAAAGGAAAAAAGGAAGTTCTTCGCTCCAGAACAATATGCATATGCACACAAAAGCCAGGTGAACTCCAATTAGTTCACAGATTTCAGATCCATATAAGAAAGTTACAAAGCAAGCTTCAGTAGTTAAATGAAGCGAGAAATAATCAGCATTTCCAGATATTATAAATCAAATTAAGATTTAGATTCAAGAGACTCCTTTCAGAATCGGGATTCCTTACTGCAAATATCTCATAATGTTCCGTAATGCCAATATATTTGTCTCGCAATGCAAATAGGAGGAAGGCATTGAATATTGGCAACATGCAAAAAAGTCACATCTTATGCATTCTTCCAAATAGGATGGCCTTAGGAGGCATTATGAGATATTGGCATTACGGACCCCATCCGCTCCTTTTCAAGCATAATATTTTAAATTACCAGAAGCAAGAAACATTTACAAAAAACGTGGTATGAAGAATACAAACTCTTGTTACTTCTGTTGACTGCTACTGCTATTAGTGCTCTACTAGTTCACTTGGTTATCTATTAACATATTTTTGTTGGTTTTTATATGTTATTTGGTTTTATTTCTTACATTAATAATTTATTTATGTATATTTTTAATTATTTTTTTGTCTCGTTTCGCTCGGACGCGCACCTTAAGTGCACCTTGCGCATCGGGCGATATGGGCCATTTGTGCCTCGAGTGCACCTTGTGCCTTTGACAACTTAAGGCAATTTGGAAACACCTTGCGCATCGGGCGATATGGGCCATTTGCGCCTTGAGTGCACCTTGCGCCTTTGACAACTTAAGGCAGTTTGGAAACAAAAAATCCAAATTGCCTTAAGCTGTCAAAGGCGCAAGTCGCACTCGAAGCGCAAATGGCCCATATCGTCCGATGCGCAAGGTGCACTTAAGGTGCGCGTCCGAGCGAAACAAAACGAAAAAATAATAAAAAATAAAAAATATACATAAATAAATAAATAAATTAGTAATGTAAGAAATAAAAACCAAATAACATATAAAAACCAACAAAAACATGTTAATAGATAACCAAGTGAACTAGCAGAGCACTAATAGCAGTAGCAGTCAACAGAAGTAACAAGAGTTTGTATTCTTCATACCACGTTTTTTGTAAATTATAGTTTCTCTAGTTAAATTATAACAAACTTTGGACACTGTGGAAACGGATCTCCCCCTCCAACTTGTATGAGAAAAGGGTTATTTTCATGCATCAAAGTTTTTTGTATATATATTCAAGAACCATAAGGCACGTCTAGGCACGCATTTTGTTGGTTGCGCCTTGCTGAAAGGCATGTCTTTGGCGCGTCCTGGATGCGCCTGGAGAAAGGCGCCCCGTCTTGTGAAGTGCGAGGTGCAGTTGTTGCGCCTTTCCGCAAGGCGCGCCTTTGATTAAAAGGCAAGTTAATATAGGATTTAAACCAAAAACACTCCTTCATTTTTGGTGGACACTATATGGTCTATTAACACACTCAGACTCATGCTTGGCTTACAGTTAGTTTGGATTGCACTACATTTCATCTCATCTGCTCAAACACCCATTTTCCTTGTGCTCGTTAGGCTAGCGTTTCGGGAACGTCCATTTGAGCCACGAAACTAATGCCACATTTGAAGAAACGCACATCCTGAATGGAAGCCGTTTGGATCTCACCTTTTGTTTGGTATCAAACAGTCCCAGATTTTTCGTAACTGTAATCCAAACTGGCCCTTATAGGAGGGGCATTTGGTTCAAGTTTTTGTCGTTGTTGTGGAGTCCCGGTTCAAATGTCAATCACTTAGGGGGCGTTTACTTCAAGTTTTGGAGTCTTGGGAGTTGGATTCCTTACCCATATTTGGTATGTCTAGGATTGAGAATTTGGAAGGAATAGTAAAATCCGTCCCCTGGGGAATAGTTTTGCTTTACCGGAAATGTTGTTTGGGTATTCTGTTTGGACGGTAATACCCTCATTTTACTTTCAAAATTCTAACTTCTATCCCAAACATGTGAATTTAGGTAATAGAAGCATTATGAAATTAATGAAAAGATATTTACGGAAACTAAAGAAATTAAGATTCATATTCCTATATGAGCCATATATGAACCAAACATGGGAATGAAAAAATTAGATTTTCGGGCTACATATTCCAACCCATGGTAGTGAAAAGCGCTAGGCTCTAGTCAGGCAGGCGCACGCCGCCTAGCGCCTAATCCACCGCCTAGATCTAGGCGGTTCAAAAATAAATTTTTAAAAAAAAGTTCATAAAATCCAAAAACACATAGTCGAACGTCGAGGGGTCTAGGCGGATACCTAGACGGACATCGGGCAGGCACCATACGCCTAGCACCTAGGCGCCGCCTAGACCGCCGCCTAGACCGCCTTTTACAACAATGTTCCAACCTAACCAAACATGAGTATGGAAATGTTGAATTCCTCTCCCACGGGAAAGGAATAGAAATTGGATTCCTAGGAATACAAAACCTCCATCCAAAAGCCCCCCTTAAAGTTAAGGCAGTCTAGGATTTAAAGTGAAACCTTTCTAAGTTTCTATCAAATGATTTAAATTACCAGAAGCAAGAATTTGCGTTATTCCATAATCTCTAAAAATTAAACAATAAGCTTGATATGATTTAGGAGTTTTACCATATTACTCGACCTTTATTTTGCAGAGCACACTAAGGATTATGACTTATGAGCACATTCAGACTCATAGGCTTGGCTTAGACTGGTTTTGAATGTAAATGGATTTAAATTCAAGCCAAGAAATATACAGAAACCCGTTATAAAGAAACCCATTGAGATATGTCACCGACTGTAAGCTAGTAATATAGAAGATCCAGTAGCTTTATTTACGAGCATTTACAGAACTAGCAAGATTTAGCAATAAAACACTGATGGCTGTACATAGCTAACCATACCTCGGCAGCCTTTGCAGGACTAGCAGTCCTTTCATCTGATTCACTTCCAGATGAACTACCAGAATCGGAATCTGTAAACAAAGGAAATGTTTTATTCAATTGTAACTTGGAAAGAAATTCGTTTACTTCTACCGGATACAAAGAACCCACAGCAATTGAACATTTCTGAAGTCAAAGGCAGTTGAACAAACTCGAAAAATTCGAATCTTCCATCATAGAAGAATGCACACCTCAATTTTGCTGCAAAGGTGCAACTACATAACAGACCTTAAAAAATAATCCACCTAGTAGATGCAATAATAAATAATCAAAAGAAGCAACTACTAGTGTGCAGGACACAGTTTTATAACTTCGCCGTGGTCTTGGCTATGAAGCACAGGTACTACATCCAGGAAGGCCTACCCGTACCGGGTACTAGTACTCCTTGCGTACTCCTGGTACTTACCGCAGAAGTACCCAAAATTATATTTGTATTCTCGATTTTAATTTTGGGTACTTCATGGATACTTCTTTAGTACTTTTTAGGTACAACCTAGTACAAGTCGTTGGATATCTTTTTAAGTACAGCTTTGGTACTTTTGTTTAAAACCAAGCTTTCTTTACTTTTAAACGTAAACTACATAGTTCTTAAACTAAAATTCTTTGATTACTATACACAGAGTAACCATACAATTTTTAAAAATTGTCGCATTGTCTATGCTACATACTACATAGGGTCCCGGTTTTCAATCCTAGAGTCATGATTTCAGTTTCAGCAGTTCTGAGAGTTTTAGACACGGTTCTGTTCTCAGGTTTCGGCGCCCTTTAAGAAAAAACCCCCTCTCTCTCTCTCTCTCTCTCTCTCTCTCTCTCTCTCTCTCTCTCTCTCTCTCTCTCTCTCACGCGTGCGTACAGTAAAACCTCATCTTCTGTTGTTCAGTCCTCGATTAGGAAAAGTGAAGACCAGAAACAATTCTACATATAGGTGTTCAACTGGTATACTCCGAACCGCTTACAAACCTAAGAGAATATGTACAAGTGGACTACAATGCCAAACCAGAGAGAAATTTTCTACATAACATCTATTTTAGTCATCTATTTTTTCCGATACCAGAATGCCAAACCAGAAACAATTTTCCGATACCAGATGTTGCTATCTATTTTTTTCAATATAATCTTCCCAGTCTAAAGGATTTTAGAAGCTTGGCTCCAACAGTACAAAAGTAGTGTCACTGATATGATACATTTTTTTTAAAAAAAAGAAAGAAAGAGGAAGTCCCTTTATAGCAGGTCGCACGTTGGTACAACGTTATTTGAACCATTCATATAGGTCGAAAGCATGTTATCAATTTTTTGAAGGAATTTTCTCATATCCTAAATGTGGCTCGTAGTCCACCCTATTTTCTCAATAGGAGAAAATCACCTTGTATTATCACGATGAACCTCATATATTGCATATTGTTTGAAAACCAATCAAATCATAGTTATTGTTAGATTTAAAAAGATATTTAACTATAAATAGTTAACCAACCATGGCAAATAAACAAAACTGATTTGAAAACAAAAGAAAATGAAGTCATAGAGTTATGCTCTACAATTAAGCTTTTGGGAGTATAACTTGTATACAATTTGAACAAAAGACAGAAGCTGTATGATCTTCAAAGACACAATAACATGAGGCACACCTCTGTGCAGTAGATATAAAGCATGTTTCTCATATTAGATTCATAGTTCTCAGTATCAGCCCACATCAGCCCGTATTGTGCAAGTTTTTGTCAAGGTGTTTATTGGGCCGGGGCGACCCGAAACCCAGCCATGAACAGGCCCGGTCAACGCCGGTCTGGGTCAACCCAGGACCGATCAACGGGCGGCCCCGACTCGGCCAGCAAAAGATCCGGGTCCGGACTGGGTTCGTGATTTTGGCCCGGTAGCCTGGCCCGGTCTGAAGAAAAAACCGAGCCGAACAGGTTTAGACTGGAGAATTATGTTGATTCGGCCGGTGACCCAGTCCAGGCCCAGTCAGACCCCCGAACCCCACCATACTATTTAAAACGAATGTGTGTGTGTGTATATATATATATGACGTAAATTACCTTATTACCCCCAATATAGCCATTAGCGTGAACGTTGGAGGGGTATTTCCGTAATTTACCCCTCCAACAGTCATAAATATTCGTATAACAACTATATTTTAAAGGTATTCGGGATAATTTGCCACCCAAAAATTCCTATAAATAGGACAATTCTTCAAAATTAACCACAACAAATTTTCTTCCCCCTCTTACAATATTAAGAAGCACAATCTAGTTATATTAGATGAAGAGGTTACTTCTTGTTATGGAAAATGATCAATCACTACAGCAACCGCAAGATCATCAACCTCAACCTCAGGGCGTACAAGGACCTCAACTCGAAAGATGATCAAAAATTTGGCACCATGTTAGCGGAGTTTACAATGAACGTGATACGGGAAGAAGAACCCCGTATGGAGTTCTTGTTGAATTCTTGCATTGTAGGAAACGACTCCAATGAAAACCTAACTGTGGCACAAAATCTTCGTATGAATCTAAATAAGTGTTTATAGTATATTGTATCTTCTTGGAAAAAATGTATCATTTTTATATGTATTATTATTGTTAGATGGGAGTTATGATTGAGTTTCAGCTTTCAACCTCTCTACAAACTTCCTTTGGTGTATTACAAAAAAACTTGAAGAGATTGAAAAGGTGAAACACAAACATAAGTTATACGACTTATGTAACAAAATTAATATATATTACAAAATTAATAAAATTCTTTTTCTCTTCATATTGGTCTGGCCTTAAAATCTCTCTACAAACTTACTTTTATTTTTTAAGTTTATAAAAAAATGTTATATCATATTTGAATTAAAAAAAAAATTCTTAAATGTATTTTACAGAAACCAAGCCAACCCAGCCCGACCCGGACCCAGCCCAGCCCATTTCCAACCGGGTTCGGGTCCAGGCTGGATCCACTATTTTTTGAACCCGGGCAGGTCTGGCCTGGCCACATACACACCTTTAAGTTTTGGCATGTCCAGATCCGATGTCGACCTCTACTGGTCGATACCAATGTTAGAGACATCCTTCTAGGTCAATTCGACAGAAAAATTGGACGAAAAGGAAGTATGGAAAAAATTAAAAATAGTGTCAAACACAATAACTCGGTCGTGCTGCTAATGTTACATTGTATCAATCCGAGAGAATGTAACAATTATAATTTGTCGATTTTGTATATCTATAAATATCATCCATGTTAATATTTTGAGTTATTTGTATTTTACCCCCCACCCCAATTGCTAATCATATCTCCACTTTTTCCCATTTCTATTTTAGTTAGTGTTACCCCCCAATTCCTTCATAATCCATTAATTATAATTATAGTTACCCAAAAAAATTGCCTAAATTTTGAGAATTGGGAGGGGGGGAGGTAATACTAATTAAAATTAAAATGGAGGGTAGTGGAGATATGATTAGCAATTGGGTTGGGGGGGTTAAATACAAATAACTCTAATATTTTTCACTTCAAAACTATTTATTGTGGTTGCACTATGTGTAAAGACGAGTAAATACATAATAGTGTCTATTGCAGGTGAACACGATTTAGCAATGTTGAATATCTATTTTCAAAACTAACGAGAAACAACATATAATATATAAGATTATATCAAATGTATCAAATATTTTTCTAGATTTTCAAATACTTTTTATCATTCGAGCCATTCTAAACGAAGAACCCGATACTCTCATTCGAAACTGCCGGTATTGATACTCATAGGAGGGGTCCGAAACCGATTCCGATACTACGAACCTTGATTAGATTATGATCAAATTCATGCTAAGCAAGATTGTTAGGGGGGAAAAGGGTACCAGGCATCTTAGGGTCCTCTGAGTCACAACCCCATAGGAAGTATATTGCGTCATTGAGTTTGACTGCATGAGGACCTTCTATAGACCACTCGTGCAGCCCCAACCGACAAGGAGAGGACAATAACGAGCAAATGTCTTATATTTCTTACCAGTAAAATACCAAATAATCCTTTCCACTACAAAAACACTCGAGGCCTCCATTTGACCTATCCCCACGTAATTTTTTGTCTTGCTCCTCCAACTTCAGGATAATTGAATCGACAGAAACTGAAAAACCTCACCAGAAAGACCATGTACCTATATCATAGAGAGATTCCGGCTTGTTGACCAAGTTCTACAAAATATTTTAAATGTCATGTTTCGTGCAGAGATATTATATTGGCTTCTATACAAGTATACCTATTCGAATAAAGGTGAGATTCTTGTCTACCTCACAAGTCCACAACCAGTAACCCCACCCCACACTACGTCGAAAAATAAAAAGGAACACAAACTCCCGGCAAATGCAGGAGGAAAACAGTGTTTCACAGGCCAACACGAACTCCCGGCAAATGCAGGAGGAAAACACAAACTCCCGGCAAATGCAGGAGGAAAACAGTGTTTCACAGGCCAACACGAGAACTTTTGAAGAATATCAGCGTCAACCACTGGAAGCAGCAGTACATATGAGCACATAAAAATCCAACACAGGTCTTCTGTCACAAATGAAAAAGCGAGGCACCTAAGCACAATGCAAGGTACATTAAGCACCTCGCTTCATCCGCGTGCCTAGTCATCCAAAGTTGACTCTAGGCACACACCTAGGATATGATGAGGCATCTATTGCTTCGTAGTTCTACATTAGGAAAATCACCTTCAAGTAAATCTAATACATATGCTGCCAACTACCCCGATTGAAAAGATTAAAATAATAGGCGATCGTGAAAGATTTCTCTTAAAAATCAAGTAAATATAATTTTCAAATATGAAATAATTTTCATTGTACATAAATTATGTTTTGAAATAGATCCCCTTCAAGTAAACCCATTATACATAAATCCAAAAGACCAACATAGCATGGGTGGTTAAAAATTTAAAATATTGCAATGCAATCAAGTTTAACTATTCAAGTATAAAATATGGTCATGGCGGCAGGGGGCACATTTGACACGAGTATTTGAACATGAATCTGGATCATGATTATAATCATACAGATAAGCAAAGTTTCAATCCATTCTACAAGGCAAACCAACTATTCCACTTTTGGACAACCCGATCCTATTAATCCTCCACCCATCAGCAGCAAGTATTAAGAAAGCTCCATCACGGTGGAAAGTCTCCTCTTTTTCTCTTCCTCCTTTATCAATATCATTTTTTTCTTTTCCTTTTCAAATCTGAATTCGTGCCTGGAAAGTGTCTGACAAACCCGAGTAAACTCCTTCCAAATCCGGCTGAATTCATGTACCTTTCGTGTTGGAAGACACTTCCAGGAATATTTCCGTGTTCATGTGACTAGCAAACTACAACGATACAAATGCAAAACTCTTGGAGCACTTTGATCAGTTCCATGCTGGACGTGGTAAAGAACACTAATGAAAATGGACTAATGTCACTACCTCTCTATTCTAGAAACCAAAAGGTGAAAAATAGACAAGACCATAAACCTCACTCCAGCCTTCCAAATTCGATTGCATTTTGATACACAAGGATGAACTTTAAAAAACTGGCAGGCCTCAGTAGTTCTGTCAAATCATAGTATCTCAAAGCCCAACTTGGTTGTTATTACACAATAGTATCTCTAATTATTACTACAATAAGATACTAATACAAAACCAAACAATAAATGTAAGCCTCATGTCAACTGTTCATAAACTACCAACCTCTTTTCTTACAATTTTTCATCATGTTAGTTTCACATTTTTTTTTCAGAATAATTTGATAGGTTGCGTTCTACTAACCTATCAAATTATTCTGAAAAAATGTGAAACTAACATGATAAAAAATGTAAGAAAAAAGGTTGGTAGTTTATGAACAGTTGACAGAAGGCTTACATTTATCGTTTGGTTTTATATTAGTATCTTATTGTAGTAATAATTAGAGATACTATTGTGTGATAACAACCAAGTAGGACTTTGAGATGCTATGGTTTGGCAGAACTACTAAGGCCTGCTAGTCTTTTAAAGTTCATCCTTGTGCATCAAGTGCATTCGAACTTGGAAGCATCAAATATTGGCATTGCTGGAGTGAATGTAAGGTTTGTGGTCTGTCTATTTTTTACCTTTTGGTTTATATAATAGAGAGGTAGTAGTGACATTAGTCCATTTTCGTTAGTGTTCTTTACCACGTCCAACATTGAACTGATCAAAGTGCTCCAGGAGTTGCATTTGCATCGTTGTAGTTTGCTAGTCACATGGACACAGAAATATTCTTGGAAGTGTCTCCCAACATGAAAGGTACATGAATTCAACTGAATTTGGAAGGAGTTTACTTGGGTTTGTCAGGCAATTTCCAGGCACGAATTCAAATTTGAAAAGGAAAAAAAATGATATTGATAAAGGAGGAAGAGAAAAAGAGGAGACTCACCACCGTGATGAATCTTTCTTAATGCTTGCTGCTGATGGGTGGAGGATTAATAGGATCGGGTTGTCCAAAAGTGGAATAGTTGGTTTGCCTTGTAGAATGGATTGAAAACTTTGCTTATCTGTATGATTATAATCATGATCCAGATTCATGTTCAAATACTCGTGTCAAATGTGTCCCCTGCCGCCATGACCATCTTTTATACTTGAATAGTTAAACTTGATTGCATTGCAATATTTTAACCACCCATGCTATGTTGGTCTTTGTGGGATTTATGTATAATGGGTTTACTTGAAGGGGATCTATTTCAAAACATAATTTATGTACAATGAAAATTATTTCATATTTGAAAATTATATTTACTTGATTTTTAACAGAAAAATCTTTCACTCTATCGCCTATTATTTTAATCTTTTTCAATCGGGATATATAGATAATTTTATAAGATACACATAGACACAAACATACATCATACATACATATGTATCAAAAGAAAACCAAATCTGAATCAACTTGAGATTTTATTGCACTGACTTCTTATCTTGCTTTAGTCAAATCTAACTACCCTGTTAATGAGCTGCCCAAGCCCAGCTCAAAAAATGACACCGCACAACTATTAGCACGCCTTCCAACACGCACGCACAGGCCCAAACGGATCAAACTCCAAGTAGCTATTTTTACTTATTAACCACATGTACTACATCCAATACCTAGTCTTTATCTCATGCTAGAAAGAAATCTACAAAATTAAGAGGGCAGGAGTAAACGGGAGAGGGCATTGAGCAGTTCCTGCCGTATTTGACCCTGAAAATGAAAAAATGTCACACAAAAGAGACCAATTGACTCTTCGTTTTTGGGATAGAAGTGAGCCTGATGGAGGAGACATTTAGACAAACCCAACAAGGAGGGAGAGATGAAGAGGATTAGGATAGGATCAAGGGCCATGTTCATGAAGAGATCCAATCCTTATCTAACACACTAAATCAGTTGATAGAAAATCTCGCTATAAGTGGTATTTCCTAAAACAGTTCATATTTTCTCTAAGCAGATTAGTTCTTGCAATGTTTTTGGCACACTTGATTCAGGCTTTATATTCATCTAAATATCTCACTCCTACCTAAGACTAAGAGATTCCCCAAGTTGTTAACAAAAGATCAATATATGACAGACAAGTTCTTTTCCACATTTAAATGACAGGACTACAACTTCTTATATTAAGATTCCTAGTTTAACTCGTCAGGGGGTTTACATCATTTAGCAACATAACCGTACTACATCCTTTGCCATTCATAATGACCCCAAGACTCGTATCTCGACACCTTTGGCATTCCAGAGAGTGCTCAAACAATATCATCCTCCTTGTCATCTTCTACATGCTGTGGGGTCACTTTTTTTCCATTTAATTTTGACCTACTCAAGATAGGTAGTGTGCATCGATGAGCAGAGAGACGAGTTTCGGATTCTAGTGGAGAAAAGCTGATCATAACTTGTATTGTTAATTAGTAATTACATATAAATAAGAGGCAGAGATTGAGGGGTAAAGAATAAGAGCGGTAGGCCATAGAAATATCCAATAAGAGCATCTCCAACCCTATTGTGAGTTTGAAAAAAATGGTTGCCACATAGGAATGACAGCCTTTTTTTCAAAAGTACTTCTCCAATGCAAATGTGAAATAAAGTGTGGAGTTGACATGGCAAAGACAATGTGAAGTTGGTTGTCTAGATCTAGACAATGCACTTCACAATGTCTTTATGTCCACATCATCATTTGTGAATAAAAATATTTATAAAAAGAAGTAGAAGAGTAAAAGTTGTCTTGGAAGTTGTAAAAAATTACTTTGTATTGTCTTCTCAATACTTTTGCATTGGAGATGACTTTTTAAACTCATTGTCATTTGTGAATATAATCTTGCCACCTATACAAGACAGTCTTGTGTCCCATGCCACCTAAGATTCACAACACAAAATAAGACAATAGGATTGGAGATGCTCTAAAGGAGCAATTCTTCTATAGAAGAATAAACACCATTTACATATCCAAATTCACACCCAAGGAAATCTCGGAAAAACAATTCCAGAGACTCGAACTCTCCATTCAATTAAGCAAAAACTAAAAGCCAGCCAATGAAGAGGATAGACATAAAACAAGATAGTTCAAAATCATAGATGATTTGAGAGACTAAAGAAGGCTTGGACGCCAAATCACTGAACAGGCTACTATGGAAATAACAAATAATGAAGTCCCCTTTCATTAAACTAAAGACTCGCCATAGTCCAACAATAAAGAATAAATACAATCCAACATGAAGAAAACGATTGGTAAATAATCATCTTTTGCTCATGTTCTTCCTTAAGAGGAACAAGAATGGACATGATCAAATGAGGCGAGAGCAGAAACAGTGATCACAGCAATTAAGAGGGCAATGAGGAAATAGACGATCGTTGCTCTTGGGTGATCGTTGCTCTTGGGTGCTCACGGCAATTGAAGGTGAGAAGGTGGTGGTAGTAGAATTGATAGGGCGAGGTTGGACAATAAGATGGCAATGCCACAGTAGGACAAGTAAACATTTGGCCGGGATTGGGTGCTTCAGTAGTCACTAAAGACTCTTTAAACGCTCATGTTAACAAATGGTGGTAGTTATCAACTTTAAATGGATAGCTTGCTTTCATTTTATTATTCCAGCAGGAAGAAGAGCATCAATTGTGAGGGAGAAGAGACACAGCTATACTTCCAATCAGATAAAATTCCCTTCTAGCAAAAAAATTAAAGAATACCCAAACTTAAACAAGAGTCCTATAAAAATAAGTGATTTTAAAGACACTGTACACATGGTGCATGCCAACACTGCAAAAAAGGAACCATGTAAGCAACGAGAAATTTGGGCATTAATACGCATGTTCCACGAAAAAAGTTCCTGCCCATCCTGTTTTAGGCTTGGTTCGGGATTGCTATTGCTTTCCAAAACTGGCGGCAGAAGCAGCTTTTGACAGCAGGTGGGAGGCTGCTGTCAAAAGCTATCCCCAAATTGAACCGACTTTTCGAAATTTTATCTGATAAAGCTGTTGTTACCAAACAGTACTGAACTGCTTTCCAACAAAAATAAGCAGAAGTAGCCACCAGTAAGCAATCCCAAACCCAGCTTTAGTGGTCATGGAGAGAAGTAGTAGCAGAATCATCATGGAAATAATATATTGGAGAGGGAAATGGTGGTCACAAACCATCATGTTGACAAACTAAATCAAAAAGGTGGAATGATGCCTTTCAAAATTGGCTTCTACATGGTTCATGTTCCTTATGTTTTATTGTATGTTCAAGCCAAAATAGCCACACAGAGGCAATGATACAATTTTTGAACCAATATTCATGTTGATGTGAAAAACATGTCTGTATTCTTAACTTTAACTTTTCAAAAACATCAAAATAAAAGAAAATTACAGAACAGTAAATCTACAGCCCCATTTCTAAGCATGTTTACTACTCATCAAATGCCAATGCCATGTTCCAATGTCATGTTCCAAGACGTCCTACAGGTAATTAAAATGTCAGGAAAAGTAGTCCGTAAGAAAGGTGGTAAAAACAAATTTATGGCAGATAATGTGCTTCCCGGAATCATACATCAAATTACTGCCAACGAGTTGGAAAACAAACATTTATCGAGTACAATGAGGGATCCACATTGAACAAGCACAAATCTGAAGTGTCAATGCTTCATGACCATTCATGGTTACCTCGCAAGTCGCAACTTTACAATCTTTATGTTTTGCATAAGTTTTGCACACACTAAAATATAAGGATGCGGTAATGTAGTTGTTTGCATGTCAAGTTACATGCATTTGACATATATACTTATGATCGGTGTTATTGAGGCGCTCGCCATAGGCACGATGGGCAACATGGCGCATCGAGGCGCCTAGTCATGACGCGAGACGTTGCACTTCATTGAGGTAATGGAGTGCAGGTCTAGGTCGCGCCATGGCACGAGGCGCATGGCGCATTTAGGTGCTGCCTCGCAGAACCTGACATGAACTTTAGGTTTTACTTTGTTTTGGCTCAATCATGAACCCATAATATGCACCATACTCTAACATACTACCTACCCCCTTACACGCTCTAGTCATGACGCGAGACGTTGCACTTCATTGAGGTAATGGAGTGCAGGTCTAGGTCGCGCCATGGCACGAGGCGCATGGCGCATTTAGGTGCTGCCTCGCAGAACCTGACATGAACTTTAGGTTTTACTTTGTTTTGGCTCAATCATGAACCCATAATATGCACCATACTCTAACATACTACCTACCCCCTTACACGCTTTAACTTTCTACTTTCAGAATTCCTTCTTTACCCTATTTTATCTCTCGACCGTATTTTCAATTCTTCAGGAATCGTTGTTGACCTCCCGTCCCTCAATTGTCAACAACTTATTGTCAGCTTAATTTGCAAGTTTCAATTATGTTTTTCTTTTTCATGGTCCTCTTTCTTTATAACTTAAATTTAGTTTTGCCGATAATTTTCTTACATCGACGAAATTCTCCTAGCAAAGTCTAGTTAACTTCCTCAAGTGAGCTCTTTTATTTTGCAACTTATTTCTTGTAAATTATCTTATACTTTTTTCCCTCTCACCAACATCAAACAACTCATCTTTCAACTAGCATCCGTCTTCTTTTACAGATTGTCTGCTATGGTCAAGTCCAACAGCCCCTTGGGACCCTCAGGTGAGATTTTTAATTTTTGCAATTTTCTAAAGTATCTATACAATAAATAATTGCTTAGAATATTGCAATCACTTTTATTGTGTTTTTTAGAGATTTAAGATAAATAAAAAATTTGATCCTCACTTTAATGAGGCACACATCACACCATGCACCTTGCGCCTCGAGCGTGATGTACATTGCACCTCACTATGCGCCTTGCACCATGACAACACTACTTATGGTTGAGTTTGCTTTTAGCATTTGAAGAACCAAAGTGAAGCAAACAGCAATTTATTGGAGAATAAATATTAAAAAAGGCATTGCACTCTTCCACTGAGAGGTAATCGTATGTAAAGTGTTGAAGAGGGCATCATATAGGAACGTTCAGTGTCATAAAAATCAGATTTAAGTGGTGAATCAATAGGGCAAGCAAATAAACACTTTTATCCTACTAACTGGGTGGCCGACTGGGAATTTCCTAGGCAGGCTTTTGTCTAGTTGTGACTACTCAGCAGTACAGACCAATTAAGCTTGCAAAAAGCCCTGGACAGGAGAAATGAATCACTTAAAGTAACATTGAGCATATCATGTCATACAAGAACGATCACAATAAACTTTAGGCTTAATTGCAACCTGATACCCTCAACTATTCCAATTTTTCAACTTGGTACCTTAAACTTGACGTAAGACAGGAGAAATGAATCACTTAAAGTAACATTGAGCATATCATGTCATACAAGAACGATCACAATAAACTTTAGGCTTAATTGCAACCTGATACCCTCGACTATTCCAATTTTTCAACTTGGTCCCCTAAACTTTTTTACTCGACAACTTGATACCTTGAAAAAATAGACAAAAATACCCTTAACCTAAACTTAAAACTACACCCCTCCTCCCACCCCCTCCCCCCACCCCGCAGCCCCCCTCCGGCCACCCGCTCACTCCCGTCCCCTCCCCCTCCGGCCATCGCCTACCACGAACACCCCCTCTCCGGGCGCACTACTTCCCCCCCCCCCCTCCGGCCACCCGCTCACTCCCGTCCCCCCCCCTCCGGCCATCGCCTACCACCAACACCCCAAGCCCCCCCCCCCCTTCTAGCCACCCGCCCGCCCCCCCGCCACTCGCCCGCCCCCGGGGACGGCGGCGGAGCAGTGTGGTTTTGGTTGGGGGGGGGGGGGGGGGGGGGGGGGGGGTTGTGGGGGCGAGGGTGGCTGGAGCCAGCGGGGCTAGGCGTGGAGGCAGAAAGAGGCCGGGGTGGTGAGCCGGCGGGGTGGGGGGAGGGGGAGAGGGGTTGAGTTGGCATGGGAAGTGAAGGGAGGGGTAATTTCGTCTTTTTTTAAATTTTGGGTATCAAATTGAAAATACTAAATAGTTGATGATATCAAGTTGTCGAGTAAAAAAGTTTACGATATTAAGTTGAAAAACTGGAATAGTTGAGGGTATCACTATCAAGTTGCAATTAAGCCTAAACTTTAAAAAGGAAATGACACATGCATTATTGTATGTTGCACCAACTCCATGCCTCTTGGAAAGAAGCTCATATGTAGCAGATAATTTACACGCAGCATATGGAAGTGAAAGGCATTCGGCCCATGATTTTCGACTGTGTAGCGGTAGTGAGCACACAAAAGTAACTACAATTAATATTGTAAATTTATGAAGGCATACAAGTTTACTTTCAATTGACTGAGTAACGTCACAACTAAGGCCTGGTTCGGCATTGCAGCTGCTTTTTCAAAAGCAGACACAGGTGCAGATTGCCACTGATGTTTCAAAAGCAGACAGATGCAGATTTTGAAAAGTTAACAAAAATTAGCAGAAGCAGCTGTTAACAAACAGCTCATGCTCCTGCTTTTAGATAATAAACAGAAACAGGCAAAATAAGCAATATTAGACACCGCTAAGCAGGTAGAAGAACCAAGAAAATGCTAATCCAAAGACCTTCACTAGCAGCTGAGACCGACACATATTGGTTATACAGTCAACTTTACTCGGCCTACAACTAAAATATTGAAAAATTTCAGTGTCCCAAATAACCTATGATTGAAGAGGAATCAAATTGGGGGGGGGGGGGGGGGGGGGGGGGGGGGGGGGGGGGGGGGGGGGGGGAGGGCGGTGGTAAGACAGTGAGGGAAGGCAGGAGAAGGGGGGAGGCATGATGTACATAGGACCTTCTAGAACTGCTTCAGCTGCTATCAAGACACTTGTCTTTCTTCCCCTCCCTTGAATGCGATTACAGGTAGATTAAATAACATTGATAAACGTTGATCCAGTAGGATTGACAACATCAGGTTTGGTTTGATATGGTTAAGGATTCAACTTCACTGGCTTCAGGTTTAGTATCAAGGTTATGTGATCAGGCTAAATTGGCCCTAATTCATAGAAAATATTGAATTGAACCTACAAAGAAGTCATTGGATCAGATAAGGTCCATATGAGATGACAAAACCATTTAGAAACAAAGTTAGCAAAGCTTAAATGGACAAAAGAAAATAGTAACAAATAGTTGGTACCTGCTTTCTTATTCTAACATCAAAAAAAAAAACCATCAAGCCACGAATACTTGATTAACATGATGCCACGATAAGCTTAAATGTTCGTACACATAATTACGAAAAGAAAAAAACAGTGCAGAAATTAGAAGACAAGAAAAAAGGCACAGACCACTAGATGAAGAGCTAGAATCACTACTCGAACTGCCTGAACTGCTACACTTGCTACTTTTAGGTGCTACATCTTTTTCTATCTCTACGGGAGGATAGCTTGAGATGGGGGGATCATTGCCACCAATATCAACATCCTCATCTGGAATAGGTTCATTGCCTGTACACAGTAATCAGACAGCTGCACATTTTAATTCCATGTATATGAGTAAATAAACCACAATGAAAAGCATCTAGATGATAAACCTTTGCATGGGTGCATGGATGAATTGTTCAAGCCAGGCTCGCTCAAAATCTGCATACGAAAAATAAAAGACACATCTTTAAATATTAAGAAATGTGCTAACCTACTTCACTCCTAAGAATAAAAACATACCTCCACCCCTGAGGGCTCACGAAAAATAAAAGACACATCTCTAAATATTAAGAAATGTGCTAACCTACTTCCTCCTAAGAATAAAAACATACCTCCACCCCTGAGGGCTCAGCTTTCACCTGCCGTTGCCTGGTCTGTGTGTAATCTTCTATAAGCCCCTTGAGCTCCAACAATCTATCATCGGACAGGGCATCAATGTCAACCTCAATCTCCTCCTCGCCTGCTTCATTCACAACTTTATTATGCATCCTCAGAAAATTGATTATGTTATCCGGTAGGTCGTCTATCATAGATCCTAACCGATCACTCAGCTCAGCCCTTAAACCAGGCATCAGTTTCGGCTTTGCCTTCTCACGTATAACATTATGATGGTATACGGGAGAGGGCTTCCTCTTTTTCGACTGAGAGATGGGCTTGGCAGCTTTTGTCTCTCTTCTAACACTGGAATCAGCTAAGGCAAGTTTCTTCTCGACAGGCTTCCATTTTGGTTCGAAGAACTTGCTCAATTTATCGGCCATGATATGGAAATCATTACCGGGTGGATTGTAGGTCATTGCATTGGTGAAAGTGAGCCTCACATCGGCGACAAATCCCCAAGGACTGGAGTAAGCACCCGAAGATAGCCTCTTCTTGATAGTACCAAAGTCCATCGGATGCTTAATCACGGTGTAGTAATCGGGAATGTTCAAAGCCACAGCGTCGACAGGGTTATTAAAGGCCCAACCAAACGAGTGCTTCATCAACTTATTAAGGAGCGAATCGCACTGTTTCATCACCGCTGCAACCGAGTCGCTCGTGGTCGACGGCGGCGGCTGCTGGGGTCGTTGCTTCTTGGACTCGAACCTCCCAGATGTCCCCCGCTTCAGATTTGCAGCGTTGATGGATCCTGATTTCTTATCTTGTCCGATACAGGATGACGACAATGTGGTCCCACCGACACACCCAGTACTGCTCAACATTACTTTCTTTTGGAGCGCCCGGACCTGTTCAAGCTCGGCTCTCAACTGCAATTCCAAACCTTTCCTCTCGGTAGACGACATCTTGGAGGCAGAGATTAACTTCAAGGGGACATTGAAGAGGTCGCCCCTGTCCTTGCTAAGGCTGATGCATTTCCTCTTGGGGCCGCAAGAATCCTCGGAATCAACACGGTAGTCGCGGCAGGAGCTACCGAGACCCTCTGACTCGGCTGCGGTCTCTGCAGCGTGCCTGTAGTCCGGTATGAAAGAAGAAGAAAATCCTCTGGAAGACTTCTGTGACTTGCCCATCATGGCGAACGATCTCTTCTGGGTTTTCTCCTGGGTGTACTCTACAACGACAGTCGGCGCCATGGGATCAGTCCAACCATTCCATTAACAACAGCAACTCTCCTATCGGAAAACCCTAAACTTCCAAATCTGCCTTTCCAAATTGGGAACAAAGTTCAAATTTCCCACCAAATCTTGTCTTTACTCGACGATCTCGTCCTCCTGTCCAAAATACAAAGATTTCTTGAGACACGGCAAAAAAAATCCTAACTTTCAGAATCTCCAGACTTTTTTTTTCCCAAGATCGACTCTTGAAACACAACAGAAAACCCTATTTTCCAAATCTCCAGTCTTTTACGCAGAAAGAACCTAAAATTTTCCACATCATCGGCCTTTCCCCAAAAATCGACTCTTGACACGCAGCAGCAAACCAAACCCTAATTCTTCCAAAATTTTCGTCCTTTTTTCTCCCAAATCGAAACCAAAGCTGCCAATCCTCCAAACCAGAAACCCCAACCCTAAGAAAATCCCTCCAATCGAGACGAGCAGACCAACGAACAAAATCAAAAACCCTATGTTTCCCGCACCAGATCGCAAAGATTTTCAAGAAAATATACAGCGAAATTCTTCCTAAATCCGATACAAAACCTGGAAATTCTCCATTTTCGTAGCCGCTCCCACAAAGAAAAACCCTAGAATTCTCCTCCGGTGGAAAAATTAGCCCCAGCGAAAACGAACAATTCGCAGCTCCCGAATTTTCTTACTCCTCCTCGAGCTCTGGGCTAATGGACCTCTTATAGGCCCCTCGGACATTCTGGGCCGTCAGATTGCGGATCGGATCTGGGGATCGGACGGTCGAGATCGGACAGGAGTCGGCATCGCTGGATCCACGCACGCGCTAACTTTGACTTTCGTGGCTCTGGAGCTCGGGATCCCGTGCTTTACGGATTGGAAGGGGGTAAGTGGGGATGGCGGGAGCACGACACGTGTACATTTCCGGTGGGTCCCGCTGGGTTTAGTAATATTCAACGCAGGTCACGCAGGTGAGAAACGGTGGGTACCTGGAAAAAAAAAATGTAGGCCTCGTTTGGTTCGCGATTCCTTAAGGTACCGTTTGGGTAGGGGTGGCGATTTTGCCCTCATACCCTCTACCCTAGCCGGGTATCCTGCACCCTCAGGTGCCCACGGGTACCCTCTACCCTTCGAGGGCAAGCCCTACCCTTACCCTCTTGGAATTAGGGTAGGGTAAGGGTTTTATTCTGATACCCTAGTGTAATTACCCGGGTACCCGCCCTACCCGCCCTACCCTCTGTCCTGTAACCCTATCCTGAACCCTACCCTACCCTGAATCACTACCCTACCTACTACTCGTTAACCCTAACCCTTTAAAACCCTCGACCCTACCCTTCTCCCCACCCTGAACTGAACGGCTAGTGCAATTACCCTAGTGCAATTACCCGGATAACTTGTAGTTTTTTGTAATTAGTACTTAGGATTAGGAGAACTACATGGTGCTTGATCCTAAGGAGTCAGGTCTAGCCCCCTCCTTGGGTATGTAGGCAGCCCAGGTTCTACTATATAACTGGGTTCAACGCATTTAGTAAAAAAATATATTCTCCCTATTATTTCTTGTTAAGTTGTTATGATTTTTGAATGCTGTCAAAATCTGAAAAAAAATGAAATGGAAAGAAAAAATATTCCCCCCTGTTTAGTAGCAAAAAAATTGATTTTCAAAGTTAAAAAAATAAAATGGCAAGGGTAATACCCTTACCCTCCCTACCCTGACCCTCAGCTACCCTGTGAGGGTAAAGGGTAAGGACGGGTAATGGGTATTGGTTTTTTGGAAGAGGGCTACCCTATCCTACCCTCATGACTCCCCTAGGGTATCAAAAAAAGGTCAATACCCTACCCTACCCTGCCCTCTTCCTGCCCTTACCCTACCCTACCCTACCCATCGCCAGCCCTACGTTTGGGAGTGAAAAATGGAAAGAAAGAAAAAGTTGAGGGAAAAGTGAGAGGAAAATTTTAAATGATGGTGTTTGGAAAGGGGAAGAGAACATGGGGGAGGAAAATTTGAGATGAAAAAGTAGGTGGATTCCACCAAAAAAATTTTCTCCCAAATGTGGGAGGAAAATGGAGAGAGATGAGAGGAATTTGAGTGAATTTACCCCACCACCCCTAAAAAAGTTAAAATTAAATCATCATTTGAGAATACCAAGGAGGAAATAGTAATTATACCTATATCCATAAACAAATAAAAAATTGTTTTTAAACTTTTCCTTCCCCTACTTTTTGTCCATCCAAACAAAGGAAGGAAAAATTAAGGGTCCGTTTGGATATATTTTCTAAAAAAATTTCCTGAAAACAGTTTTCTGAGAGTAAGTTATAAAACTGTTTTCTGAGTATAGAGATTCTGAGTTTGCGTTTGGTTTATTTTCATCTGAAAATAGTTTTCTAGAATTTTTTTAAAATTTTGTTTGGTCAGACTCTAACGTGTCCACACCCATTTTCTGTGTCAGATACAAGCACAACCAAAAAACTATTCGGTGTCTCCGGGCCCGACCCCAAGGACACAATACAAGTCCTGACACAGTCGTCGTCGTCGCGCCGTCGTCGTCCTCGAGCTCGACCACCCCACGTCACCGCCGTCCTCAAGCTTGACCACTCCACCGCCGTCGCCATCCTCGAGCACGAGCTCCCCACCACCGTCGCCGTCCTCGAGCTTGACCACCCCACCACCGTCATCATCCTCAAGTTTGACCACCCCCATCGTTGTCGTCCTCGAGCTCGACCACCCCCACCACTGTTGTCCTCGAGCTCGAGCTCGAGCTCGACCACCCACCGCCGTCGTCGTCCTCGAGCACGAGTTCCCCACCGTCGTCGCCGAGCTCGAGGTCGACCACCCGACCACCGTTGTCGTCGTCCTCGAGCACGACCACCCCATTAACGCCGTCGTCCCTAACTCAAGGCACTCTCTCCTCCCGAGCTCCTCCGACGACGACGAAGGCAAGCCCAAGCTCCTCCTCCTCCCTAACTCAAAGTACTATCTCCTCCGACGAAGGAGAAGGAATCGGACTCCGTCGAGGTCGTCCATCGCGTGCCATGGCGAGTCTTCCTTTGGGGGAGAGAGGAAATGTTACAGTAACACAGAGAGCTGGTGGGTTCTCTTTGGGGAGAGAGAGAGAGAATGGGGGGAGATGGGATGTGGGACCCAGCTGCTGTGACAGAAATTTTTTCTTGAAAAGAGCTTTCATCTACTTTATGAAAGTAGAGTTTAAACACCTACTCTCAAAAAAAAATTTCCCAAACAACTTTCTGAACTGTGCTGTCCAAACAGACTTTACCTCCACATTTATGTTTAAACTCAAAAAACTGAGTTTAAAACACCAACCAAACAGGCCCTAACTTTCCTCCATTTTCCTTCCCCTCCATTTTCCTTCCCCTCAAATTTTCCTCTCCCTCCCCCCAAATGTTCCCAAACACAGTGTAAAAGGAAAATGATTACTTTTGGGCCTCGTTTGGTTACCGGAATTTGAGCTTGGAAAAGGAAAGTGATTCCTTTTCTATGTTTGGAGCCAAAGAAAAGTTGTTGGAAAGGGAAAATGATTCCCAAGAGGTAGAAAAATAAGGGGGAAAGTGGTTCCTCCCATTTATCTAAGGAATCACTTTCCCTCCAACTTTTTCGCATTTATTACAAAAAGTTTTGACCAAAATATCCATGTTCATAATATTATTTACCATTTTTATCCATAATATCTTTTAGACAAAAATATTTCTAAGTAATAATTATTTTTATTAGTACGAGGGTATTTTTGGAACATTGACTTGATTTTGTTTCCTTTCCTTACAAACACCAAACACTATAATGAAAATTAAAGATATATTCCGACTATAATTCCGATCTTTCCAAACACCGGAAAAGAAAGTTTATAGGAATTATAATTTCCTAAAGGAAAGGAAATACCAAGGAATCAGTTTCCTTTCCTTTCCATTCTGCGAACCAAACGAGGCCTTGGTGCCAAAGGAATTGAGGAGAAAAGAAAAACGATTTTCAATAGAAGGAAAATTAGGAGAAAAAGTGATTACATCTATCCAAGGAAGGAATCACTTTTCCACATTCAAGTATTCACTTTCCTTTCCAAATTTCTTGGCATTCCCAAACATCGGAAAGGAAAATCAATAGAAATCTTAATTTTCCAAAGGAAAGGAAATGTCAAGGAATTGATTTCCTTTCCATTCCATTCCGCGAACCAAACGAGGCCTTAGGGTGTGTACGGTAGAAGGGAAAAGTGGGAGGAAGGAAAATAGAGGAGGAAAAAGTGAAGAAAATGATTCATCTTCTCTTGTTTGGTATGGAAGGAAAATAGGAATAAAGGAAAAGTGGAATGATTACTTTTTCCTCATAACCTAATAAATCTATTCCCCAAAAGTGGGAGAAAAAGTGAAAGCTTGTATTAATTAACAATTATACCCCCATATGAATGTATTATTTAAAAATTATTTATGAAGTCAAATGGTAAATAAGTATTTTTAGTTGAGGGTAGAATTGGTAAACCCTATATTTTTTTACTTTTTTTCCTTCCACTTTTTCTTTCATACCAAACAAAGAAAAATGTATCTCTTAATTTTTCCATCTTTGCTACCAAACACAAAGGAAGGAAATGATCTTTCCTTTCCATATGGAAAGAAAATGTATCCTTATCTTTTTCCTTCCTTCCATTTTTCCATCCTTTCTACCAAACACAGCCTTAGTGGAGTTAACATAAAAATTATACTGGAAATTGCTGAGAAACCCAATTTCGGAGTTGGTTTTTATGAAAAATCCACTCGCATTATGGGTTTTATGAAATGTCCAGAATTATATATTTTCACGTTAAGTATTCCAAGATTCCCTTTAGATGCTCTATATTTACAAAATTAATACCATAACTACCCCTCCGCACAAACTCAGATTTGGATTGCGATTCTCGTCGTCGTCTTCTTCTTCTTCGCGAGAGATCTGAATTTCATTGCTCTCATCTTCAGTAGAGATTGCAAAGATCGTTCGTAGTTCACCGTGCTTTTTTCAGTCGAACTTCGATTATCGCTCTTCTTCTTCTTCTTCTTCTTCTTCTTCTTCTTTTCCGACAATTAGATCAATTATGGAGAGAAGATCTTCTTCTTCTTTTCCATAAGAGTTAGCATCGTTTTGAAAGAAGAACAAAAACTCTTGAGTCCCGAGTGTGGAATCGCAGGTTAGTTCAAGACAATCAACCTTGTCCCGTGTGTGGACTCTCTGGTGCAAAAGGTCAACTCTCGTCCCGAGTGTGGACTCACGGGTACAAACAGTCAAGACAAATACCCTCGTCCCGAGTGTGGACGGGTTAAGAAAACGAATCAGGAATAACAGTTCAATTACACATACTTGTAGACACGACTCAGTCAAGATACAGGTGAGGACACGGTAAAACTCAGTCCAGACACAGGTAAGGACAGTTCTACCATGAACTATAATGTGAACAAGCCTGGTATAACTACACTATCGAGTCATGAAAGATGACATACAAGCAAGACAATAAACTGGTAAACGCGGTATGATGAAATCATATAAATCTATAGCAACTAGAGTAACTAAAGATAACATACTAAAAACAGATGAACTATAAGCATGAAAATGAACTGTAGAGGGAGGCAATGTATCTTGCCTGGTGGTAGCACGAAGAACCAACAATATACCGTCAACTAATAAGCCATAAAGTTCAAATATCACAAGTGTCTCCGAAAGCTAAAATAGACATTGCCAACATTCTCAGAATAGTCAAACTAGCTATGATTGCATGTCCTTAAGTCCAATTCTGAACATAAGAACAAAACGATAATTTCGGGCCAAAACGGTATCCTCGTTGGACCCGATTTGTACCGAAAAGAGTGTCAGAGTCAATGGTCTCTAAAGTTATCAAACTATATGTCTACGGATTTATTTTGATGATACAAACCGAACCGTATGTCCGAAGTTAGATTTTGGCGGACCGTGCACAAAATCGGCCGTTGAGTCGGATCGTGTGGCCCACAAAACGACGATCCGATAAACTGTCTCAGAATCGGACCAAACTTGGCATACAGGACCAGAAAAATGATACGGTTATGTTGGCGCAAGTTTCGTCTCGATCTGACGAACATGGACAAAGTAATTGAGAAATTTACAAAGAGGCCTATACGGTAAATTTTGACGGATACGCATCAAATTTGTCGCGCACACGCAACCAATTTGAATTCCGCCAAGCCCACACGTCCACGAAGTCGATACGCACCTTTTGATACTTTCGGTTTGCGACCAAGTCGCCCGGTTTCGCGGGACGCACGTGGTATCAGAGGTTTTTCTAGAATTCTTACTGTTTTGAAACTGGGTTTTTGATAGTTTTGGGAATCTATTTTCTCAGCATATAAGTGATCAATTTCAAAACTACAAAAAGGGTTCTGAAGTCCTATAGGTCTTCTAGGACTGTCTCCAACTAGATCTTCTAAATAGTTAATAGTTTGTGTAGCTCCCCTTCCCGAAAGTTTTAAAATAATTTATTATTATTTATTTTATGGGTTTACAAATGTTCTTAATATTATTTTAGAATTTGAGAAATAGTTTCTAATTATTAAAATAGAGATACAAATTTATATTTTATTATTAATGGTGCTTTCCCATATTGGAACAATTTTTGACCCAAGGGTGTGTGGTAAAGGTCAGCCATCGGGGCAATTGTTATTATTTTATTTTATTGTTATTAAGGTTATTTTGTGAAGAATTAATAAGCTTGTTAATCCCATTTAAATATTATTGTTAGTACTATTATTATTATTATTAAGTCGACTTGTGGTAAATTAAATAAATATATATATATATATATATATATATATATATATATATGTGTGTGTGTGCTATCCTATATATAGATAATAACATTATTAGTATTTATAATATTTATTTAAAGTGTTTTAGGTTTTTGTGATTTTAAGGTTATATTTATATATAAATATATAAAGGAGACATATATTTTTATATTTGTATGAAAAAACGGGTAGAAAAAGAAAAGAAATAAATAAGAAGCAATAGCAGCTACCAACCCCTTTATAGCCGAGTCACCCCAAACCAGCCCTGAGACCCGACCACTCGAGCGGAGCCAACCCGAGCTACAACATAGAGCCCACGCAATACAAATACCCAGCCGCGCTTAAGCTTCCAGCACCCAAACCCGCGAGTTGCTTAAACCATATATATATACGCATGTGCATACCGAGAGGAACGAGAGAAAAACCCTAAGCATCCGCTGCCACGCCACCCCCAGAGCGTTGCTCGAGGCCAAGCGACCCTGCCCCGACCTCGTGCAGCGCCGCAGCCACCGCCGGCCGACGGCCGGAGGCCACGCATGCGCGGCCTGTAAACAGACAACAACAGCAGTGCGGCCACAGGGGCGACTTCGCACCTCGCGTTCGCGACGTACGCTCGACCAATTGGGGAACTGTTTCTTCCAGTACGCTCGCTACATAACCCTCTTCAAATCTATTCTTTTAGTTTGTAAGTAGACGTCGTTGATAGTTCAGAAAATCGACTCAAAGTCGATAAAAATCCCGTCCCGAGACATGACACGAATCAGTCCAAACTCCCAAGTTGGGAGGCGAATTGCTGTTAATCCATTAACTTTTTTAGAAATCTATTTGAACAACTTTTTAAATAACATATAGGGATTTAGAATCTAGTTTGTCATTTTGAATTTCATTAATCATAGGCAGAGAAATTCGTTCATAGAAATCAAGAAAAACATGTTTTAAAAATAGGAAAATTTGTCCGAGACGACGTGCGTCCCGTCAATCCGGGCGACGTGGTCGCGAATCGAAGGCATCGAAAGGTGCGTAACGGCTTCGTGGTCGTGTGGGCTTTGACGGAATTCAAATTGGTCGCGTGTGCACGACGAATTTGATCCATATCCGTCGAAATTTCCCATATCGGCCTCTGTGCAAGTTTTTCAATTACTTTGTGCATGCTCGTCAAATCGAGACGAAACCTGCACCAACAGGACCGTATCGTTTTTATGGTCATGTATGCCAAGTTTGGTCCGATTCTGAGACAGTTGAATCGGAACGCCGTTTTGCGGGCCCCACGGTCCGACTCAACGGGCGATTTTGTGCACGGCCCGCCGGAATCCAACTTTGGACATGCGGTTGGGTTCGTATCGGAAAATCGGATCCGTAGACATGTAGTTTGACGAATTTAGAGACCATTCACTCTGGCACGCTTTTTGGTGCAAAGCGGGTCTAACGGCGGATATCATTTTTGTCCGAAATTATCGTTTTGCCCCTGTGTCCAGAATTGGACTTAAGGACAGGAAATCCTAGCTAAGTTGACTATTCTGAGAACATTTGTAATGTTTATTTCAGCATCTGGAGACTTTTGCATGTGTTGACTGATTGTGGCTCATTGAGTGGTATAGTATTATTGGTTTCTCCAGCTAAGGACCTCAGGCATGTGCACTTTCTGATTATTTTCGATTCATAGTTGTCTTTTCATTTCATGTCTAAACACAAATCTTGCTGCTTGTTGACACGCTCGTCACACGGAGTAGTCGGGAGGGGAAATATCTTAGTAAACATGTGGACTACCCAGAACTATCCCTCGTATCTTTCGTAAATGCTAGCAGCTGCACATGACACGTGCAGTGTGCCTTATTTACCCCTAGCCGTTTACATGTTGAAAATGATATTTCATACCACATAGGTAGATGTCTTTTTATTTTTTCTTTACTTCTCCACCGTGCCATGTCATCAGTTACTTTCTAGCTTTCATATTCCATATGTTATTTTCATGTCTTGTTAATTCTATTGTGTTTTTGCATTGCCGTCGATTTGTGTACTTATTCCATTCCTGACTGGAAACTATCATTTTTTAGGTTAGATGTGGCTTCACTTAGCTTGGGAGATTCGGGTGTACTTGCAGACAGAAACCTGAAAATAGATAGCAATTGTATTCATTTTCATTAATTGTAAAATCTTGTATTTTTTTAAATTATAAATGTTGTAACAAATTTAGAAATGTGAATGAGCAGCAAATGTTTTATTTTGAGCATTTATTTCTTGCGGGCTTGACAGTGTTCTACCGCCGACTCTGCGGCGTAGGCTGGCTTGGACACATCTCGTATCCGAAAAAGTGGGTGCGGATCGTGACAAGTTTTTATGGTAGCCCATGCAGGTCATATTTTGCAAAAGATTATGAATTCGTGATGGTACGTTAGTCGTACTATTGCGAGCCTGCACTCAGGAAATGCTCATTCACAATTAGGATTAAAATAATTTAGAAGAATAACTAGGACTAGGAGTCCCTTCTTCAAATTGACCGTTGGGTAGTTAAGGTTATTAGATAGGCCATGTAATGCCCCACTCCGCACGGTGCATTACGATGAGTTATTGACTCGAAAAGTTGCGTTGACCCGATAAAGTATCAATGCGAATCGATGCAAGAGTTATGTTGGCCAAAGGTAAGCTTTGAGTCGATTGGAATCTATGGATCAAATCGATGCAAAGGATAAGTCTCGTTGAGCAAGTGCTGATTTTAGTTGATCTGGTGTGCATGCTATGCCTTTATTCTGGATTACGGATCGTGGTATGGACGCAATAGGCCAAATCAACCGAGTAGTTCAAAGGAATGGCTAAGTCTGAGAGTTAGCTATACGACCAAGTTATGGAAGCGAGCTTTTATGGTAGCCCATGCAGGTCATATTTCGCAAAAGATTGCGAATTCGTGATGGTACGTTAGTCGTACTATTGCGAGCCTGCACTCAGGAAATGCTCATTCACAATTAGGATTGAAATAATTTAGAAGAATAACTAGGACTAGGAGTCCCTTCTTCAAATTGACCGTTGGGTAGTTAAGGTTATTAGATAGGCCATGTAATGCCCCGCTCCGCACGGTGCATTACGATGAGTCATTGACTCGAAAAGTTGCATTGACCCGATGAAGTATCAATGCGAATCGATGCAAGAGTTATGTTGGCCAAAGGTAAGCTTTGAGTCGATTGGAATCTATGGATCGAATCGATGTAAAGGATAAGTCTCGTTGAGCAAGTGCTGATTTTAGTTGATCTGGTGTGCATGCTATGCCTTTATTCTGGATTACGGATCGTGGTATGGACGCGATAGGCCAATCAACCGAGTAGTTCAAAGGAATGGCTAAGTCTGAGAGTTAGCTATACGACCAAGTTATGGAAGCGAGCCGCTTCAATCGGCGAGACGATAAGGCGTATCGGCTTAAGGTGGGCGGGTTCTTGACTCTCTCTTCCTACTCCTTCACGTTTAATAAAACATATCATCGTATGCGTAAAGTTGCTATTGAGTAAGCGAGCATGGCTCGGAGAGTAAGTGTCTAAATATGTGTTGAACACTAAGATAGAACATTGAACAATCGAACAATTGAAGCGACGTGCATCAAGTGTACGGGTCGCGGTAGGGAAATGATGGTAGAACATTGAAAGACGATATTGAGATGTACATCATATGCACGGCTCCGAGAACATTGAACACTAGGTGTAGAACATTGATCACGGTGCTAAGCGTGCCCTCGGGCACTTATGCTACGAAAAGACTAAGTAACTACGGAACTAGGCGATGAGAATGACTTATGAATGGTTCGCGTTGAATATGAGTATGAGATGACTAAGCCGTTGGGCGTCGTGCATCAATATGGATGTGTTGGGACATAACACCGACGGAGCTCCCCATATGGATGGTGGATTATGTTTATGAGACGCGAATATGTTTATGGTGCGGGACTATGTTTATGGAACACGAGATTGGTTGGACGATATGACTTGTATGCTATGGTACGTATTGCATGGTCAATGGACTCGGATGGCCCGTGCACGGGTGCGTCTTCCCTCGGACGGTTACGCCGGGGCACCGGGACCGTTCGGCCTAGGAGGAAATTATGTGTGGTATTTATGGTGCACAATATTCGGACGGATTGCGACCGTCCAGTGCTGTGATAAGCTATGATATCCGTAAGTTTGGGATCCTTCGGATACTGGGCTAGCAACCCGTATCGAAGTGATCGTAGGCTTACACATAAGAGATGCCAAGTCCATTACGGTGCGAAACACCATGACCTTCATATAGATAGGGCCGGTGGGCTGAGATTTGAGTTAGGTGCAGGCGCAAGGCCTGCTACCCTTATACGTATGGCTAAGTTTATGGTTGGTTGCACGAACTGAATGATTTCTTATGTTAAGTTCTAACTATTGCAGGCTAGGCGAAACGGGACGGAGATGTGCACGAAATACTACGTTATGTTCATATTATGGCTAACTGTATCTGCTGCTGGAACACGGTATGTGACACATTATGATACAGTTGCTATACGTAAACATTGCCATAAAACTGATCCTAAGGCTAAATAGAAAGATCACCAATTAAGATGCATGTTTCACTAAATGATTAAGTGTTTGGTTTGGGTGCGAGTGGGTCTTGATCAGTGCGAAGCGATGACGAAAGCACTAATCCCCCACTAGTTTATGTGCAGGCTCAGGTTATGATCGGCTCGGGGCAGAGCTTAGCTTGGACGTGCCGAGGCATGGAGTCCTTGGCGTTCAAGAGGAGCTTTCGCATAGGCGTTCGGATTTGCGACATGGAGATGTTCGGTCGAAGACTACTTGGTGGCTATAAGGAGGCATGATGTATGGAATAATATAATCCTTTGTGAGCTAGAGAGATCATGAGCGTTGTAGCCAATTGGCATATATGTTGGGCTATTCAGAGCCTTTGTAATCTTCAGTTCATTATGAATAAAAGAGATTCTTGTGTTATACTTTGTTTCCTTCCGCTGCTTATGTTACGAATTTGAGATAATCACTATGTGAACTTATTATCTTGCCTTGCACGAGCGCAACTCCAGGCTCGTGCGGCATCACGTCCCAGCGAGGACGATGATTCGGGTGAAATCTAGCGAGGACGAGCGATTTTCCGGATCGGGACGTGACATAGGCCATGCAATTTAGATAGCTTGCTAGACCCCTATAGGTACACTATTACTTTTGATATGACAATGTGATCTAATGTGGACATACCATTCACTTGGTAAGCTAGACTTACCTATAATTAAGGCTTTGATCTTGATGGACTGTTTAATTTTTTTTTCCTTATTAGATATAAATCTTATATCATAAGTTAGAATTGTCTATTTTAAATTCTCTTTTGCTGTTAGGATTTAGTTTATAATTCATGATTTTGCTATTCATATACCAAACTCGAGGTAGATTGATTTGAGATTTTCCCTCAACCTTTGAAATGCATACGAAATAGATACTAGAATGTTTGCATTCCTTTCGTCTTTAGTTATTTTCTCCATGTTAACTCTTTTTATTTTAAGTGATTGTAATTGATAGGATAAATACCTACGCTTTATTCATAGTCAACTAGTTTGAATCTCTAGCAGCCCTTGAAGTTCTCAGGAATATCATTGGAGTAATTTTAACGACTACGATGGCCAGCCAGCAGCACACTGGCAAGACACAACCCATAGAATTGAAATCATTTCGAAGAATCATAGTTTATGGAACATTGCTAAAACTATGTTGTAGTTGACCTCTTTAGATCTTAGATACTCTTGTGTCCATATAAGGTAGAGTACCTGATGGCATATCACCCCTGAATCACGGAACCAAGGGTTCACCACAGCCTGAGTATACGAGCGAGGCATAATTCTCGGTAAAGTGACTTCAGACGTGATTACCAGTTTAGGATACTATAGAGGGTAGGAAAATGCCCTGTGTGTACCATAAGACCTAAGGCCAAAACTAGTAAAAGTTCTGTAAGTTGAGTAGCATGTCTCCCAACCTAGCGTTATGTGGTTCTTGTGATATATTGACAAGGTAGTTGACTGATATTAATAAGTTTACCTAGAATATAAGATTTAGAGATCCATAACCCATTAGTCGACCCAGGCCTTATGTATAGGTAGATAGTAGGATTTAGGTTGATTAGTACAAGTTTGATTAGTGAGAAGAATATCAATAACGAGTAGGAACAAGTATCCCGGAAAACAAGCGAATCCTTGGATAGGAAACAAGGTCGAAACAAGTAGTGAACAACAACTCTCGAATAGAAAATCGAAACCATCAAAGGAAATGAGCAAACAGTATCGAGTAGTGGATTTCAAATAATTATCGAATTGTGGATATGAAACATGTTTACCGAATAGGAAACAATCTTTGAATAAGGGACAAATTCTAGAATATGAATATTATCTGGAATAGACACCAAAGGGTTTAAGATTGAAAACAAAATCTATCAAGGCATTAAACAGGAACAAGAAAATTCTAGAAAATTAAATTGGAATATGAATCACGATCCATAGTCTGCTCCAACCATGCAAGAAAAACCTTCAGTCTTCAGCATGTCTTCAGTATTTCTCTGGGACTGGAATTGCTTCAATTTCTTCAGCTGTTCTGACGTAGGCTGATCCCCGTGGTAATGCTCCATATAGCTGCTGAATCTGGAGAGGCGGGTCCCTCTGTTGCGGTACTGGTGCTCCTTGTGCTCGTCCTTGAGCAATACGATCAACGACTTTCGGGCAATCCTTGACTTGATGGGCAGGCGACCCATAGTACAGCATAGCCTCCGTCTCTTGCGGCACTCGTCGTAGTGGTGTCCTGAGCTGCGGCAGAAAATACAAATAATTGTTGACTGGATCTGAATCTGGATCTTCCGCTGAGGTGACTGAAGTGCAGGGACTCTGACAGAAATATATGGTTGCTGGCTGTTGAGATCCTGATGCTCCTCGATCATTGTGATCTGCGACTGTCTGAGCGTTACGACGCTTTGCGGGTCCAGGCTAGTTGCTGTCTTTGTCATAAGTCTTCATGTATCTCCTGGCCTTCAGCTTTTGATCTCGTTCTATTATCTGTGCTACATTCTGGATCTCCTGGCTGGTAGCTCTAATCTTCAGATAAATCGGGTCCTCAAGGACTTGGATGACTTTCAGTGGCGGCTCCAGATTCTTGATTTGTTCCTCGGTGCAAGATATGTGCTTGGTGTCGGAGAAATCCAAGGGTCTGAGAGTCTGGAAATCAGAAGTCCTTCTTGGCTCGGAGAGTGTATCCACAGGTCTGGTTTTGAAAAGGATGGTCTGCTGGTGTCAAGGAACTCTTGAAACGTCTCCGTCAACTGCGTACTACCCATGGGGATAGTAGAGTGATAGAAGGTAGTGGGAGCTCGAAACCCTCAAGTGTAGGTGGATCGACTGTTCCGGTGTCGCGTGCTTTTGGGCTATCTGAAAAACAGAAAACTTATTAAAATAACCTAGACCTAAATACAACAAGTGTTTATTGATATCAATATACCTGATATACCTGATATACCCTTATTTTTTGATTTTTCTATGTTATGATCAAGTTTCCCTAGTTAATCAAGTCCTCCAATAGTACGCTAAGTCCTAGGTACCATTAGGATAGACCTGCATGGGCCACCACTAAAAACATGTCACGATCCACTTCCGAATAATCGGACACGAGTCGGACACGCCCAGCCTTTGTCGTTAGACACGACGAAGTAAGCTGTACCAAACTAGAGAAATCTAACCAGATAATCATAAATGTAAATAATCACAGCATCAAAAACGTATCCCAGAATGATCACCATAATCCACAATTCTATGTATATAATGTACGAGTCATCAAGAGTAAAATGTACTATGAATTCTAAATCAATATCTAAAAGTAAGGCTAACAGTCTAAACCTGAAATCTCAAGCTAAGTCATGACCATCCTGCTCAGCTAAGATCCCGGGCTCTGGTCCATAGGGTAAAATGATATCCTGCAAGTATACCTGCAGCATATCCAGTCAGGAGCGGAGCAAAGTACAGTTCTAGGTAATGAACAAGACATCATGATATGAAAGTACAAGGGAACATGAAAAGTACATGAAAGAACATGGTAAATAAGTACATGAAAGAACAGGGTGTGTAAAGTACATGAAAGAATATGGTATGTAAGAACATAAAAGAACATGATATGTAAGAACATGGTATCTCAGGAATCACAGGAACTAAGTACATGATATATCTCCTGAATATGTGTGTACAATGTTTGAAATATAACTAAGTATGTGACCGGCTAGGGGTAAGCACATGAAAGCACATGAATGGTACGGCTTAGGACCCGCGTGCATGATGCGGGGTCTAAGCTAAACACACCTGAGTTGTTTCTTGGGTTTGGTCACATAAATAGTCTATTTTCCCACCCCAGGTACAAGTAATAAGAACAAGGAACATGAGCACCAGAAAATACATGACGTGTTGCAATGTGTCAATCAAGAAAGCACATGATATAATAAAATGTACAAGACCGTAGAGTGTACTTGCCTTTGCTCCGGGAAGATCGGGAATAGGGAGATAGTAGTCTCTATGTTCACCTGAATTTAGTACAAGTTGGTTAATCTCTATACAAGTTCCATTTAATAAATTAAGCTCCACTAGTTGGTTAGGTTTGACCTAATGTATCCAATTAACAATTTAGTTCTTTAGAAACTAAACACGAAACAATTTATATGCTACTCTTTATCCTAAGCAATATTTTAAACTTTCTAGAAAAATTAACTGAATATATATAGAAAATAGTTTTTCATTGGGTTCAAAGGAGTTCTCCCCTAGAATATAATTAGTACTTCTTTTTAGCAATCATACCATAAGAAGTAATAGTACCCTACTACTATATTTCAGTCAAAGCTATATTACTCTATGATACCAACTCAATATCTGGAATGATATATCAACCAGCCCGGCCTTCCTATATAGACAGCCCAACGCAACTACTACTATCAACCAATACACCAGCCCATTAATTCCAACCCACACTGACCAGAGTTAGTTCCCAGGCTTTAATAAAACTAAGAAGGAAACACATAATCCAACTCAGCAAAACCCAGCCCACTACTGAATCCAACGGCTATGCATTCTTGTAGCAACAGTCAAACTCATTCCCATGCCCCACGGTCGCAACCAAAAATCTATACAATCGAAATTAACGAAACCTGTAAGTAACATCTAGCTATACTAATATTTGGCTATTCAATACTCAGCAGAATTATACCAGAACCCAACAATATATATACAGCCAGAATGTGGTGTTCCCCTTAAGATACAGGAACATACACAACCCGATCACCACGAGTACTTCTTAAAGAGAACTTCAGATTATACGAAGGCTCAGTATCGGAGAAGAGTAGAACATATTAAATCTAGAAATGTACACATTCCCAACCATAAAACCAAAATTTATACAAAGAAGACATTGAAAGAATATACAATTAATGAAAGAATATACACCCCAATGAAATCAAAATAAAATAGAAGGTTTCTACTGGAACTGAAATAATCGAAATTGATCAGACACGAGTCTGCTCTGCTAATTCCCACCCCGGACACACCACAAAGTTGGACATGGCTACACAAAAACAAGCCACATGCTGCAACACAATCACGACATGCCAGGATATGCACTGGACACCACACGAACCAGTGGAACACTCGGACACGGATACTAGCAACAGGTCATCCATGAATGGGCTCGAACGCACAGCCAAATATACACGAAGTAAAAGAACACACAGAGCTGGAATTACAATCAACACGTTCAATTGAAAACTGGACAAAAGAGTTTAGGAGAACAATACCTGCAGTGTCCGACTCGTAGCAAGGACACGAGAAGACCCTGCCACAAACTTCCTGATAACTACCGATCGAGACTCCTCTTGATCAAGATCTGACCAACACAGCAACTTGGTTCAGATCTTCAGATTCAGAGAAAAACTTGACCGATCTACGAGATATCGGTCAAGGACAATGGATAGACTCCAGATCTAAACAAACGAGGAAGGATGTTCAAGAATTTCACCTCGAGATATTGAGGTTGCTGTTGTAGGAGTCGAAGAGAACAGATCTGGACGCCTGGAAGTCGAAGGTCACCGCCGAGGAACTCACGAAACCATCCCGCTCGTGCGTCGCTGCTTCGTCGTGGCCGTCCGCTGAGATGAGTCGCCACTCTGTCGGAGTAATGCCGTGGAAGCCCGGTCTTAGTCACCGCAGGAAGGAGCCAGCATCGCCGTCATCGATCGTCGCGGCGGTGGCTGCCGAAGCTCTGGTCGCCGTCGAAAAATTTGGGGTCGAGCGAAAAAGGGTTGGGGAGAGAGTGAATGGAAAATAGGAGACTCAGCTGGAAAATAACTGAGAGAATGATTTATTCTCTCTCCTTAACTATTATAAGTGCACATTTGCACTTCAGCCCCTCCACCTAAAACTAATTGCATAACAGCCCCCTGCAAATAATTTAATGCAAGAAACCCCTCTGTCTTTTCATTAATTATACAAAATTAAATTAAATCAATTAGAAAATTGGCTATAAGTTGTTAGGAAGTGGGGACCACTCAAATTAGTCGTAACCAACTTTCGAAAATTAGAAAATATTCCTGCTCCTAAATTCTTTTCCTCCAAAATATTCATATAGTATATATTTATAGGAAAAAGGAATGAAGTATTTTACTAAAATTTAAATTCTACTAAAAATGGGAAAAGTGGAGTTACACCTTGACCTCCTTTGAAAGATGCACCAAGAAAAGAGTTAAAAGAGTCCGTAAAGTCCAGGAAGCTTGTTCAAGTCTCAAATATTGACTGACGAGCGTTCCAGAAGTTCTCTAGAACTTACTGGTTTCTGGAAGCGGATCGTATATAGGCGAATCTTGCTTTGAGCAATAATGATCTTATCACCCCAGTAAAGTTGTCTTTCTCTTTCTTCTTTCCTTCTCTTCTTCTCTGATCTAATCAGATACTTCTTGTGGGCTTTCGTCGCTGCTGCTGCTAGCAACTCGATTTGTACCTTCCTAAAAGAAGCTCTACTTTCGTTTGCTATTGTAACAAAATCTCTTTAGATTTTCGTTACCCAGAATCCTCCAATGATCTCTGTAGTGCACCTTCTTTGAAGTGTTGCTACGAAACGTTGTTGCTATTGAGACAATTGTTTCGTTTCTCTGTTTTCCATCAAAAGCTATGCCTCGGGATTAATAATCTCAAAGCAAGATTAGAAGATGGAAAACTCTTGTACTTCTCTCATCAATACCAGCTTTAACAAGTTGGAGAAATTCGACGGAGAATATTCCAAATTTGGAAGAGAAAGGTCACCCTTATTCTTCAACTCGTGGACGTAGACCATGTGTTGATTGAGGATGAACTGACGATTCCAAAAAGAGGAACTGCCGATGCTATTGCTGCTGCACTCGTCAAGCAGAGCAAATGGAAGAGAGAAAACAACATCTGTAAACTGCTGATTCTTAATTCTATGGAAGACTCTCTGACATAGTCATATTCTAAGAAGGTGAAGGCCAAAGAGATCTAGGATTCTTTGGGTAAGCTATATGAAGATGATGAGAACATGTCCACAATCTTCATCGTCGAGAAGTACCACAAGTGGCTCTTCGAAGACGAGATGGCGATGCTACCTCAAGTGAAGGAATTCCTGAAGTTGTGCCAGAAGTTAGATGACAAGAAGATTCCCCTCATTGACAAGTTTATCGTTGGAGGGATAGTCTCGAAACTTCCTGCTGGTTGGAGCAACTTCTATACGAGAATGCATCAGAAGAAGCTGGACATTAGCTTGGAAGATCTTCTACAAGAGATCCACATTGAGGACAAAATGCGGTCTCAACAGAAGATGGACTCTCTGTCCAAACAACTGGCTAAGGCCAACTTGGTGTAGACAAGAGAGTTCAAGGAGAAGCAGGTGGCTTCTCATCACAAGAAGAAGGACTCTACTAATCTGAAAGTGAAGGGTCCTTCGTTCAAGCAATTGAAGTCCAAGTCCCATGTGACTTGCTTCAATTGTGGCAAGAAGGGCCACTACAAGAGTAAATGCAAATCTAAGCCAAAACAAGCTGAGCAAGGTGAGCCTAATAAGGTTTCCATGGTTTCTAACATTGTTGCTATGATTACTAAGGTCACAGCTGTGGGGGCTGACTCTGATTGGTGGATAGACACTGGTGCGACCTGCCATGTCTGCTCTGGCAAGGAATGGTTCGTCACATACCAGCCAACTTTTGAGAAAGTTATCATGGTTAACCAAGCCCAAGCTGAAGTTCTGGGGGTCAGAACTGTGGAGCTGAAACTCACATTCGGGAACACTCTGACGCTTCAAGATATGAAGTACGTTCTGGTAATTGCAAATAACCTGATCTCTGGAAGCCTACTTAGCAATACAGGCTTAAGGATGGACATCAATACTGGCCAGATGGTGATGTCCAAGAATGGAACATATTTCGGAAAAGCTTTTCAAACCGAAGGGATGTCCAAAATTTAGCTTGTAAACCAGTTTGATAATATTAATACAATCGCTCATTCTGATTATTCACTTAAGTTATGGCATAATAGGCTAGGACATGTTCACTGTAAAAGAATTAACAAAATGTCCAGTATATGACTTATCTTCAAATGTGGGGGTAAGGTAGAGAAGTGTGAAGTATGTACTCAGACAAAGATCACAAAAAAACCTTTTCATCGGGTCAATCGAAGCACAGATCTTCTGGAGTTGGTGTACTCTGATATCTGTGACTTTAAGTCATTCTCTACAAAAGCCGGGATAAAGTATTTCATAACCTTCATCGTTGACTTCTCAAAGTACGTGTTCGTCTACTTGCTCAAGTCTAAAGACGAAGCATTCGAGAAGTTCAAGGAGTTCAGGACCGAGTCTGAACGGCAAACTAGACAACAACTCAAGAGGCTAAGGAGTAATCGAGGCGGAGAGTATCGGTCTCATAAATTCACATCGTTCTGCAAAGAACATGGAATAATAAACGAGACTATTGTTCCGTATTCTTCTCAATCTAACGAAGTAGCGGAAAGGAAGAACAGAACGTTAACATAAATGATGAACTCAATGCTGCTAACTGCGGGTCTTCCTAAATGCTAATGGAGAGAAGCTGCATTGACGGTCACTTTTATTCTAAATAGAGTGTCGTATGCAACTTCGAACGTAACTCCTCATGAACTCTGGTTCAAAGTCAGACCTAACTTGAATGTCATTCGAGTGTGGGGGTGTCTGGCTTATGTGAAGCTCCTAGATCTAAAGATTAAGAAGCTGGGGACAAAGACTACGAAGACGATCTTCTTGGGGCATGTCGAGAAGAGTTATGCTCGAAGATTTCTTGATATTGAGTCAAATCATATCATCGAATCTCGTGATACTGAATATTTTGAAGACAAGTTTGCAAGGCATAAGAACATTGTTCTAACGGACATTCCGAAGAATGATGAAGATGCAAAGGAGACTGAGATCTTCAATGAGCCAGTTGTCCAAGATAAAGTTGTTGCTGAGGAGACAACGATTGAACCAGAACTCGCTGAGCCATCGTCGAAGCGAGCGAGGAGGCCGAAGAACTTCGGAGATGACTTCATCACCTATCATATGGAAGTAGATCCGCTTACCTATGATGAGGCGATGAAGACCAGAGACTCTATTTTCTGGAAGGAGGTGTAGACAATAAAATTGAATCAATCACCTCCAATAACACTTGGGTGTTGGTTGATCTACCTGAAGGAGTAAAACCTATCGGATGCAAGTGGATCTTCAAGAAGAAGATGAAAGCTGATGGAACCATTGACAAGTTCAAGGCCAGGCTAGTGGCAAAGGGGTTTTCTCAGAAGTAGGGGATCGACTACTTTGACATGTATACTCCAGTAGCCCGGATGACCACCATCAGAATGTTGATTGCTCTCACAGCGATACTGTAACGCCCAGTTTTCTAAATGAGGGCAATTTAAAATTTTGTGTTTTTAATTATTTAATTATGATATTTAAATAATAATATGATTTTTGGTGATTTTTAATCATTTAAAACTATTTAAAAATTATGACTTGTGATTTTGATATACAGCTAGTGAAACCGTAGAGACTGTCTGACCTAGAGCCTAACCCTGTTATTTGGAATATCTATTTATCATTTTTAGCCTAGGGGTAATTTGGTCATTTTGACTTATTAGAACAATTTGATTAATTATTGGATTGATGGTTGTTGAATTTGACTTTGACTAGTTAAGACCTTGTAGACTAGCCTAGAAGCTAACCCTAGCTATGGTGACCCTAGTCTAACTTAAGTTAACCTACTTTTAGTCATAGAAATTAGTTTTAAAGTAGGAAGGTTAAGTTTAAGTGAAATAGTTCATGACTTATGACTTAACTCAATGACTTGTGATTTACAAATTTCATGACTTGCAATTAAGCCATAGGCCCATGACTTAAGCCCAAAACCCAACTAAACCCAACCATGGTAGCCACAATTAGGGTTTTTCTTTGCCTATAAGTATTCTCTTAGTGTGTTCTTGCCTCTTTTGTTCTTGACCTAGATTTTGAAGGAAAGGTAATTTCCCATTCTCCTAAAATTCTATTTAATTCATTTCAACTCCTTTTTAACCATAGTCTTTTGCATTAGGATCTAATTATTGTGTGTTTACTAATTCTGGAGGTTCACCTCAGTTTGTATGCCATTTGGAGCTTGGGAGTTGCTATTTGGAATCCTTCCATTTGAAGCTTTCTTTGAGTATTGACACTCAATAGGTAAACCACCCAAACCAATTGTTTTTCTTGTTTTCTTTGCATATAGGACTAGGTCTAAGAGTCCCCTAGTTGTCCCCGAAATTTGGGCACAATTCGTGTCCATTTAGTGTCCGTATCGGACACGTATCATAGTGGATACATAGGTGTTTGTTAAAATGCCCCTTAGGGATTTATTTTCATATTTTAAAAATCTAATTTCATAGATCTGTAGATCTACATGTGTGTATGAACTTTTGTGAAGGATGATATGCATTTCGTGTCGGTTTGTGTCATGTTTTTGGCCTTGGACACGCAGCACGAACCCTAGGCCTGTGTCCTGCCTATCGGGGTCCATAACTCACGATACAGGAGACTTTGGGACACAAATTTTTGTGGAGAGTAAGGGGCAATGACTGTCATTATGCTCTCAAAATTTAGAAGCAGATGGTTGACTACATGCAGAGCAATCACGCCCGCACTGGCCGCGCGCTGTCGCGAGCTGACGGCTGAGACGCGCACAGACACGCACAAACACGTGCTCGTGTCCGCTGTGGACGCGTCGTGGACACGTGTCAGGCATGCCAACATGTAGTCCTATCCTAAGCGACCACGTGGGTGTATGCACGTGACACGAAGTGTCGTGTGTCGTGTCCTACATGCGTGTGCACTCGTGCACGACGCTGTGCTACACTGGGTGCACCCCACGTGTTTGTATTATGGTAGACACGTCTGTGTCGTGCTTTTTGGACACTAAATGACTCATAGGACACTCTCACATATGTGACACTATTTACCAACCTACTAATTATGATTTTGTTGATTAATTAGGTTCGAAATCATGTAATTTCCCAAATGTCTGATACTTCACTGACACCACTTCACTGTTTCAGTTTTTGGGTTTTAAATTGCATTTTAAACTGATTTTTGTGATGTTAAATGTTAGGTTAGACTCACCTACATGTGTAAGGGTTGATGAACATGTTAGCCAGTGAATTGGGTTGAGCAATGGGATTCGAATATGATTTTTGATATGTTAGCTGTTAGAGGGCTGAGTTTGACTGTTAGTTGTTGAGTTTTCCTCACCCACATAATCTGAATTGTATCACACATCACCCTATTATTACTGTCACTTAATTCCCTTGACACTAACCTATTGCCAAGCTATCACACACACTGTTTGCTGGCTTATATATTACCCACTGTTTTCACTTGAACTGTCATTTAGTTTGGGGATTTCTGAGAATACTAATTCCTGTCACACCTTACACAAACACACACACAGGACACAAAACCTGAGAACTCATGTCACCCACTGTTTTCCTATTTAACTCACTCACACACATGCCTACACCCTCATGTGTTGCACACACACACATGCCACCATTTAACATACACCACACCCCTTCTAGATTCCTGTCACACACAGGAAACACTACACACACACACACACACACACACTGTGGTTCCCTGTCACACATACACACACACACACTTTACCTCTATGTGCATGTATATATATATATATATATATATATATATATATATATATATATATATATATATATATATATATATATATATATATATATATATATATATAATATCTAACTTAGTGAATATGTGAATGTGTAATGTGATAGGGTAATGTGAAATAGATAATACATTTGCCTATGTGAATGTGACCTATGTAATGTGAGTATATATATATATATATATATATATATATATATATATATATATATATATATATATATATAAATATATATTTATATATATATATATATATATATATATATATATATATATATATATATATATATATATATATATATATATATATATATATATAGCCTAGTGTGAATATGTAATGTGGTATGTGTGATGCAATAAATATTGCATTTGCCTATGTACATATGTGTATGTGTATATAGATATATGGTAATGGATGTATTGGCCTATGTGTGATTTGGCCCATGGCCTAGGTAGAATAGCCTATGGCATATGGTGTGGATACACTTGAGTTAGTGTATCACTAGACTAGTGTGTGTTTGCTAGGCTAAGTGATTAGTGCCCTAGGTTGACTTGTTAAGCCTAGGTTTGACCAACCTAGACTAGTTTGACAAAGTTTAACCTTGGTTGACCTAGTTTGACCTAACTAGACTAGAGTTGACCTAGTTTGACTGTTAGGGTTGACTAGAGTTGACCAAAGGTTGACTTTAGCCTAAATTGACCCTAAATATCATGTAGATGCATTGTAGCAGTCTATTTTATTATTTTAGACATGTAGTGACTTGTACTGTTCTATAGGAGACAGACACCACTCCTCGGACAGTATATTCTCTCCAGATATTCAGGATACAGGGCGAGTACATTCTCTGATCATTTCATATCTTATTTAGGATTATATTTCCTGTTTTAGATTACTTTACTTGATGCTGACATATTGGTAACACAGATTGGTACTATATGGATTCCTTCATGAGATGTTATCCCCCTCGGGAGCATCAGATACTCTTGTCTCGTATGTTTTACTTATATCATGTATCTCATGCTTCTATTATCATGAATCTTCATGTATCAGCTTGTGATTCATGTACTCTCATGAATCACAGAGCCTTCACGAATCTTCATGAATCACTCTTGAATCACCCTTTATGGGCAATATAGTATAGTCATGAATCTTAACGTAACTTGACTAGATCCTTGTGTATTGATTGGGGATGGAGGAGTATAAATGAACATGTGAATAATTCCAAAGTAGTATAGTCATGAATCACCTCTTTAGTATAGTCATGAATCACCCTCCAGCTGTTCACATGTTTATTTTGTACTCTGAATCACTAGAATCACTGATTAGTTCTCTATTATATTGTAGATATTTACTTATAGCCTCTCTCTCTTTCATATCATGTTATTCTTCAGTTTCATGTATCTTACTCTCTAGCATGATTATATTTCCTATCCTGTTATGATTTGTTGAGATGTATTGTGCTCGCTCCTGTCCTGACTGGACCTGTTAAAAATTTTACAGAGAATGATGAGGCTCTGGTGTCTACCCATTATGGTGCAGCTTTAGACAACACTTATGACTTGGACCCACTTGCAGTAGAGGATCTACCTCCAGTGGTTTAGACTGCTAGCTTAGACTCTTACCTTGTCTTTCTCATTGATACATTATTATATATACTGGGAGTTTGTTTTATCTGATGTTTATGGAGATGTTATCTTAGACACTTAGACTACTATCTGATTGTATCTTTGTGGATTCATTTCGTTCCATATCTATCTATCTTTTTATCGTATTCTACCTTAGATGTGATTGAGACTGTATTGCTATGTCACCTCTATTCGGAGTGTATATACTGTACATGTACCTTATATATTGTTAGATGATTGACCTAGGACAGCGTTCTACCGTCGACACTGCGGCGTAGGCTGGACGTACCCACGTCTCATGCCCTTACTCTAGGGTACGGGTCGTGACAGATACATAAGGGTGATACATCAGATAGATATGAAAATGACATCCCTGAATGATGAGCTGACCGAAGAGATCTACATGCAACAGCCAGAAGAGTTTGTCGTCAAAGGTCTTGAAGACAAAGTCTGCAAGTTGATGAAATCTTTGTACAGTTTAAAGCAAGCTCCCAAAATATGGCATGAGAAGTTTGACAAAATCATAAGGTCAAATGGCTACAGGGTGAGTGAAACAGACAAGTATGCCTATACGAAGTTTGCTAACGAAAGAGGAGTCATCGTTTGTCTATACGTGGATGACATGCTAATCCTAGGTACGGATATAAGCTGTGTCACGGAGACAAAAAAGTTTCTCTCGACGAAGCTCAGTATAAAGGACTTGGGGGATGTTGATGTTATTTTGGGACTCAAGATCATTCGGACAGACACTGGATTAGCGATGTCACAGTCTCATTACACTGAGAAGATGCTTACTCGATACGGGTATCATGATATTCCTTTAATTGATACGTCGTACCGGGGTGATCAGAAGCTGGAGCCAAACTCGAAGGAAAGCGTCAGGCAGTTGGAGTACGCTAGCGTCATTGGGAGTTTGATGTACGCTACTACTGCCACTAGGCCTGATATAGCTTTCGTTGTGGGAATATTGAGTCGATTCACTAGCAATCCAGGCGTTGAGCACTGGAAAGTTGTGAAGCGGTTTATGATATATCTCAAGAAGACTCAGACATATGCACTGCATTCAGCGGAGAGCCGTCGATAGTAGAATGCTTCAGTGATGCTAGCAGGTGCTCAGAGTTGGAGAGCGAGAGGTCCACAGGTGGATTCATTTTCACAATGGGTGGAGCAGCTATATCGTAAAAGTCGAAGAAGCAGACTATGCTCTCGCAGTCATCTATGGAATCTGAGTTCTTTGCACTTGATACCGCAGCGGATGGCAGAGTGGCTTCGGGAGCTCATGTATGATCTTCCAGTAGTTGGGGCGCAGATACTGTAACTCCACCTTTCTAGTATGGTTTTTTTTATTACTATTTTATTATGAATTGAATTTCTAAGGCAGGCTTAATTATTTTTACCTTTGGGCTATTGATTTATTTCCTTCATTTTGTCTATGGGTTGGGCCAACATTAAAGCCCAAACTTTAGTTCATCCTATAAGGAGTTAGCCTCAGGTGTAAAGTTCATTTGAGCTTTCAATTCAAATTTTTCCAACGGCCAGAGGAGAGTGGCCATGTGCTTCCCTCTCCACTGTTCTAACAACCTGTCAGAGCTAATTCTCCCGCCAAATGGTTAGCCTAACTCCCACACCATAATTCACCTATATAATCCTTCCTCCTCTCTGTTGTAGAAGCAATCCCTTGTTCATTCCTCAAACCATTTCGATCCCTCGGCTCTGAGCAAATAGCAATGGCAGCCAGGACAAACCCTCACCTCAATAATCGCGCTCTTGTCGAGACAAACTAAATCCCAATAAGTATTTGAATTTCTGATCGAATCCAATTTTGTGTTTCCAAACTCTAAATTCTTCTTCTTAAATTGATCGAGCAATATAGGAGATCCAAATCGTGAAAGATCGATCGAACAATTTTTTTTCCTTGTCGAAATCACCAGATCTATTGGTGAATAATCAACCTAATGTTGAATCTAGATTTTGATTTAGTTGATTCCAATTGTGGTTTTCTCCTTCTTAGAACCTCGTGTGATTTAGATCAAGGGATCGATTGTTCTTGGTTTAGCTCGAGAAGTAAATCTGGGATTATACTAGGTGATTTCGAGAACATTGCATTTTCTTTGGACAGTCCCTAACATTCTCAGTACACTATACTGATGTTGTGTTCCATGTGTTTGTTTTAATGCCTGAACAGTTTAGTCCAATTATTTTGGGTCGTTGAGGTTGTGTTCTATCTCTGAACCAACAGCTCCTTCAAGAACCATCAGGTAGCTATATTTCTCCTTGCAAATTAAATTGTCTTCCTATTTTATTAGCAGCTCGTATGGTGATTTTGGGTTAATGTTCATACTGCAGTATAATTGTTGTTTCTGGGAATGAGCATGACCATGTATTAATGGATCGATATGGTTCAGCCATATCCTGCTTAAATGTGTGTACATATCAGGGTTTTTCACTAACTGAATAGTTGTGGACTTGAGGCTATGACTGGGTCACTCTATTCAGTTGGCACTTCCTAATTTCCATTTTGATTCAAGGAAATCAAGTACCAATGGAATACTTCCTGGGAATATTTTCTCAGTGGCTACCTAGCAGCCATTGGGACACAAACTTGGTGTCTATGACATGGTGATGACTGAAGAATCAGTCTCAGTCCCTTGGGAATACTTGGTTGGGTTCACATCAGATTTGGGAATTGTTGGGACCAATACAACCTATGATGTTTCAAGCTAGTTAAAAACTGAGGTTGTCTAATAGCTTTCTCAGACAATTGGTTTTACCATGCTTGTGATTGGAGACTATTGTTTCATAATTCCTGAGGGTTATGTTAACATTGTTCTGCTCCTACTTCCTGGGAATTTCTGTTAATTGCTCCTGGGAATTGAATGCTGTTATAAGCAAGTCTCTTGGATTATGGGCTAACTTGTTCTTTGAATTCATAAAAATTCAGTTGAGAGTCTCTGGAAACTGAGAGTCTCAGGAGAGTATTCATCTCAGAACCTGAGATTTTGATGTATTCAAGGACCATTTCTAGTCCTAAGTTTGGGACTTAATCAAGCAGTCATGGTGAGGGACTGAATGTTGCAGTAGGAAATACCAAGTATTGAGATTGGTTTAAATTGCAGTGAATTAGATGGGATGTAGTTCCATTAGTTTTGGCTTTCTAAATTTGAATTGTTCGACTGTTTGATACCAGTCTTTATCAGGATTGATCCTAGGAGTGGGGTTTTATTCTGAGATCACTGAACTCAGGAGCCTGAATTTTGAACCTGGGCTTGGGGTACCATGTTCAGTCAGGAACCTAAGAATTCAGGAGGAGAGTGGAATGTTGGATATATCCTGTATAGCCTATTTTGGTTAACTATCTTTTGAGATCAGAGTTCAATTCAACTTGAACTCTACTTCAAGTTTCTTTGTAACAACTCAGGTTTCACTGAGAAGTTATGATGGCACTGGACTAGTTGTTCAGGTTCTATTGAACTAATCACATCAGGAGTTATACCTTGTTCTTAGGATAGTTTCCTAATGTTTTGAACTAGAAATTGTACTCACAGTTCATTGAGCCTTATAAAGAATTCAGATATCTGTGGTGTATCTTAGTAAAAACCTGAGATAAAATCTCATTTAACTGAAATAAGTTCAAGTGCTCACTGGACTCTCATTTTGGCACTTAGAGAACTATTTCCAGAACCTAAGACACATGGTGTATTCCTGCATGATCCAGAAAGGTAGTCCTGTGTAGTTAGAGGGTTGCAACTTGTTAACAGGGGATGTTCTGCTTGGGGAGCAAAGACTTCCCTGTTCAGACTGAAATAGGTATCTAGGGTGTTAAATGGACTTTAGTTGTGTGGCCTGTTAGCAAGGGATTAATTGTTGGCAGGGTTCCTGTTAAAGTTTAAGAACATTCAACTATTGGTTCTAAACTAGAAATCCTCATCTTCTAAGAGATTCCATTCATTTCTTGAAATTAAGACTTTTGTTCACTTTTACCTAGAAGTTTTTATGAAGACTTTAATATAGAATGATAGGTTAAACCTTAAACTCTTGTGTTGGTCTAAATACTAAATCTTACTTTCCATATCATGTATTTAGTTTATTTAAGTTTCTTGATAAAGCCTGGGTTATAGTGAATATTATTGTGATACTCTACAGGAAATCATAGAGACTAAGGTTATATTAGGAAAATATTTGTGAATAGAATCTTGAGAAACCAATTAGAATTAGTTGTTTATTAACCAACTTGTACACATCATTATTCCATACAGGAGATCATCCAGCTCTTTTACCTACTCGTACTTTCCTGGAGCAAGGCAAGTACACTCTATGGTTTTGATCAGTGCATTTTCCTGTTCTTTATTGCTGACACACTGCAACACGTTCATGGTCTTTTCTGGCTTTTTCTTTCATGATCTTACTTGTATCTTGGGGTGGGGAAATACTCTAGATATGTGACCAAACCCGGATACTTATTCATGATCTTTAGCTTAGGCCTCGCACAGTGCACGCGGGTCCTAAGCCGTACCTTATATGATCTTTCAGGATCTTTTCATGCTCTTTCATGGTCTTACCCAAGCCGGTCACATATCATAGAAGTATTTCAAATTATAACACACATGTTCAGAATTTTGTTCTTACATTAGTTTCCTATGATCCTGATCTTGATTTTAGCTATAGTCGTGATCTTTCCTGTATCTTTATAGCTAGTTCATGTTCTTCATGTTCTTTACATATCTTGTTCTTATCCTGTTCTTTCAGCATTTATTTTCCATATCATGATGTTATTGTTCATTACCTAGAACTGTACTTTGCTCCGCTCCTGAATATGATATGTTGCAGGTGAGATGGAGGCCTTGTGTGACACCTATTATGGACAGGATATTGCTTTCCCTACTGAGCCAGCTGGAGCTGCTTGTGACCTAGAGGCTGCAGAAGCCTAGAGCTTCTTTAGTATTTTTTCTATTATCTTTCCATGTATTGAGACTAGCAGACTCTTTTATTAGTTGAAATGTAATAATTCATATATTGTACTTTACTCTGGTTGGGACACATTTATATAGATGCTGTGATTTCATTTCATGTTCATATTTATCTGGTTAGTTCCCTAGATTGGTACAGCTTACTTTGTTATGTCTAACAACAAAGGCTGGGCGTGTCCGACTCGTATCCGGTTATTCGGGAGCGGGTCGTGACATGTTTTTAGTGGTGGCCCATGCAGGTCCATCCTAATGGTACCTAGGACTTAGTGTACTATTGGGGGACTTGACTACACTAGGAGAACTTGATCACAGCATAGGAAAATCGAGAAATAAGGGTATATCAGGTTTATCAAGTTTTTCAGGTGCTTATTATTATTAAAAATATTGTAGGTTTTAGGGTTTGTCATTCAATAAGTTTTCTATTTATGCAGATGGTCGCCACGAGGAAGACCGCAGATCAGCCTGGAGTTGCAGGCAGTTCTGGAGTTGCAGGCGGCACGGAGCAGCCCGTACCGCACTCGACGCTCCAGCAGATCAGCTTCCGACAGCGCCTCCTATCTTTCCAGCACTGCCGCCGACTATGATGTTTGACGGCACCCAAGTGATGGCGATGTTTCAGCAATTTATGGAGGCCCAGAACCACCAGGCTGCTCAGTTCCGCGAGACCCAGAACCAGCAGGCCACGCAGTTCCGAGCGACTGTCGTCGACGCGCTGAGGACCAGAGAGCCGGCAGCACCAGCACCAGCACCAGTAGCACCTCCAGCACCGTGAGGACCGAGGCCAGGGACAGCCAAGGAGTACCAGAATCTTTGCCCGATGGACTTCTGGGGCGACGAGGGGATCATCTATACAGATGAATGGCTAGAGAATGCAGAGAGGACTTTGACCATGGCGAACATTCCAGAGGACCATAAGGTGTCAGTGGCTAGCATGCGACTCTTTGACTTGGCGAGAGCTTGGTACCGAGAGGACCCCCAGTTGGCGGAGCCCCGAGTGTCTTGGACAGTTTTCAAAACACTGTTCAAGGAGAAATTCTTTCCAGAGGTGGAGTGTGATGAGTTGAGGATACAGTTCGAGGCGCTGCAGCAGGGGTCGATGACGGTTGTGCAGTACACTTCGGAGTTCACCAGACTCAGCAGGTTTGCTGAGAACCTGATTAGAGAGCCAGAGGACAGAGCATGGAGATTTAAGAAGGGTCTCACCAGAGAGCTGCGACATGCGGTGGCGATCAGTCAGGCGACGACGTATGCGAGCATTCTGAAGATTGCTCAGGCTGTGGAAAAGGAGGCAGACCCCAAGCTGAAGAGGGACCAGGATGTGGGCAGCAGCAGTTTCCAGGCACCAGCGAAGAGGGTTCAGACTCAGACCCAGACGAGGCTGCACCAGCAGCAGCATCACCGTCAGGCCAGAGCTCCAGCACATCAGCATCAGAGGCAGCAGCTGGCGACCCCTTGTGCCTATTGCCATCGTCCCGGTCATCATATCGACGAGTGCCGCAAGAGGTTGGAACTTTGCCTCTTTTGCGGATCAGATGCACATCAGATGAGGGACTGCGCTCAGGCTATAGCTAGACTAGCAGAAGGACCCCGAGGAGCTGGAGGACCACCGGCTGTGCCACCCAGAGCATTGTCTGCTGCACCCCAGAGAGGAGGAGCTATACCACCCCAGCAGCAGAGGTTTGCACAACACCAGCAGCAGCAGAGAGGAGGAGCATAGTAGGGACGTGCTTACGTCATGGCTGCAGTTGAGGAGGACGAGGCAGTGCCAGATGTGATCACAGGTTTTATATTCTTACATTCTTTCTCTGCCATTGCATTATTTGATTCTGGAGCCACCCACAGCTTTGTATCACATGAGTTTCTGCATAGACACGGCTTCACACCCAAGCCCACTAGGCAGAATTGTCAGATTATGACAGGAGGAGGGTCAGTGCCAGTAAGTGAGATGGTGGAATGCCCTATCATTATTGCTGGGAGAGAGATTCGAGCTCGACTTCTAGTGATGCCATTGCCCGGATTCGACGTAGTCCTCGGCATCGACTGGATGAACGAGCAGTTTGCCGTAATAGACTGCCATGAGGGGAAGGTGATCTTCAGTCCGCCAGGAGTTCCACCATTCGAGATCAGCAGACGAGTTGCAGAGAGGCCAGAGGGAGTCTACTTCGGAGCAGTTGCAGAAGACCAGGAGTTGCCACATCCGCTGATTGCAGAGTATCTCGACGTCTTTCCCGAGGAGCTGCCAGGATTATCGCCAGATCGAGATGTGGAATTCAGCATCGACCTAGTGCCCGGATCAGCACCGAAGTCCCAGCACTGTTACAAGATCAACCCGAAGGAAGCTGCGGAGTTGAAGGCGCAGATTGATGAGCTTGAGGGCAAAGGATTTATTCGGTCCAGTGCTTCACTCTGGGGAGCACCGGTACTTTTCGTGCCCAAAAAGGATGGGACGGTGAGGATGTGCATTGACTACCGTGCACTCAACAACATCACCATTAAGAATAGATATCCTTTGCCGCAGAATGATGAGCTGTTTGACCAGCTTAGTGGAGCGAAGGTCTTTTCTAAGATCGATCTTCGATCGGGGTACCACCAGATGAAGGTTCGGGAGCAGGAAATTTCGAAGACAGCCTTCAACACTCGATACGGCCAGTATGAGTTCCTGGTGATGCCGTTCGGACTCACCAATGCCCCAGCTGTGTTTATGAACCTGATGAATAAGGTCTTCCACAAGTATTTGGATTAGTTTGTCGTAGTCTTTATTGATGACATTCTGATCTATTCCAAGACGGAGGAGGAGCATGTTGAGCATCTACGGATTGTGTTGGAAATTCTGCGGAAGGAGAAGCTGTACGGGAAACTCTCGAAATGTGAGTTTTTCTTGGACATAGTGGAGTTTCTAGGGCATGTGGTGACTGGAAAGGGGATTTCTGTAGATCCCAAGAAGATTTAGGCAGTGGAAGCATGGGCACCTCCCAAGTCAGTAGCAGAGATTCGTAGTTTTCTGGGTCTAGCAGGATACTACATGAAGTTCGTGAAGGACTTTGCCAGGATAGCAGAGCCTATGACGAAGCTCACGCGGAAGGATGAGGAGTTCATCTGGAGCGACGCCTGCCAGACAGCATTTGAAGAATTGAAAAGAAGACTCACGACGGCACCAGTTCTAGCTTTGCCATCAGGATCAGGAGGATTCGTCATCTACAGCGATGCTTCAGGGAAAGGCTTGGGATGTGTGCTGGAGCAGAACAAGAAGGTTATAGCGTATGCTTCTAGACAGTTGAGGCCCCATGAGAAAAACTATCCCACACATGACTTGGAGCTTGCAGCAGTCATATTTGCTTTGAAACTGTGGAAGCATTACCTATATGGAGAGAGAGTGGACATCTTCACGGACCACAAAAGCCTGAAGTATGTCTTTACTCAGAAGGAGCTGAATATGAGACAACACAGATGGCTGGAACTCATGAAGGACTTCGATATCAGTCTGCAGTACCACCCTGGGAAGGCGAATGTGGTTACAGATGCTCTCAGTCGATATCCTATTGCGATGTATCTCACCATGGACTGGCATCTATTGGAGGATCTTGAGAGCCTTGGGATTGAGGTTGTTCTGCCAGGGTATGGAGGATAGATGATGCACATGCAGATACAGTCGGGGTTGCTAGAGAAGATCAAGGAGGCCCAGCTTCTTGATGAGGAGTTCCGATGTCTTAGAGCTCGGGTGGAGATGGGTTTGCTCGACGACTTCACCATTGCGGAGGACGAATCTTTGAGGCACGGGAGCCAGTTGTGTGTGCCCAAGGACTTGCGGAAGGAGGTGATGCAGGAGGCCCACCATTCGTAGTATTCGATAAATCTTGGGTCTACCAAGATGTACAAGGATCTGCGGGAGTATGTTTGGTGGTATGGAATGAAGAGAGAGGTTGCCAGATTTGTTTCCAGATGCCTTGTGTGCCAGCAAGTCAAAGCGGAGCGCCAGAGACCAGCGGGACTACTCCAGCCTTTAACTATTCCGGAATGGAAGTGGGAGCACATTACCATGGACTTCGTCTCTGGATTGCTGCGTACTCCCAGTGGCAAGGACGCTATTTGGATAATCGTGGACAGATTGACAAAGTCTGCTCATTTTATTCCGTTCAAGGTTGGGCTGTCGACCGAGAAGCTTGCAGACCTCTACATGCGTCAGATCGTGAGGATTCACGGGATGCCAGTTAGCATCGTTTCAGATCGAGACAGCCGCTTTACATCACACTTTTGGAGGAGTCTACAGCAGAGCTTGGGATCACAGTTGAAGTTCAGCACAGCCTATCATCCACAGACGGACGGTCAGTCCAAGAGGACCATTCAGACCCTGGAGGACATGCTGAGGGTTTATGCACTCGACTTCGACGGTTCGTGGGAGGACTATTTGCACCTTGTGGAGTTTGTCTATAACAACAGTTATCAGGCTAGCATCGAGATGACTCCATTTGAGGTGCTGTATGGACGGAGATGTCGCACGCCGTTATCTTGGGATGACGTTGGCGAGAGAGCGTTGCTTGGGCCAGAGATGGTGGTAGACTCAGCTGAGAAAGTCAGACTGATCCGGGAGCGTATCAGAGTTGCACAGGATCGGCAGAAGCACTGGGCGGACAGCAGCAGACGGCCACTTGAGTTCAAGATTGGAGACCGAGTATTCCTGAAGATCTCACCGACTAGGGGCGTCATCAGATTCGGCAGAGGCAGGAAGCTCAGTCCGAGATTCATCGGACCCTTCGACGTGACGGCGCGGATTGGCGAGGTGGCATATCGACTAGCACTTCCAACTAGATTGGAGGGAGTGCACGATGTTTTCCACGTATCCCAGCTTCGACGATACATTCCAGACCTGAGCCATGTGGTGGACTATTCTGAGCTGGAGGTGGGGCCGAGATTGACTTACGAGGAGCAGACAGTAGAAATCTTGGACCGGAGAGAGAAACGTCTGCGAAACCAGACAATTCCTCTCGTTCGCGTCATGTGAAGACATCACTCTCCGGGAGAGTCCACATGGGAGCGCGAGGACGAGATGCGGGAGCGCTACCCTAGATTGTTCTCGTGATTGTATTTTGCATTTTGATTTTCAATAATAAACTGGTGTTGGATCCTTTGAGAATTGCAGAAATTATTTTGGTCATTAAATTTCGAGGGCAAAATTTTTCAAGGGGGGAGATTTGTAACTCCACCTTTCTAGTATGGTATTTTTTTTATTACTATTTTATTATGAATTGAATTTCTAAGGCAGGCTTAATTATTTTTACCTTTGGGCTATTGATTTATTTCCTTCATTTTGTCTATGGGTTGGGCCAACCCTAAAGCCCAAACTTTAGTTCATCCTATAAGGAGTTAGCCTCAGGTGTAAAGTTCATTTGAGCTTTCAATTCAAATTTTTCCAACGTCCAGAGGAGAGCGGCCACGTGCTTCCCTCTCCACTGTTCTAACAACCTGTCAGAGCTAATTCTCCCGCCAAATGGTTAGCCTAACTCCCACGCCACAATTCACCTATATAATCCTTCCTCCTCTCTATTGTAGAAGCAATCCCTTGTTCATTCCTCAAACCATTTCGATCCCTCGGCTCTGAGCAAATAGCAATGGCAGCCATGGCAAACCCTCACCTCAACAATCGAGCTCTTATCGAGACGAACTAAATCCCAGTAAGCATTTGAATTTCTGATCGAATCCAATTTTGTGTTTCCAAACTCTAAATTCTTCTTCTTAAATTGATCGAGCAATATAGGAGATCCAAATCGTGAAAGATCGATCGAACACCTTTTTTTCCTTGTCGAAATCACCAGATCTATTGGTGAGTAATCAACCTAATGTTGAATCTAGATTTTGATTTAGTTGATTCCAATTGTGGTTTTCTCCTTCTTAGAACCTCGTGTGATTTAGATCAAGGGATCGATGGTTCTTGGTTTAGCTCGAGAAGTAAATCTGGGATTATACTAGGTGATTTCGAGAATATTGCATTTTCTTTGGACAGTCCCTAACATTCTCAGTACACTATACTGATGTTGTGTTCCATGTGTTTGTTTTAATGCCTGAACAGTTTAGTCCGATTATTTTGGGTCGTTGAGGTTGTGTTCTATCTCTGAACCAACAGCTCCTTCAAGAACCATCAGGTAGCTATATTTCTCCTTGCAAATTAAATTGTCTTCCTATTTTATTAGCAGCTCGTATGGTGATTTTGGGTTAATGTTCATACTGCAGTATAATTGTTGTTCCTGGGAATGAGCATGACCATGTATTAATGGATCGATATGGTTCAGCCATATCCTGCTTAAATGTGTGTATATATCAGGGTTTTCACTAACTGAATAGTTGTGGACTTGAGGCTATGACTGGGTCACTCTATTCAGTTGGCACTTCCTAATTTCCATTTTGATTCAAGGAAATCAAGTGCCAATGGAATACTTCCTGGGAATATTTTCTCAGTGGCTACCTAGCAGCCATTGGGACACAAACTTGGTGTCTATGACATGGTGATGACTGAAGAATCAGTCTCAGTCCCTTGGGAATACTTGGTTGGGTTCACATCAGATTTGGGAATTGTTGGGACCAATACAACCTATGATGTTTCAAGCTAGTTGAAAACTGAGGTTGTCTAATAGCTTTCTCAGACAATTGGTTTTACCATGCTTGTGATTGGAGACTATTGTTTCATAATTCCTGAGGGTTATGTTAACATTGTTCTGCTCCTACTTCCTGGGAATTTCTGTTAATTGCTCCTGGGAATTGAATACTGTTATAAGCAAGTCTCTTGGATTATGGGCTAACTTGTTCTTTGAATTCATGAAAATTCAGTTGAGAGTCTCAGGAAACTGAGAGTCTCAGGAGAGTATTCATCTCAGAACCTGAGATTTTGATGTATTCAAGGACCATTTCTAGTCCTAAGTTTGGGACTTAATCAAGCAGTCATGGTGAGGGACTGAATGTTGCAGTAGGAAATACCAAGTATTGAGATTGGTTTAAATTGCAGTGAATTAGATGGGATGTAGTTCCATTAGTTTTGGCTTTCTAAATTTGAATTGTTCGACTGTTTGATACCGGTCTTTATCAGGATTGATCCTAGGAGTGGGGTTTTATTCTGAGATCACTGAACTCAGGAGCCTGAATTTTGAACCTGGGCTTGGGGTACCCTGTTCAGTCAGGAACCTAAGAATTCAGGAGGAGAGTGGAATGTTGGATATATCCTGTATAGCCTATTTTGGTTAACTATCTTTTGAGATCAGAGTTCAATTCAACTTGAACTCTACTTCAAGTTTCTTTGTAACAACTCAGGTTTCACTGAGAAGTTATGATGGCACTGGACTAGTTGTTCAGGTTCTATTGAACTAATCACATCAGGAGTTATACCTTGTTCTTAGGATAGTTTCCTAATGTTTTGAACTAGAAATTGTACTCACAGTTCATTGAGCCTTATAAAGAATTCAGATATCTGTGGTGTATCTTAGTAAAAACCTGAGATAAAATCTCATTTAACTGAAATAAGTTCAAGTGCTCACTGGACTCTCATTTTGGCACTTAGAGAACTATTTCCAGAACCTAAGACACATGGTGTATTCCTGCATGATCCAGAAAGGTAGTCCTGTGTAGTTAGAGGGTTGCAACTTGTTAACAGGGGATGTTCTGCTTGGGGAGCAAAGACTTCCCTGTTCAGACTGAAATAGGTATCTAGGGTGTTAAATGGACTTTAGTTGTGTGGCCTGTTAGCAAGGGATTAATTGTTGGCAGGGTTCCTGTTAAAGTTTAAGAACATTCAACTATTGGTTCTAAACTAGAAATCCTCATCTTCTAAGAGATTCCATTCATTTCTTGAAATTAAGACTTTTGTTCACTTTTACCTAGAAGTTTTCATGAAGACTTTAATATAGAATGATAGGTTAAACCTTAAACTCTTGTGTTGGTCTAAATACTAAATCTTACTTTCCATATCATGTATTTAGTTTATTTAAGTTTCTTGATAAAGCCTGGGTTATAGTGAATATTATTGTGATACTCTACAGGAAATCATAGAGACTAAGGTTATATTAGGAAAATATTTGTGAATAGAATCTTGAGAAACCAATTAGAATTAGTTGTTTATTAACCAACTTGTACACATCATTATTCCATACAGGAGATCATCCAGCTCTTTTACCTACTCGTACTTTCCTGGAGCAAGGCAAGTACACTCTATGGTTTTGATCAGTGCATTTTCCTGTTCTTTATTGCTGACACGCTGCAACACGTTCATGGTCTTTTCTGGCTTTTTCTTTCATGATCTTACTTGTATCTTGGGGTGGGGAAATACTCTAGATATGTGACCAAACCCGGATACTTATTCATGATCTTTAGCTTAGGCCTCGCACAGTGCACGCGGGTCCTAAGCCGTACCTTATATGATCTTTCAGGATCTTTTCATGCTCTTTCATGGTCTTACCCAAGCCGGTCACATATCATATAAGTATTTCAAATTATAACACACATGTTCAGGATTTTGTTCTTAGATTAGTTTCCTATGATCCTGATCTTGATTTTAGCTATAGTCGTGATCTTTCCTGTATCTTTATAGCTAGTTCATGTTCTTCATGTTCTTTACATATCTTGTTCTTATCCTGTTCTTTCAGCATTTATTTTCCATATCATGATGTTATTGTTCATTACCTAGAACTGTACTTTGCTCCGCTCCTGAATATGATATGTTGCAGGTGAGATGGAGGCCTTGTGTGACACCTATTATGGACAGGATATTGCTTTCCCTACTGAGCCAGCTGGAGCTGCTTGTGACCTAGAGGCTGCAGAAGCCTAGAGCTTCTTTAGTATTTTTCCTATTATCTTTCCATGTATTGAGACTAGCAGACTCTTTTATTAGTTGAAATGTAATAATTCATATATTGTACTTTACTCTGGTTGGGACACATTTATATAGATGCTGTGATTTCATTTCATGTTCATATTTATCTGGTTAGTTCCCTAGATTGGTACAGCTTACTTTGTTATGTCTAACAACAAAGGCTGGGCGTGTCCGACTCGTATCCGGTTATTCGGGAGCGGGTCGTGACATGTTTTTAGTGGTGGCCCATGCAGGTCCATCCTAATGGTACCTAGGACTTAGTGTACTATTGGGGGACTTGACTACACTAGGAGAACTTGATCACAGCATAGGAAAATCGGAAAATAAGGGTATATCAGGTTTATCAAGTTTTTCAGGTGCTTATTATTATTAAAAACATTGTAGGTTTTAGGGTTTGTCATTCAATAAGTTTTCTATTTATGCAGATGGTCGCCACGAGGAAGACCGCAGATCAGCCTGGAGTTGCAGGCAGTTCTGGAGTTACAGGCGGCACGGAGCAGCCCGCACCCGCACTCGACTCTCCAGCAGATCAGCTTCCGACAGCGCCTCCTATCTTTCCAGCACTGCCGCCGACTATGATGTTTGACGGCACCCAGGTGATGGCGATGTTTCAGCAATTTATGGAGGCCCAGAACCACCAGGTTGCTCAGTTTCGCGAGACCCAGAACCAGCAGGCCACGCAGTTCCGAGCGACTGTCGTCGACGCGCTGAGGACCAAAGAGCCGGCAGCACCAGCACCAGTACCAGTAGCACCTCCAGCACCGCGAGGATCGAGGCCAGGGACAGCCAAGGAGTACCAGAATCATCCGAGAAAAGCCAATGTTGTTGCGGATGCTTTGAGCAGGTATCCCGTAGCAATGTGCTTGACCCGAGATCATCACTTGTTAGCGGATTTAGAGAGTTTGGGCATCGAGATCGTCATTCCGGAAGCTGAGATACAGATGATGGGCATGCAGATTCAGTCAGGACTGATGGACAGGATTCGGGAGGCACAGCATCATGATGAACAACTGAAGAAAATCATAGCACAAGCATAAGCTGGATCGTTGGATGATTTCACTATTGCAGAGGATGGTTCATTGAGGCACGGGACGAGACTTTGTGTACCGAGTGGTGAGCTTAGAGAAGAAGTTATGCAAGAGGCACATCGATCCCAGTATTCCTTACATCCGGGAGCCAATAAGATGTACAAGGATCTGCGCAACCACGTATGGTGGTATGGCATGAAACGCGAAGTAGCTCGCTTCGTTTCTAGGTGCCTCGTATGTCAGCAGGTCAAAGTCGAGCGACAGAGACCATGAGGATTGTTACAGCCACTGCCGATACCCGAGTGGAAGTGGGAACACGTCACTATGGATTTCGTTTCCGATCTTCCGTGGTCATCAGGCGGAAAGGATGCGATTTGGGTCATCGTTGACAGGTTGACCAAATCGGCCCACTTTATTCCATTTAAAGTGGGGTTGTCTACGGAGAAGCTGGCAGAGCTCCATGTGAAACAGATAGTCCAGTTGCACGGGGTTCCGGTGAGTATCGTGTCGGACCGTGACAGCAGGTTCACATCTCATTTTTGGAGGAGCCTACAGGCCAGTTTGGGCACAGCGCTCAAGTTCAGCACTGCTTATCATCCACAGACGGATGGACAGTCGGAGCGGACCATTCAGACGCTCGAGGATATGCTGCGGACATGCATGCTAGATTTTGGCGGCTCATGGGAGGACCACCTTCATCTCGTGGAGTTCTCCTATAACAACAGCTACCAAGCTAGTATCGAGATGTCCCCTTTTGAGGCGTTATACGGTCGGAGATGTCGTACCCCGTTGTCTTGGGACGATGTGGGAGAGCGTACATTGTTGGGACCGGAGATGGTAGTAGATGCTGCGGAGAAGGTCAAGATGATTAGAGAGCGGCTTCGCGTGGCTCAGGACAGGCAGAAACACTGGGCCGACAGTCACCGTAGGCCGTTAGAGTTTGAGGTATAGAATTTATTTAAGATTTAATTGCTTGTGTAGTTATGAGTTTTCGTGTTGTAAAACCCCTAAATTTCTACTATTTTTTTTTTATTTTTATTTATTTAAATTTGGTACTGGTTTAAATTTTTGTATTTTATGTCGCATAGTTGTATTGTACGTCACACGCGAATTTACGTTTTTCGTATTTTCTCGTCGAGTACGAATATGTGCAATATACATATTTTAGAAAATATTCTTTTTGATTTTATTATCAATGATGGTTTCAAAATAATATATATACTAATTATATTTTTAAAAGTAATTTGGCAAGAAGGTAATTTAAAGATTTAATGTTTACTTTCAAAATTTTATCCAAGTTAGTAAACATATAGTTTAAAATCTTTCCTATTAATACATAATATATATTATAATTTTCGAAATTATTATATATTAATATTTTATTATTCAAAAAGATATTAAAATTATATATTATTTTCAAAATTATTATTATTAGTATTTTGTAAAATATATTTTGAATTTATGGTAGCAGTTTAAATCTCGATTTGATTTCGTGCATTGATTTAATTAATATCTATGTTGAAATTTAAATTTTCTTATTTGAATCTAAACTAAATGATGGATTCTAATTATATTTAATTTGGATTTCGATTTGAATTTGGATTTGATTGGTTTAAATTATTTAAATTAATATGCTATTTATCTATTGGGTTTTAAATCAATCCTAGTCTTTATCCAATTGGGAATTCCCACATCCTATAAATAGGCAGGTACTCCTCCATATTCCACAAGCCAAAATTTTTTTTTCTTCACAAAATTCTCCTCCACACATAAGTGTCGTGCAACGTGTATACATTGTATTTCTTTGTCGGACACACCCCCGACACAATCGAATCCTATTTCTAACCCTAGCTTAGCCTCGCTGTAACCACCCGCTCCTCTCCCCGTCCTGCCAATAGCACACCACCACGCCAGCCTACCCGTCCTCCTCCCTGGCCAAGCACCCATCCCTCGTCGTCCCTCACCCACCACCACAGCCGTCACCCCGACCAGCTACGAAACCACCGTAGGCCCCGACCACCTCCACAGAGACCCAACCCGACCATGACTCGGCCACAGCCACCGACCACCGCTGCCAACACCAACTCCGACTTCCTATCGACAACACCCACACAGCCATCGACCATCGGAACCAACATCACCGTCACGCACCACCGCCACGGCCACCGGCCGGAACACTCCAGCCACCACCATCACCAAGTAAGGAAAAAAAAGAAAAAAGAAAGAAGAAACCTTAATTTAAAACTCACCTCCGGCCGCCCTGGCGATCGCCGCCGCCCTCCAGCCGCGGCCTTGCCGCCTCGACCAAACCCCGGAACGGGAGAACCGCCCACGCGAACGCGTTCGCCGCGGCCGAACCCCACCAAAAATTTCGCGGCAGCGCCACGCCCCTGGTCAGGCGTTCGCCGAGCCGCCTCCTCTCCGATTCAGCCACCTTGTTGTGCTTCTCCGCCGCTGCCGGCGAGCACCGGAGCCAAAATCCCGACCTCTCCCCCAAAATTTTGACCCGCACGGTCCAGCCGTGCCCTAGCCTCCTCCTCTCGCGTCCGCGGCCGAACAACCAGCCGCCGGCGCCGCCCTTGTCGCCGAGACCCTGTAGCCCATCGCCTCTCGTCCCCTCCTCTCCTCTGATCTCCCGCGTCACCGCTCGCCCTGACCTCGTCGCCGGTCAGTTCCCCGCTCCGCCTCCACCTTCACTCTCCCGCGGCTCCTCCTCTCTCTCTCTCCGCCTCCCTCCTCCTTCCCATCTCCGCGAGCTCCGCCGAATCTGACTTCCCTTCCCGTCCCTTTTCTTCTCACTCTCTTCCTCCTTCTGAATTTTAAAGCACTTGGGAAAAAGGGAGGCTTAGCACAACACTGCAATGTTGCCTATTGGTATTAATTTATTTGGTTTTGTTATTTTTGTGTGTTATTCTGTCTCATTCTCTTCATCTGTTTCTTTTGGTGTTTTTATTATTATTATTATTATTATTATTATTATTTATCATTATTATTATTAAAAGTATTATTATTATTATTATTATTATTATTATTATTTTTATCATCATTATTATTATTAATTTCTGTCATTAGTTTATTTTTTTTCTGTTATTATTAATATAATGATTTGTGATTATTATTAAATATTAAGATTATTATTATTGTTATAGCTATTAACAAAGATTGCTAATTTGTTATATTTAAAAAAAAATATATATATATACTTGTATAAATAGTTCTCTAAATATTTCATGTAGTTGCCTAGAATATGGTATTAGGTTTTTTTTATATAATTTCTAAAAGATGATTTTGACCTAATATATATATTTGGTAAAATTGAGTTTTAGTCTAAAAGATATTTTTAGATTTTTTAAGCATTTATTTAAAATACTTTGATTTGTAAAATATAGTTTCTAAAGAAATTGTAAATATTTTCATAAATAGTTCTAATTATTTTATGAATTTTTTTCGACTATCGAATTATGCCCATGATAAATCGTATAAATTCCTATTTCCTTTCGAGTTGGACTTCTACATATCGTTCCTAACTAAACTGAATGTTCTGGACTCAACGGCACGGTCCGTAACATCGATTTAGATCATCTTGTGTACTTTTGGTATATATGACTATTTTGTGCCAACACGATCATACGCACGTCAACTGCAACCATGTCAAGGACTTTTTGAATTATCGCACCACACCAGGCAGCTCATCAGGCGTCGCAACAGGCAAGTATACCTTGCTAATTAAACTGTCAATTATTTATTTACTGCATTATTTATTTTGTTCATATTGTTAGTTTCCTTTGATATAAACTGCGCGTCCAAGCCACACTTGGGTGCAAGCGACTTTATTAGTCGTTATTTTATTTTATGCATGATGACTTAGTGTTAGCGGACTACCTTCTTGTTGGGGGATATCCTTATATCTCCTTTGGCCGTGACACTCGTACTACACGGTTTAAGACATTTTTTGCTAGAGACATGACTTGTGGACTGGCCCTCTCTAAAGTCGTGTGACGGTAGATATTCGTAACTGCTATGATTAAGGTTTTAGAGACTCAAGCAGTTACAAAACTGGACGAGCCATGGACATGACTTGGACAGTGTGGGAAATATTGGGGGAGGACAGTCGCTAGTGCGTATGGGAAGCCAAACAGGTAACCCATAGTTTTCGAAAGGAACTATGGCGATATTTTGCAGTTGCCCTCTGACGTTTTAGACGTTACGGACGGATACGGATCACTGGATGCCAGTTACGTACTTATAGCCACAAATCCCACCCATGCACATGAAAACTGTCCTCTAAATTGCACATTAGGCGGTTAGAATCTCCTTTGCATATTTATGTCTAGTTTATATATTTTATTATTATGACAGTTCATATTAGCTTGTTCTTCCTTTATCTTGCTACGTCCGTCTGAGGACCTGGTTTTTCCCCAGGTGTGTGTTCATGTCTTCCGCAGGTATCTTAGCCAAGGCCGTGGTCTTCTCCATTATTCCGAAGACAATTGCGCTTGGTTCGTCTTGCCATTTTTCGATTCATGTACATTTCTTTCATTGAGATAGTTGGTAGTGGACTTTGTCTCCGCCCAACGATTGTATCATAAATATTCGAGTTGACATTTATATTATTATTCTTTTCATTATGGATGAGATTTAGTTTGTCTTGGATTACTGCATTTTACAGCTTATGTATTCATACGAGACCTACGTACTTCGTATGAATGTAGCTGGCATGTCTACGTACTTAGTCCTACGTACATTGGGACTGGGGCGTTACATGTTTTTGTGGTGGCCCATGCAGGTCAAGATAAATTATTTGGTTACTTTACCGTACCAAGCAAGCCTGCGTATAGGATTAGAAGTCTAGGATCTCATCCACATACTTGACCTCTTCCCTTGATTTTATCTACCGTTAACTCATCAATTGCATCTTGCTTGCTTCCTTCCATCCCTATTCTTATCTTCCCTTCGTGCTTCTAGAGATTGACCCTACTAGTTAGTTGTCCCAAAACACCATTAGTTTAATTCTTTAAGTTGGGTAGAATACCTTATGAACTAGCAACCCCTTTGACTTAGTGACCTATATTAAGCAAGCTTATTTAGATCCTAGAATCTAGAGGACCTAGCCCGTCTAGCCAACCAAGGACTTGGACAAGAAGACAATAGGAAGACTATATGACTTAGAATCATTCTACCTTCTTTTAATATAAAATTTCTCGTACCCATGTATTTACCGTTTTGACTAATGATGCTAATGTAGCCTAGTTTTTGCAAGCTTATTCTTTATCGAGTTTGTTCATGACATATGCTATTGAGCGCTCACTAGCCTATTGTCTAATCAGAACCGGTGCATAATGGTCTGATCAACCAAGTGCACTTTGGTTCGCTTTTATCTATTGTTCTACGTGGATGGGGACATAGCTAAGCTTGTCCTCTAGAGTCCCATCCGCGACTGCCTTGGCAACTCCTTTTGAAATTTTTTTCGATCGTCTTTGAATCACGTATTCATATTCGATAAACTCTATATTGCTTTCGTCTTCACCTATTTTAGGAGGACGAAAACGTTATACTAGAAGTTTCCCTAGCTATCCCATCTCTTGTGACCATTAACACTCACTGTGACTATATCTTTGGTCCTTTCCTCGACCCTAATTCTACCATTTTGACTTTCTAATCACTTAAATTTAAGAGTGATTACAATCGTCTCTTAATCATATCCTCAACCTAGACTACGACCATATCGTATTATTTTTCTATGATCTAGATCGCAATTTCTTGCAAAATAATTTTGTTGAAACCTTGTCATTGTTTGTTCCCCATTGATACCCCCTTGTGTCCTCTTACCCCCCTACGAATTCTTAATTTCGAGGACGAAATTCTTTTAAGTTGGATAGGATGTAAAACCCCTAAATTTCTACTATTTTTTTTTATTTATTTTTATTTATTTAAATTTGGTACTGGTTTAAATTTTTGTATTTTACGTCGCATAGTTGTATTGTACGTCACACGCGAATTTACGTTTTTCGTATTTTCTCGTCGAGTGCGAATATGTGCAATATACATATTTTAGAAAATATTCTTTTTGATTTTATTATCAATGATGGTTTCAAAATAATATATACTAATTATATTTTTAAAAGTAATTTGGCAAGAAGGTAATTTAAAGATTTAATGTTTACTTTCAAAATTTTATCCAAGTTAGTAAACATATAGTTTGAAATCTTTCCTATTAATACATAATATATATTATAATTTTCAAAATTATTATATATTAATATTTTATTATTCAAAAAGATTTTAAAATTATATATTATTTTCAAAATTATTATTATTAGTATTTTGTAAAATATATTTTGAATTTATGGTAGCAGTTTAAATCTCGATTTGATTTCGTGCATTGATTTAATTAATATCTATGTTGAAATTTAAATTTTCTTATTTGAATCTAAACTAAATGATGGATTCTAATTATATTTAATTTGGATTTCGATTTGAATTTGGATTTGATTGGTTTAAATTATTTAAATTAATATGCTATTTATCTATTGGGTTTTAAATCAATCCTAGTCTTTATCCAATTGGGAATTCCCACATCCTATAAATAGGCAGGTACTCCTCCATATTCCACAAGCCAAAAAAATTTTTTCTCCACAAAATTCTTCTCCACACATAAGTGTCGTGCAACGTGTCGGTGTCCAAATTTCTTATTCCATTAGTACATATACATTGTATTTCTTTGTCGGACACACCCCCGACACAATCGAATCCTATTTCTAACCCTAGCTTAGCCTCGCTGTAACCACCCGCTCCTCTCCCCGTCCTGCCAATAGCATACCACCACGCCAGCCTACCCGTCCTCCTCCTTGGCCAAGCACCCATCCCTCGTCGTCCCTCACCCACCACCACTGCCGTCACCCCGACCAGCTACGAAACCACCGTAGGCCCCGACCACCTCCACAGAGACCCAACCCGACCATGACTCGGCTAAAGCCACCGACCACCGCTGCCAACACCAACTCTGTCTTCCCATCGACAACACCCACACAGCCACCGACCATCGGAACCAACATCACCGTCACGCACCACCGCCACGGCCACCGGCCGGAACACTCCAGCCACCACCATCACCAAGTAAGGAAAAAAAAAGAAAAAAGAAAGAAGAAACCTTAATTTAAAACTCACCTCCGGCCGCCCTGGCGATCGCCGCCGCCCTCCAGCTGCGGCCTTGCCGCCTCGACCAAACCCCGGAACGGGAGAACCGCCCACGCGAACGCGTTCGCCGCGGCCGAACCCCACCAAAAATTTCGCGGCAGCGCCACGCCCCTGGTCAGGCGTTCGCCGAGCCGCCTCCTCTCCGATTCAGCCACCTTGTTGTGCTTCTCCGCCGCTGCCGGCGAGCACCGGAGCCAAAATCCCGAACTCTCCCCCAAAATTCGACCCGCACGGTCCAGCCGTTCCCTAGCCTCCTCCTCTCGCGTCCGCGGCCGAACAACCAGCCGCCGGCGCCGCCCTTGTCGCCGAGACCCTGTAGCCCACCGCCTCTCGTCCCCTCCTCTCCTCTGATCTTCCGCGCCACCGCTCGCCCTGACCTTGCCGCCGGTCAGTTCCCCGCTCCGCCTCCACCTTCACTCTCCCGTGGCTCCTCCTCTCTCTCTCCGCCCCCCCTCCTTCCCATCTCCGCGAGCTCCGCCGAATCTGACTTCCCTTCCCGTCCCTTTTCTTCTCACTCTCTTCCTCCTTCTGAATTTTAAAGCACTTGGGAAAAAGGGAGGCTTAGCACAACACTGCAATGTTGCCTATTGGTATTAATTTATTTGGTTTTGTTATTTTTGTGTGTTATTCTGTCTCATTCTCTTCATCTGTTTCTTTTGGTGTTTTTGTTATTATTATTATTATTATTATTATTATTATTATTTATCATTATTATTATTAAAAGTATTATTATTATTATTATTATTATTATTATTATTATTTTTATCATCATTATTATTATTAATTTCTGTCATTAGTTTATTTTTTTTCTATTATTATTAATATAATGATTTGTGATTATTATTAAATATTAAGATTATTATTATTGTTATAGCTATTAACAAAGATTGCTAATTTGTTATATTTAAAAAAAAATATATATATACTTGTATAAATAGTTCTCTAAATATTTCATGTAGTTGCCTAGAATATGGTATTAGGTTTTTTTTTTTTTTATAATTTCTAAAAGATGATTTTGACCTAATATATATATTTGGTAAAATTGAGTTTTAGTCTAAAAGATATTTTTAGATTTTTTAAGCATTTATTTAAAATACTTTGATTTGTAAAATATAGTTTCTAAAGAAATTGTAAATATTTTCATAAATAGTTCTAATTATTTTTATGAATTTTTTCCGACTATCGAATCATGCCCATGATAAATCGTATAAATTCCTATTTCCTTTCGAGTTGGACTTCTACATATCGTTCCTAACTAAACTGAATGTTCTGGACTCAACGGCACGGTCCGTAACATCGATTTAGATCATCTTGTGTACTTTTGGTATATACGACTATTTTGTGCCAACACGATCATACGCACGTCAACTGCAACCATGTCAAGGACTTTTTGAATTATCGTACCACACCAGGCAGCTCATCAGGCGTCGCAACAGGCAAGTATACCTTGCTAATTAAACTGTCAATTATTTATTTACTGCATTATTTATTTTGTTCATATTGTTAGTTTCCTTTGATATAAACTGCGCGTCCAAGCCACACTTGGGTGCAAGCGACTTTATTAGTCGTTATTTTATTTTATGCATGATGACTTAGTGTTAGCGGACTACCTTCTTGTTGGGGGATATCCTTATATCTCCTTTGGCCGTGACACTCGCACTACACGGTTTAAGACATTTTTTGCTAGAGACATGACTTGTGGACTGGCCCTCTCTAAAGTCGTGTGACGGTAGATATTCGTAACTGCTATGATTAAGGTTTTAGAGACTCAAGCAGTTACAAAACTGGACGAGCCATGGACATGACTTGAACAGTGTGGGAAATATTGGGGGAGGACAGTCGCTAGTGCGTATGGGAAGCCAAACAGGTAACCCATAGTTTTCGAAAGGAACTATGGCAATATTTTGCAGTTGCCCTCTGACGTTTTAGACGTTACGGACGGATACGGATCACTGGATGCCAGTTACGTACTTATAGCCACAAATCCCACCCATGCGCATGAAAACTGTCCTCTAAATTGCACATTAGGCGGTTAGAATCTCCTTTGCATATTTATGTCTAGTTTATATATTTTATTATTATGACAGTTCATATTAGCTTGTTCTTCCTGTATCTTGCTACGTCCGTCTGAGGACCTGATTTTTCCCCAGGTGTGTGTTCATGTCTTCCGCAGGTATCTTAGCCAAGGCCGTGGTCTTCTCCATTATTCCGAAGACAATTGCGCTTGGTTCGTCTTGCCATTTTTCGATTCATGTACATTTCTTTCATTGAGATAGTTGGTAGTGGACTTTGTCTCCGCCCAACGATTGTATCATAAATATTCGAGTTGACATTTATATTATTATTCTTTTCATTGTGGATGAGATTTAGTTTGTCTTGGATTACTGCATTTTATAGCTTATGTATTCATACGAGACCTACGTACTTCGTATGAATACAGCTGGCATGTCTACGTACTTAGTCCTACGTACATTGGGACTGGGGCGTTACACGTGTTAACATTTTATGCAACTAGGTCGGGGACTTGGTATTTTTGAAGATTTCTCCGACACGTGGCACTATCCATTTCGGTAAAGGCGGTAAACTCAGCCCACGTTTCATTGGGCCGTTTGAGATTCTGGAGAAAATCGGTGCAGTAGCATACCGATTAGCCTTGCCGCCTGCACTGGAAGGAGTGCACAACGTGTTCCACGTATCCCAGCTGCGACGATACGTGGCAGACCCCAGCCATGTCTTGGACCACTCAGAGCTCGAGGTGGGACCGAGTCTCAGCTATCAGGAGCAGCCCGTGGAGATTCTTGACCGTAGAGAGAAGGTGCTGAGGAATCAAGTGATTCCCTTGGTTCGCGTCGCATGGAGACACCACTCCCCGGGCGAGTCTACATGGGAGCGAGAGGATGAGATGCGCGAGCGCTACCCCTATCTCTTTGAGGACTAAGGTACAGTTCTGTATTACTTTTCAGCTGAATTTCGTGGACGAAATTAAATTAAGGGGGATATACTTGTAAGCCCCAATCTATTTTTATTATTTTATATCTGTTAATAATTTTAGTTTATTTTATTTGATTAAACACCATCTTAAATTAGCCACTTGGCTATATATTTTTTAAAAAAAATAACACAAGTATATATGCTTATATGTGGTGATGGATATATATATATATAGGGAAGGAGGGGCCATTTGCAATCTCTCTATTATTCAGGGATCTTGTTGTAAGATTTCAGAATTCAAAACTCTGCAAACCCTCGAAGGGTTTGCATCTCCAAAATCAAACCAGAATTCGATTCCCTCTTGGAACAATAGATAAGATCAAATTTTGGATTCAACTTATTTGAATCCCTTGAACCTATTCCTATCACATCTAAGCCTTCGTATATATATAAATAGGATGGATTCTTCTGCGTTTCCCTTGCAACCCTAACAAAAATCCTCCATTGATCCTGTCACAAGTTCGATCAGAGCAGCAGGAATTGGAGTTGGACTGAATAACTGGTAAGTCTTTCGCCTCTTTTATTATAATGTCCTGATCTTGTAGGATTTCCTCAGATGATGGTTAAGTGTTAGGTGTAATTCCTCAATGGGTTCATAGAGATCTTTTTTCTGGCACAGGCTAGGGAGATGGTATGTTTTCGTAGGGGTAATGTTGCAGTAATGTACCGTCCCTCTGTTGTACCACATACACCACATAATGACAGGTTCATGTCACATTGGACTATTGATACTCAAGTCTAGAAAAGACTTGGCATGGGATAGAGTTGTCTAAAACCTCTCCATAGAGCTGGTAACCCTACACTCATAGGAGTTTCCACAGTAGTGTTGGTTTTACCCTTGGGATTTCTTCTAGGACCCAACCTAATACATGGGGAATCCTCTGATTGAAGGACAGACTTGACACTTTGATAGAGGAGTAGGTGTTCGAAATATTTTCCCCATTAAAGGTGCAAACAGAGGAGTAGGAGGTTTTGTATACCCACAAAGGATTATAGGGCCTCAGTGACTTGCCATAGACATAGTATCCCACTCATGTTCTACTGGTCCACAGGACAATAGTTGCAAACCACTGCTAAGCATCGAAGGGGATACAGGTACCCATATTTGTATAACATGGATGACCTGACATAGTACCAGGAATAAGTATGGCCGGGTATTAATGGTCACAATGTAACAGAGGGTGTTACAGGTGTAATACCATGCCTTCCCATGAAGTAAATATGGGATTGGGAAGAAACAAGACAACAGTTGAAGGAGCGAGTTCAGATGCACCAAGGACTTAGGAGTCAGGCCCTGCACACAGGGAAGTCTGATACCCAATGTGTATACACAAGGTTGTAGGAGTAGTAGCAGTAACCCTGTAGAAATTGAATCAGTTATAGGTAACTCTGAGCAAACAAAACAGGTTTTTCTAATCTTAATTTTTAGTTTGTCCAGTGTACAAAAAGGGACTCTGGATAGTAGGATGGAACTTGTACCTAGGAAATTTAGGTAAAGTTTCAGAAAAGCCACACTGCCATACTAAGCATCCATCCTTGTCCACACCCTTGTATCAGGGCAAGTCCCTATTGGACTAGGAATGAAACCATGCCAGACCCTTAAAGCACTGATTGGTTGTCTACACAAGCAAAGTTATAGGTTAGACATCATTCACATCAACAGGGCCATCAATGGAGGCCTGGGTGATTGAGGGAAGGCCTAATGGCTGACCTGCATTCAGTAATGCAGAGACATCCATGATGGTGCCCTGTACCCTCATAAACCAGCCTAGGCAAGTGTCACCCCTAAATCAAGTGTAGTGAACCTAATCCTAATAACAGCAGGACAAATATATCATGAGACCAATATAGGCCTACTATACCTATAACAGCAGGGAATACAAATAAACAGGATGCTAAAGTAAAACCTAGACCTGCATAATTTGAGTATAGAAGCCAGTTTCTTAATGGGGTTAAGTTGCAGGACACCATTAAGCACAGACTACCAGGAAGTAGATAAAGTTTAAAATGAAGAAATTACTGATAGATTCAAAAGAGTAATAAGATGGGTAATAAAGCAGACACTAGGCAATAAATCAGTTGCAAATAAAGCACCAACCATCTTGTTAAATTATATATTGACTATGTGATTCATTAAATAGGTTCCTTGGACCTCGATTTGGACTCTGACCAGTGCCAGCAGCTCGGGACGCCAGGCGAGTACAGTTTGTTCTCTGTTTTCGATATTGAATTTCACTATATCTCAATGGTTGGTCATTAATTATGTGGATTTTATTTTATTATAAAATGTTGAGTCGGGAACAAGGAATACCAAAGATATGTGATCCGACCGTAGACCTCGTAGACATTGTTTACTTTTATGTAGTAGACCTCGTAGACATTGTTTACTTTTATGCAGTAGACCTCGTAGACATTGTTTACTTTTATGCAGTAGACCTCGTAGACATTGTTTACTTTTATGCAGTAGACCTCGTAGACATTGTTTAATTTCTGCAAGTAGACCTCGTAGACATTGTTTAATTTCTGCAAGTAGACCTCGTAGACATTGTTTAATTTCATGCAAGTAGACCTCGTAGACCTCGCGGTGTAATGTCCCAGACCGATCACATATCAAGGTATTTCTAACAGTCGGGAAGGTATTATTTACTTTATTTTACTGTCAATTTACTGTCTTTAATTTCGTCTTTATTATTATTTTCAAAACTCATGATTGGTGTCTAACCATTGTTTATAGTCTCTTTCATATATTTGGAACTGCATTCGATGAATTGTACTCGTTCCATCCTGACTGGGTAACCAAACAAATTTTAGGTGTTTGCGAGGAGGTCGAGTGTCCTGATCATTATGGCCCATACATGGGAGACTTAGCTGAGGCAGACTTTACTTATCAGGAGGAGTACGCAGCGACTGATCCTGCTGCGTTTGCTTAGTTTTATTTTAGTTAGTGCTGAGACATTGTATTGGATTTTATGAGTTGATTTGAGACATGTAGCAGAGATTACTTTGAGTTTAGTTTTATGAGATCATATTTATTTTACTCTTAGTTGATGAGTTCACTTTGGGATTACTGTCTTGCCCTTGTGTGATATTTTATTGCGTGGTTGTTCATCATATTGTTACAGCGTTCTACCGCCGACTCTGCGGCGTAGGCTGGGCGTGCACACGGTTCGTGCCCAAATACTGGGTGCGGGTCGTGACACATGGTCTTACCCAAGCCGGTCACATATCATAGAAGTATTTCAAATTATAACACACATGTTCAGGATTTTGTTCTTACATTAGTTTCCTATGATCCTGATCTTGATTTTAGCTATAGTCGTGATCTTTCCTGTATCTTTATAGCAGTAGTTCATGTTCTTCATGTTCTTTACATATCTTGTTCTTATCCTGTTCTTTCAGCATTTATTTTCTATATCATGATGTTATTGTTCATTACCTAGAACTGTACTTTGCTCCGCTCCTGAATATGATATGTTGCAGGTGAGATGGAGGCCTTGTGTGACACCTATTATGGACAGGATATTGTTTTCCCTACTGAGCCAGCTGGAGCTGCTTGTGACCTAGAGGCTGCAGAAGCCTAGAGCTTCTTTAGTATTTTTCCTATTATCTTTCCATGTATTGAGACTAGCAGACTCTTTTATTAGTTGAAATATAATAATTCAGATATTATACTTTACTCTGGTTGGGACACATTTATATAGATGCTGTGATTTCATTTCATGTTCATATTTATCTGGTTAGTTCCCTAGATTGGTACACCTTACTTTGTTGTGTCTAACAACAAAGGCTGGGCGTGTCCGACTCGTATCCGGTTATTCGGGAGCGGGTCGTGACTGATACCGACAATTCCGATATACTACGACAACCAGGCGACTACGACGGTAGCATCAAATGATCTCTTCAACAGGAAGAAGAGAACTGTGCGATTAAAGCACAGGATAGTGAATGATCTCATCATGAGAGGTGTCATTACAGTGATAGATGTTCGGAGTCAGGATAACCTGGCGGATTCGTTCATGAAGGGCCTCAAGCGCCAGTTGGCGAAGATACAGCAGGAAAGATGGGCTTGAAGGCATTCTGATAGTATATCTTTGTAATCCTACCATAAAGTTTTATGTTATTAGTTCAAAGAGAAATCTACTAGACATCTAACTTTCGGTTCAAGGGAGGACCATTGACTGGAATAATATCATGTAACAGTGGGCACTTGTTCTTTGGAACATGAAAGGATTACAAACCCAAAACCACTGTTGTCTACTATATGTTCTCTACGGAGAACAAATCCTATGGAAAGGGTGGCTTAATGCCTTAGTGAGTTCTCAGACAAAGTGAATGTCTGTTGTGCTTTACAGGAAGCACGGTAGTGCAATACTACAAAGGAGTGTTAAAGAGAGGTAGACAACACTACAAAGAGAACAATGTCCTCATGTTACAATGGCATGACACCACGAAGAGGTACCAGGTAGGGTAAAGCCTCGGCTTCGCAAGCCATATCATAGCAACGTAACATCGTACGGAAGGGCAAGGCTTCATGCTGGGTAGTTTGGCACTACAAAGAGGCTTGTGACCTCATGCTACAGTAGTATGACACTATGATGAGGTACCCAGGTGGGGTAAAGCCTCGGCTTTAAGCCATGTCATAGCGGCGAAGCACCGCAAAGAAGCTAATGCTCCATGCCATGAATCTTTATAAAGAACTCACCTATAGTGTATGGACAGAGATATCAAGCCGTCTCTTAAGGGTAAACTTATAGACGTCCAAAAATTATACACTGAAATCAGGCTGGACAAGACCTTTAATGTGCAGCCAGAAGCACAGTTGATGTCATTGTGTGAGTAGGAAGAATTGCAATTGTGGTACAGAATTCAAGGCTTAGTCCATTCTTGTATCATGCTGTTATTTTACCTATGCGAAAAGATTCAAGTCGTAGCGACATCTCTCCTAATGCATGATGGGCAGTCACTGTGGGGAACGCTCAACCCCATATATTGAGATATGTGGAGGATTGTTGGTGGTTTTGACTTTGGACTATGAAAGATAGTCCTACATCGGCTACACCATATGGTGAGTATCTCAATATAATGCATTACTTGTGTTGAGGTGTGCACATGAGGTGTGGTGGGGCACAAGTGTGTGTCATGTGGGAGTATTTTTCTAAAAGGAAAAATGATTAATTCCAACAAAGATGTAAGTTGATTTTTGTTGTGTGGACTCGGACACGGACTCGAGGATGTCTCGTTCATGCACGGGAGTGTTCAGGGGATAGGCGTGGACTGGCACACTTCTATGCTGATTGTGGGATGATCTAAAATATCAAACTCTATTTTTTGAGTATTGGTATTTTAGTCCCACATCGGATAGGAGAATAGGTGAAGTCTCACTCTACTCTATAAATAGAGCCCCTTGGCCTCCTTTGTAAGATGCACCAAGAAGAGAGTTAAAGGAGTCCGTAAAGTCCAGGAAGCCCGTTCAAGTCTCAAATATTGACTAACGAGCATTCCAGAAGTTCTCTAGAACTTGCTGGTTCCTGAAAGCGGATCGTATATAGGCGAATCTTGCTTTGAGCAACGGTGATCTTATCACCCCAGCAAAGCTGCCTTTCTCTTTCTTCTTTCCTTCTCTTTTTCTCTGATCTAATCAGATACTTCTTATGGGCTTTCGTCGCTGCTGCTGCTAGCAACTCGATTTGTACCTTCCTAAAAGAAGCTCTACTTTCGTTTGCTATTGTAACGAAATCTCTTTAGATTTTTATTACACAGAATCCTCCAAGGATCTCTGTAGTGCACATTCTTTGAAGTGTTGCTACGAAACGTTGTTGCTATTGAGACAACTGTTTCGTTTCTCTGTTTTCCATCAAAAATTACGCCTCGGGAATAACATATATTACATTATTGATATCCAGGGGCGGAGTTAGGTCTCATGTTGAACCGAGGTTGAGCGCGAAAGATATTGAACCATGTTAAATAATTTTCAGTAGCTATATAATTTTTGATATTAAAAAATGTTTTGTCCATGCTCAATAGTATGTATCATATGAAAGTAAAAGCTGGGGCATGACATTTAAATACCAATGCTAACAACTCTTCAATTATATTCAATTGTTTGTTGGTAGGAAAAATGCAAGTTAAATGCGCAAAATTAAAAGAGTTTATAGCATGTTTGTTTATTGAAGCTAATACCTTTTGTAACTGTTAATTATATAATACATTGTATAAAGTTTGTGGGGGGGGGGGGGGGGGGGGGGGGGGGGGGGGGGGTGCAGGCACCCTTTGGGGCCCTAGCATAGCGTCGTCCATGTTGATCTAATGCATGTTTTAACTACAAGTATTCCTATCCTATTTATCTGTGTTTTTTTCTAGATGTATACCAAGGCCTCGTTTGGTTCGCGGAACCGGAAGAAAATCGATTTTTTGCTCTTTATTTTCTTTAAAAAAATTGCAATTTCAATCAATTCTTTTTATGGTTATCACAAGGACTTGTGACATTTCATAATTTCAGGTTGTTGATGATGCCTCCTCGTGGAAGGCTGAAAAGGAATATATCCTACGTTATTCTGATTCCTTCACTTTTGGAGCTGCTGGACTCAGAAGCATATCGTGTGATGTAAACGCGATGTTAGAGGACCAATTAGGGACTCAGAAGCATTTTCAGAGGGAATTGTATGAGCGATTTTGAGTAAATTCTAATGAGAATGTGGTATGTTTTATCGAATGTCAGGAATGGATCTAGAGCGCTCGCAAGAGGAACAAAATAGAGGGAAAGCTTCTCAACGATCTCAGGTTGTCCATATCATAGTTTGCAGACCAATACCGATCCTATACAGTTGATATCGATCCGGTTTGTCATGTCCCGATTCGATATCTACCGAGACTGATACTATGTTTCGATCCGATATCAACATAGTCCGATACCTACCAATACAAGATTGGGGGTCTCTTTTACAGTCAACTCGGTGAAGAAAAGTGAACGAAAAGATTAATCAACAAATATGTCAAAGCATAGTAAAGTTGTAAAAATATGTAAATAGAAATACGTATACATCCATCGTAGGTAAACCAGCAAGGGTGACTACTATTTCATTCAATTTCAAAGCTACTATGAAATAACACAAAAAATACTTAAATTATGCATAAATGTGTAAAATATATTTTTCTAAATTTATTAATAATTATAATTTTTTGATATAAAAAGTCGATACTCCGATATGAGCGCTGTTGATACCAAACTCTCATAGGAAGGTTCATAGACCAATTCTTCTGTCGATACTGTGAACCTTGATTCAAATACCTTCATTTTTTGACCTGCTGGCCTCAAAACGATACCTTGTGATGCAAGTCCAATGTAATACGACTAGTTATGGATCAAACTAATATTTTTTTTTTTATATACAGAATATGATAACATTTTCATAGTAAATCGAACTAGGAATTATAGGTTTAATCATGGAGTGTGATGGAAAGAAGTGCTGCGTTTAGGTTAATGTGGGTTCCTCTTTGACTTCCTTTCCAATGGAAACTTGATTATTATTTTCTTCTTTCCCTTTTTATGAGTAATTATAATTGTTTAACTATTTAATACTATTCGGTAATCAAATAATATAATATTAATAAATAAGTATTAAAGGTGATAATTAATATTATGCTCATGCACTTAGTAATGTTCAATTAATGTGCGTATAATTAAAATAGTTAATTATCCTAATCAATATTTGTTGATAAATAAGTAGCTAATAATAATAATAATAATAATAATAATAATAATAATAATAATTCAATTGTTTTACGTAAATATTTGGGACATTTATGTTGTATCCCAACCTCTTTTAGACTCACTGTTTTCACTCCCACCATTTTATTAAATGGAAAGAATAATACGCTTCGAATCCCTGCTAAATCCAGACAGATGGGACGAATATCTCCCATCTCAGCCACTTGGGCTAGAAGTTGTTAGTAGTGAATAATACTAAATAGTATTCGTTGATTAATAATTATCATGTATAATTCATTTGACAATTCTTACTAATGTTAGAAATTAAAATAAGCAGTTGGTTAATATTCATAAATACATGATCATTAAATATATAATATTGGTAATTAATTATCATATTGGATAATTGTTTACTAACATATTAGTAATTAAGGTAGTTAAATTATTATGATGAACTAATTGTGTGAATAATTAATTCTTAATTATTTAAATAATTAATCAGTATTTAGCGATATTGTAATCTACTTTTTAATATTATTTTTTAGTTTAGCTATCCAAATACATCTAAAGAGGCTTCTTAGACTTTACTGAGTTGTACTTAAAGAGTCTAAGACGCAAGACTCGACTAGGATGAAGGATTCAGTTTATTTGATTTCAACTAAATTGAAATTGTCAAAAGTAAATAAATCAAAATTCTAAAAATTCAAAATCGAAATCGAATCGAAATTAGCCATAATCAAAATTGAACCGATAATCAATTCGGTTTGTTCGATTAGACTATTTTCATTGTTTAATGTGTCGAGGCAAAAGTTGAAATTGTTATTAAATTATATTTAAAATTATAATTTTTATATATAGGTTTGTTGTATTTCAAAGTTGGACCCAAAATTGAACTAGTTATTAAATTAGGTTTTAAAATACATACATAGAACTAATATTTTCAAAATATACACAAAATATACAAATTTTAATCATAAATATGCATAAATTGACCCATATCTTAATTCTATTTTTGGTTTTGGACCGATCCGACCGAATATTTTTTTAAGTATTTTTAAAACCAGACCCATTTTTGTTTTCAAACCGAATCGAATTACTAGGTTCGGTTCGACAGGTTCTTGGTCCAAAACCAAATAATGCTCTCCCTAGACTAGAGGCATCAAAGACATCGTAATCAATTAAGGTAAATTAAGTTGTAGGGACCTAAACAAGAATATTTCAGAAAGGGAATTGCAATTGTCATTGAGGTTTTTACAATGTCCTCGAATTTTAAAAATGGGTCATCAAAATTATCCTCAATTTATTACAATTTTCAAAAAAATAAAAGTTTATAAACTTTTTTCGCAATTATAATTCCAGCGAACATTTTTTTCCTACACAATCTCCCTTAAAACCGACGTAACTTTTGGTCTCTCCTCCCCCATACCATAGTACAAATTGCCAAGAACAATCGAGTAAACAAATAATGTAACACACATTACATATCTAGATAAGAAAAAGGATAAAGGACGTACGATTAGTACACGAACCTAAGCTGTCCGACTCCATTGGTAAGAAGGAAGGTCCAGGTGGTCCACAATTATTTGTTGCACCAGTACAAGAAGTGATATATAACCAATTAAACAACATATTTTGGTGACAAATTATTGGAGGGCGGAGATATACGTACGAGTATCTAATTGTAATGGATCAAACAAAGGATATCGATAGGAGAAGGAATAGTTCGGGTTTATTTGACATTGGTCCCTAGTGATCCGATCATACTACTCGATGTGACAAATTTTGATTATGTATAGCTCAATATTTGAGTTATCATTTATTAATTCGCACACATGGGATGAGTTAACTCAAGTGGTTGTTGGGTAGAAGTTTTTCTCTAATGGGTAAGATTCAATTCCTAAAGGAATATTTGTTTTTGTCATCATATTCAAGAAGGATTCATTTTTTCGGACGAGTTTGAGGGAGTGGACACAAAGTCACGATTTGACAGAACACTCCATAAGCTCATATCGGATGCAAAGATAGCATTATTCCGCGCAATGAAGATAGCGGTTGCTTGCAATTTTGCCGCGGTTGCTCTGCGTGACCCCGTAGATGCATGGGTGCCACTAGGTATGATGTAGGGCTGCAAGACCACTAGGTTGCGAGGCTTCTGTGCCATAGGCCATGAGCCTGGTGGTCACATGGCTGCGAGATTATGTGATTTTTCTTCCATGTTGTCACAGCTTTGCTTCCACTATAGTGGTTGGGTTTGTACATGCCCTATTTAGGGTTGTTTATATTAACTATGTGTCCTGCTCAGTTCAACCAGAGAAATCGAAACGCAACAGCGTTTGGACTTAGCATGCAACGGCTTGCTCGAGTCCCGCTCGGCCGAGGCAACTCCTCGCTCAGGTGGGTGGTTTCGGTGAACTTGCCTCAACTTGGCCTTCACACTAATAAAAAAGTTTGTATTGTACTGAATAGGCTTGAATAAAAGAGATGAATCCACATAGCTAAGAAAAATTTAGAAGCATGGAAAATATGGGGTTCATGCGGATCACAACTGGCCGCATGAGTACTTCGGACCAAACTGGTCAGCATAAAAGAGAAACGCATGACAGATTCAGCACCCCATGCGGCCTGTCTGCAACCAGACTGATTCGAGCCGCAGAAGAAAGATATGCGGCCAAGTTGATCAGTCCTTCTGATAAAGCTGACAACTCTGTCAAAACTGACAAAAATGACAGCTCTGACACTCTGACAAAAAGATAAGACGTGATCAGACAAAATGTCATGTCACTAAAAATAGGATTCATGTGCTTAAGCATAGTCATGCGGCCAGAAAGATTGCTATCCGAGACGCATAAACCTTATACGGCTCAACCTATGCGGCCCCTAAAGTCTCTAAGCTTCATGCGGCCAAGGGTGACAGGAACCTAAGCCGTATGAGCTTTATGCGGCCCAAAATACAGAATCTATGTGGCTCAAAAGTCCTTAAGCTAAGGGAGACTGCGACCTAAGCCGCATGAGACTTATGCGGCTCAGTATGGCCGAAGACTGAAAGACTCATGCGGCTAAAAATGACTCCAGCAGATTAATCTTATCATGCGATAGGACACGTGGCAGGCTGACCAAGTCTCAACCACCCAGATTTGCTACAACAAAATCCCAACAAATTGCCAGCTGGCGGCCAAAGAGCAGGTCTTTACGTGCTGTTGTAGCCACGAGCCATCTATGCGGCTCAAACATATATCACTATAAATAGCAGGATGCCACACCCCTGCAAGAGTAGCAGGATGTCACACCCCTGCAAGAGGCTGTCAACCTACGAAGGACAATTTCTTCAAGAGCTAAAGACTGCGTCGGATAGTCCAAGGAGTAAGGCAGAGTTGATACACTTTCCCGAGCCTCCACCGTCATCCCCCAGAATCAAAAATTAAACAATTATACTTAGATTGTTTTCTAGGATTTCTTTTCAGGCTTTTCTTTGTAAAAACGAGTTTGCAGTCAATTTCAGTGTTTCTGTAATACCTGTCTTTGATATTTTAATGGCAAACACGATGGCGACTCTGCTGGGGACATCCTTCTCCTCTGATGAGAAGCTGGTGACGCAATCAGACGCGTCCAAGCTCGGCTCTACGTAGCAAATGCTTGTGGTTCGTTTGACCAACAAGCCTTCGAAGAAATGCCCTCTGAAGGGAGCGCCAGCCCATCACAGAAGCGAGCCAACCCAAAAAGAACTCGTAGGACGTCGGAGCGCAAAGCTGTTGCCCTCGACCAAGTTCTCGAAGAAGCTCCTTCTGCAGCCCAAGACGGTGATCGAAGCTCTTCTGTGGCTTTGCTTCCGACCGCAGAGGACCCCACTGTTCCTAAATTCAGCAAAGGAAAACACTATAATGCTGAGTTTTTGGGGGCACAAGGGAAATCCATACGGATGAAGAAGAGGCCGCATAAGAGAAATGGACAGTCTGTCCATGCGGCAGCCAACTCTGGCCGCAGACAGACGACCCATGCGGCTGCCAACTCTGACCGCAAAAATATGGCCCATGCGACAGCCAACTCTAGCCACAGGAAGACGGCCCATGCGGTAGCCAACTCTGGCCGCAGAAAGATGGCCCATGCGACAGCCAACTCTGGCCGCAGAAAGATGGCCCATGCGGCAGCCAATCCTGGCCTCAGACAGGATGTCTCATGCAGCCCTGTCAGAAGCTCTGTGTTCGACCGTCTCTCATACGGGCCCAACTTTATGGGCCCATTGAGAATGTAGAATATTCCAATTAGGACTCTTCTTACTATGCGCCTTCAGGTGCTAAGTTGAAGAAGTCCAGGACAGTGCGGGCCCAACAAGCCCAGTCAACTGTCCAAGCTACTGACCGTCAACGGGCACCGTTAACTGTTATATGGGCTCCTGATGGAAGTTTTACAGAACCACCCGAGTTCAGTCCCCAGGCTAACGGACAGGATGGGTCTTTAAAGTCTCCCTCCAACGATCGAGAGCAAGTGCTTTTACTAGCCTCGGATCAGAGAGCAAACATGATACCTACGCACCTGTGTGCTCAGGATACCAGAGTCCACACGTTTGATGCAAAGGTAGATCATCCTGTTATCGACTTACGTGAGGTGATTACTCACAAACGCAAAGAGGCAACCTTGGCATGCGATGAGTCCCTCTCGGGACGTCGTTGCACCCAAGTCATCATCAACTGCTGCTGCGATAAGTCGGCAACACCTGAAGATGGACAGTCTATTTTCCAACGACTACAGCAGCCAGCACCTATCCGACAACAACTCGAGAAACAGGTGCAAATTTCGGGAGACGAGGAGTTTTCTTTCGCCTCATGTAATTCGACTCGGAAGGTTCCTTCCGGTAACGGAAGAAAGAAGACAGGCTCTTCCAGCTCGACAATCTCAACCAGTACTGCAAGAAAACTCTCATCTGGAGGGTTGCCGCCGAGCCACAGGGGGTGTCTATTTAGGCATTCGATCCAAAAAGAAGCTTTCAGCACCTAGGGGTATACCTTCGGCCTCCTTGGGAGTAAATGAAGCTGGGGGTAGCAGTCCCCTCAATATATGCAACAACCCGGTGTACCAAGAGCATACACATGGGTAGAGATTCCCCGAAATTATGCAACATACTTGGACTTTCCTGAGGGTGACCGCCCTCGCCAAGACGATGCAGCTTCCTGTACAGGGGGTAGCACCCCTTCCGAGTACGAGGAAGATGACATTCCGACATTCCCCGATGATTTCTCTATACGAGAATACGACACGGAGAGCACCTCTTCTACGGTCCCTTCCATGTCTACCCACGTACGGACAGTTTTTATGGCCGGCGACGATCCTGAAGGACCGACTGATCGACAACATCTAGAAGTACTTGAAGCCATGCTATTATCCTTGGTCAAGTCTGTAGACGAAATCAAAGCCGCCTTGCCAACTTAACTAGCAAGGACACCCGGACAAACAAGCTTGGGACCCGCAGTCAACGCGGACTCCAACACGACTGCCCATCATTTGGGTGATGATCCTTTAGGAGCATCCGTTCCTTCAGCTACGGATGAAGCCAAGGAGACAAGGAGGGAAGTCCATGAGCTTCGAGCAATTTTTAATGTCCGAGACTCCTCCCGAGACCTCAGAATACGACAACCATATCCCGTCGCGTGGAGAGATGTTCCTTTTCTCCCATGCTACAAACCGTTCCATATAGATTCGTATAACGGAAAGACCTCTGCTAGTCGGTACATGACTTATTTTGAGGTCACAACTGACCACTTGCCGTATAGCGATGCCATCCTCACACGATTAATCATCGGAGCATTGGAGGGGATCGCGTTCGACTGGTACCACAACCTTTTCGACAACTGCATCTATTCTTTTGACGGCTTCAAGCACATGTTCCCGGAGAGGTTCTATGAAGTGGGACATGATATGATAATGTCGTCTCTCATGGACGTCGTTCAGGGAGGAGGGAGCTAACAAGGAACTATATCGAGCGGTTCCACCAAACCGCAATGAGACTACCCCAAGGTAATCCCAAGAGCTCCTTGATTGAAATCTACGGGAAGAAGTTGCTCCCTGCAATTAGCCTCTGGATGAGCGACGATCAGTTCAGGGAATGGACGACCTTCATCATAAGTGCTACCAATGCGGAGATAAAGCTGAAGAAGGCTCTCCAGTTGGGATTACACATCACAGATGGAGAGAATAAGGACAAACGTTCTGGTTCCACCTCCAGCAACAACAACAGTGATGGCACCTCCAACCAGGACAATAAAGGCAAACAAGTCATGGTCGTTGATGCGACCAAGAAGCCTGAACAAAAACAGGCAGAAGGTCAATGGCCCAAGGTGAATTACTCATTTGAAGATAGTCATGTCAAACCTATCTTCGATATTCTCTTGCAAGGGGGTAGGATCCAGCTCCCCCACCAAGGCGCGGGACCCGAGCGGCAGAAATTGAGGACCCAAAATACTGTCACTTCCACCGCTATGTCCATAATTCCACTCATGACTGCTTCCAATTAAAGCGGTACATCCAGAGTCTTATCGACTCCAAACCTCTGGCGATAGATTTCGAAGAGGTTACTGTGACTGCGAACATGGTATCTGTTCAATTCGGTGACTTCCCTCCAACAAATACTTCAAACGGGGTAATACCTGTCCCTCGGGCAATGATAGAGGTTACTAATCTTTCACCCGTCTGGAACCAGACATCTGGTTTGGTACCTCTCACCACATCGCGAGGAGAGATCATGTGGGTACACCTAAACTTAGTGCCTGAAGTTACCCAGACGGTGCTATCTCCTACCAACGAGAAGAAGGGCAGAAAGTCTAGATCCTACCATACAGTTTCAGCCGAAGCTGAGGAAGCGACAGTCGTTGTTATCCGGTCTGGGGCACAAGTCCAGCCCACACTAGACAGTTCAGTCGAAGATCCTCAGCCGGCAACATTGCCTGCCTCTGATGTTCCAAGGCTGCCTCATCCTCCACCGGCAGATAAGCCCAAGCCAAAGGAAACCCGCTTCGACGGACCACTCCATAACGATGCACCTCAGGGGCTGGAGAAATGTCACTCCCCGTTCCCAGAATACGTATTTTTATACATGTACAACTCATATATAATATTTATTTAATATTTATCATCTATCATCCTGTATTTAAATTTCTTTAATTTTATGTTAATTAATTATCTGCATTTTATTTTCCTGTAATTTATTTTCTGCTTTTAACTTCTCTGCTTCAGTCTTATTGTGGTTCGGCCATGGTTGGTTATTTTTGGGTTCATGGTGGTTCACATGAATTGAACCCCCACAAACCCCCCTACCACCACCCTTCCTATTTAAAGCCCCCATCTCCTTCTCTCTCCTCATAACTCTCCTTCACCTATACTTCTTCTTCTTCCTCACCACTCTCTTCTACCAACCAACAGCAGGCAAGTACATCTTGCTTCTTGCTTCCACTTGAGAACCATTTTTATGGTTCATTTTTCTTCCTCTCCTGATTCTAAGAGAGTTTAGTACTTAGCATTTTTGATTTCTTTGGCTTGTTTCTTCTCGGTTGTCCATGGGTTTTGATCTCCCAACCTGGCGTACTTTTCAGAATAGATAGTTCTTTATGGCAGAGCTTCTCATTCTTTACCATTCTGAACCATGGGAACTTCATTTCTGGCTTGGAACGAAGGTTCAGTCACGCACACGTCTTTATGTGTTAGCGTGAATTTTGGGTCACGCTCACGTTCTTACGTGTCAGCGTGAATTTTGAGTCACGCTCACGTTCTTACGTGTCAGCGTAAATTTTAGTCACGCACACGTCTTTACGTGTCAGTGTGAATTTTTAGTCACGCTCACGTTCTTACGTGCGTGCGTGAATTTTTAGTCACGCACATGTCTTTACGTGTTAGCGTGAATTTTTAGTCACGCTCACGTTCTTACGTGCGTGCGTGAATTTTTAGTCATGCACACGTCTTTACGTGTCAGCGTGAATTTTTAGTCACGCTCACGTCTTTGCGTGCGTGCGTAAATTTCTTATCACGCTTTTCACGCTCATACGCTCACGCTGTGCGTGCGTGAGTTACTTTTCACGCTCACGTTATGAGTGCGTGAATTACCCTTCACACTCACGCTGTGCGTGCCAACGTGAACCACTTTTCACGCTCACGCTGTTTATACGCTCACTCCTACCTACTAGACTTGGCGTGACTTGTTGGCCTTAGCCTAGACTTGTTGGCGTGACTTATTGGCCTTAGCCTAGACTTGTCGGCGTGACTTGTTGGCCTTAGCCTAGACTTGTTGGCGTGACTTGTTGGCCTTAGCATAGACTTGTTGGCGTGACTTCCTGACCTGGGTGTTTCTATTTGTTCTATAATTTATTTCTTTAATGGTGGCATGATAATTCTTCTATTATATCCTTACGCCTTTTGGCATGAACTTGATAAAATCATGATATGTTAATATTGTTAATACAGATTGTTATGTGGAATGCGCCTTGTGTCCTGATTGATTCATGGATACCCAGTACGACTGGAACTTAACCCTGAGAGTCGTAGACTCGACTCCACTGAATACTATTTGATTTTCATGCCTTGTCACCATTGATAATGATTGTGACATTGACTAATAATTGATCATGCGTTCCTAGTTGGAACTAAGAGACTGGCTAGTCGTCTTATTGAATTGAATGAATGAGACACGTTAATGTAATGAACTATTGTAATCGATTAGCCGATCCCGAATATTGACATACAGGCACATACAGGTTTCAAATTATTTATTTATTTATTTAGTTATTTATTTATCTTATAAAAATAGCATGTGTACTTTATGGTCAAGGCATGATTATTTCGTGGCTAGTTTGATTGTTGCATTACGCTATGTAAGACCTACAACCTAACCGCACGGGTATTGTTGTAGAGTCAGGCATATCGTACCCCGTACGAAAGTACTCATTTGAATGACCATGATCCACGGTATGGAACTTCACTCAACGTAGAGACTATTAAGTTAAATAAAATAATGATTGCATGGAGAGAATGGATTTCCGAGTTTTTACATGGCAGCCCTCTTGGGACTAGTAGTGCCCGACAGGCCGGCTGGTTCCCACAGATACTGTAAATCTGTCACACGGGCAGGGAACGGTATCTGCTTATATTATTAAATTGTACATGGTATATTAACGGCGGGCGTCCCGCTGGAACTCGTCTAATTACATGATTGATACAATTGATTGACTGGATAGACTAGCCTTGCTCGCACATAGTAAGAATTGAGAAATCTTTATTGCATAAGTCCAGGATAACTTGGGACTCACAATAGCAAGCCGTAGGAGTTGTTTGGCCGTTCAAGATGATCTGTTTGTGTACTGTACTTACTCTGTTACCTAACTGAGATGATCAGAATGTTAGGACATGACTGGCCAACTTCTGTCCTTGTTTGGTTGGGAGGTTGGTTTGAAGTGTCGTGATGTTATGTGAATCCTAGTGGAAAGCAGAGATCTATTATTATATTCTATTACATACTGGTTTAATCCTTCACATCGTGCTTCCTTGTGGTACTTGCTATTAGAGGTCTAACCTCTCTGGTTTTGCATGGCCAGATTTAGAGCTAGTCCTCGAGGATCCAGCTTACTTCTACCTCCAAGATGGTCAATACTAGGGGAATGATCGCAGGAGGACTCGAGTGGGTTCCTTACTCCACCACTCGTTTTGTTATTTACTTCATACTTAGCCGTTTGGCACCGACATGTTAGTCGGATTGTCTTGCACTTACTTTACATAATTGTAATTAAGTCAGACTGCAGCTGATAACAATTGTGTATATGTTACTATACCATCGGGCTATGTTTTGTAAAGCCAGATCTCAAGAACATTTTGACTAAGCGTTTGGGACGCCTTACTGCTTTATCTTACATGTTCTCTATTTTTGCTTCTTGTTTGAATGATTGAGACAATAGATGTGAAGTGACCATAGTAAGTCTTTCATGTAGTATGTACCCCCCTCGTCTGGTTAGACAGCATTGATCGTATTATACGGTATTTATCTACCCGTAATACGTAGCTGGCTGAGTCATTCCCCCGCTCTCCAGTATTCTGGTTCTGGGGCATGACAAGAAACCTTATAACTTTGACATATTAGCACAGTTGGCTAATACGCCAGCAAAGTTGTCATTATACGAGCTCCTAAGGCTCTCTAATGATCTTCGTGTCGTATTAAACGAAGCACTCCAAAATGCTGATGCCTACTTGGCCCAGGTCAAGCCTCCAGGGAAAGACTTGTCAGCAGATCTACAGGGCAGTAATGGTGCAGATATAATGTCCAACATCGTATTTACCCTACAGGACATGTTGATCAAGTCCAACTTGCATGATCGCCCCTTGTACTACATTGGATACATAGGCAACATCAAGGTGGATCAGATGCATATCAACCCTGGCTCGTCGATAAGCATCATCCCTATCACGACCCGCACCCGCTTTTCGGATGCGAGCACGTGAGCAAGCCAGCTACGTATCGAACGGACTCCAGCCCGACTCGAATACGTAAACGCTGTCAAGGCTAGGGTAAAACTGCCAATTCATGGCAAACTAATCTATATCTCAATTCACATGAGTCATATAAACAAGAATGAACAAGTATGTGTCGTGGTCTGCAGCCTACTAGCATGCATGTCCGATAAGACTCTAAAGAAAAATAATAAGAGTCTAAACTGAATCAAGAAACAGGATATCTCATGATAATGAAGAAAAGCACGAGAGGATAATAAACACAATAACGATACCTGAATCCCGCAAGCGTATCATCACGTCTGCCATCCAGAGTTGCTATCTAACTCCATGCAATAACTAACCTGAAGAGATCATCAGGTCCTCAGGGGACATAGCAAGATACATAAAAACATGCATATCTAGCAGTTTATCATGCAATAAAGAAAATACAGAAGATAAACAGGAAAGGACCAATTATCACGAAAACACGACTATACACAACTGGAAGAACTACTACGCCGGAACGAACTGCTGGAGAGGAACAAGAGAACACGATATCACGATGTCAATGGATAACCAAATCGAATACTCAAACCCTCGCCACTAGTGTGGACTCGCAGGTTTGAACAACTACTAGCCCTCGCCCCTAGTGTGGACTCGCAAGCTAGCATCACCCCTCGCCCTAGTGTGGACTCGCATGCATAAAGCATATACTACTAACCCTCGTCCCTAGTGTGGACTCGCAGGCTAGCATCACCCTCGCTCCTAGTGTGAGCTCGCAGGCGTGGACCAATAACTACTAACACTCGTCCCTGGTGTGGACTCGCAGATTAGCTTACTAACTCTCGCCCCTGGTGTGGGCTCGCAAGTTAGCTTAACTACTAACCCTCGCCCCTATGTGGGCTCGCAGATTAGCTTACTAACTCTCGCCCCTGGTGTGGGCTCGCAAGTTAGCTTAACTACTAACCCTCGTCCCTAATGTGGACTCGCAGGTTAGCTTCAAGAATTTTAAGGTACAACAGTTCTGATATGACTTATTCATTCTATGACACGATGCGACTCAGTCCAAGTACAAAATATGACACGACACGACCCAATCACGATACACGAGAAAACCAATCCAATATGAACTATAAAGCTAATTATAAACAAGGCTATATATAAACTAGCAGGCATGATATACAAATCACATATAAATAATCAACTAATAAAACTGTATAATAATATAAATGTGCATGTAAATAAACAGTAGAGGAAGGCAAGGTATCTTGCCTGGAGGTTGCACGCAGATCCAATAAAAATACAGTCAACTACCAAGCCATGAAGTCCAAGTCCTCACAACTGTCTCCAAAAGCTGAAACAGACATTGCCAACAGTCTCAGAATAATCAAATTAGCTAGGATTGCCTGTCCTTAAATCCAATTCTGGACACAGGGGCAAAACAGTAATTTCGGGCAAAAACGATATCCGTCATTGGACCCTCTTTGCACCGAAAGGCGTGACAGAGTCAATGGTCTCTAAAGTCGTCAAACTACATGTCTACGGATCCGGTTTTTCGATACGAACCCATCCTTATGTCCAAAGTTGGATTCCAGCAGGCCGTGCACATAATCACCCGTTGAGTCGGACCGGGGGCCCGCGATACGGTAATTTTATCAACTGTCTCAGAATCGGACCAAACTTGGCATACAGGACCAGAAAAATGATACGGTCCTGATGGCGCAAGTTTTGTCTCGATCTGACGAGCGTGCACAAAGTAATTGAAAATTTTGCAAAGTGCACGATACGGTAAATATCGACGGATACGCATCAAATTCGTCGCGCATACGCGACCAATTTGAATTCCGTCAAAGCCCACATGACCACGAAGCCGTTATGCACCTTTGGATGTGTTTGGTTTGCGACCACGTCGCCCGGAATGGCAGGATGCACGTCTTGTGGATGGTTTTCTAGTTTTGAAAAACTGTTTTAAAACTTGTTTTTCTCGAACTTTGAAAACTGATTTCTTTGCACACAGTTGATAAAATTCGAAACTACGAATTAGGTTATAAATCCCTACATGTTGTCTAAAAAGTTGTTTAAATAGATTTTCGAATCGATCTATGGATTGGCGAGAAATCGGCTTCCAAGTCGAGTGTTTGGACTGCGTTAATGCTCTGTTTTGGACTGGTTTTTCGTCGACTTTGCGTCGATTTCTCCTGGACTTTTATTATGATCTATACTAATCTATTTGATAGGACGTAAAGTTGGTTGGGTTAGGAGCATACCTGAACAAACGGCTCGACGAATGATCGACTGTACGCGACGAATGGTCGCTACAAAAATTGCCCGAGGCGCACGTTGCTGCTGCTGTCCTGTCGCTTTCGCTCGCGTGCAACGGCCCTGTCGTCGGCCGGCGGTGGCCCAGGGCGGCGCTGTGGTGGCGCACACGGCCGTCTGGAGGTCGGGGGTTGGTCGCTCTTGTTGAAGAGTTTAGGGTTTCATAATTTCGTCGTTTTATTATATAATAGAGTCGGGGAAGGATCGAATACTGCTCGGTTCTGAATGCAGGGGCTCGCGTGGGCTGGGTAAGCTTAGCCTGGAAAGGCTGGACTGCCTGTTGGTTCTTGTTTATTCAGTTGGGCCCTGGCTGGGCTCGGGCTGTGTTGGGCTCTGCGCTGGATTGGGCTAGCCTGTGTCCTATTGTCTCATTCCTATTTTCTATTGCTATTAACCCTTACAAAAAAACTATATATATATATATATATATATATATATATATATATATATATATATATATATATATATATATATATATATATATATATATATATATATATATATATATCCCATCTATCCCCAAATACTCCAAAATTCATAAAAATTAATATTTTTTGCTAGTATAGGGTTTACTTATAACAATAAGTACACACACAAAATTATATATTTATTTTCCTAGAACAAAAAATAATAGATATTCTTAATACCAATTATAGGATCTATAATAATAATAATAATAATAATAATAATAATAATAATAATAATAATAATAATAATAATGATAATAATAAACCAATAATATGTATAGTGTATCATATTACACCATCTTTCTTTGGCCCTAAAAACCTTACAAATATTCTAAAACACCATTAAATACATCTAATTTACATACAACAAATATTTAGAAACTATTTGTCAATTCCTAAAAATAGATAATAAATATTTGTACACACATAAAATATGTCTACATGGCGTATACTAAATGCCTACATGGACTTCTGTTGGGTTCGGGTCAAGTCTGGGCTAAGTCGACACCAAATAGGTCTTCTACAAGTAAATAATATAGTTAATAAATAGTTTAAAATGTCTTTATAGGTTAAGTCGTGACTCGGCCTGGTTTTCCTAGTTAGAACAATCCTATGACTCGGCCTTCCCCTACTATGGCTAAACACTAGTCAAAGCACGCTTCTGCACTATCCGTGCCATGATTCTTAGTCGTCTTGTACTTCAAAACTCAACCATGATTAAAATTATCTACCGTAATAATTAAGTAAATAATTATTTATAATATTCTAAAATCACTATTTAAATCAAATAAATAAAATAAAAAAATATTTCAAGAATTTTCGGGAAGGGTAGCTACAATCTATCCACCTTAAAAATAATTTCGTCCTCGAAATTCTATTTTATGACTATCCCCTAAAATTTAAAGTCTACTATTATATTAATCTGCTCAAATTTAATTCCTCAAAAATATTTTATGGCCTTCTCTAGTCATTTGGTATTTACGAAATCTCGAGGACTTCTACCCACCTTAGGTCACACTACTCCCTTGGAATATATGTCACTAAAATTTTATAATCTTCTAGCTAGTGGCTAATAGTTCTATCAATCAGATATCTAGGCATATGGCATCTATAATCCCCTATATTTATAAATAACCAAATATTCATTAGTCAAGCAATATTGTACTATAATTTAAGAATCTCTGATGAATCCTAGACAGCACGATCGTTCGTCACCTCGAAATAAAAAGGGATGAGAATCAATGGTACGGAAAGCAAGAAAGTATAATCGAGAGCAAACATGGAGTTTTCAAGGATGTAAAGAATTTCTAGGAGAATTTTCAAGGCAGAGTGGATTGAGATTTCTAAGGTTTAGTCATGGTCGCAGGCTCGTACCAGTACAGTTACGTAACCGATACGATATGCTCTGACCTGCATGGGCCACCAAAAAAACTTGTCACGACCCGCACCCGCTTTTCGGATGCGAGCACGTGAGCAAGCCAGCTACGTATCGAACGGACTCCAGCCCGACTCGAATACGTGAACGCTGTCAAGGCTAGGGTAAAACTGCCAATTCATGGCAAACTAATCTATATCTCAATCCACATGAGTCATATAAACAAGAATGAACAAGTATGTGTTGTGGTCTGCAGCCAACTAGCATGCATGTCCGATAAAACTCTAAAGAAAAATAACAAGAGTCTAAACTGAATCAAGAAACATGATATCTCATGATAATGAAGAAAAGCACGAGAGGATAATAAACACAATAACGATACCTGAATCCCGCAAGCGTATCATCACGTCTGCCATCCAGAGCTGCTATCTAACTCCACGCAATAACTAACCTGAAGAGATCATCAGGTCCTCAGGGGACATAGCAAGATACATAAATACATGCCTATCTAGCAGTTTATCATACAATAAAGAAAATACAGAAGATAAACAGAAAATGACCAATCATCACGAAAATACGACTATACACGACTGGAAGAACCACTACGCCTGAACGAACTGCTGGAGAGGAACAAGAGAACACGATATCACGATGTCAATGGATAACCAAATCGAATATTCAAACCCTCGCCCCTAGTGTGGACTCGCAGGTTTGAACAACTAGTAGCCCTCGCCCCTAGTGTGGACTCGTAAGCTAGCATCACCCTCGCCCCTAGTGTGGACTCGCAGGCGTAAAGCATATACTACTAACCCTCGTCCCTAGTGTGGACTCGCAGGCTAGCATCACCCTCGCTCCTAGTGTGAGCTCGCAGGCGTGGACCAATAACTACTAACCCTCGTCCCTGGTGTGGACTCACAGATTAGCTTACTAACTCTCGCCCCTGGTGTGGGCTCGTAAGTTAGCTTAACTACTAACCCTCTCCCCTAATGTGGGCTCGCAGATTAGCTTACTAACTCTCGCCCCTGGTGTGGGCTCGCAAGTTAGCTTAACTACTAACCCTCGCCACTAATGTGGACTCGCAGGTTAGCTTCAAGAATTTCAAGGTACAACAGTTTCGATATGACTTATTCATCCTATGACACGATGCGACTCAGTCCAAGTATAAAATATGACACGACACGACCCAATCACGATACACGAGAAAACCAATCCAATATGAACTATAAAGCTAATTATAAACAAGGCTATATATAAACTAGCAAGCATGATATACAAATCACATATAAATAATCAACTAATAAAACTGTATAATAATATAAATGTGCATGTAAATAAACTGTAGAGGAAGGCAAGGTATCTTGCCTGGAGGTTGCACGCAGATCCAATAAAAAAACAGTCAACTACCAAGCCATAAAGTCCAAGTCCTCACAACTGTCTCCAAAAGCTGAAACAGACATTGCCAACAGTCTCAGAATAATCAAATTAGCTAGGATTGCATGTCCTTAAATCCAATTCTGGACACAGGGACAAAACGGTAATTTCGGGCAAAAACGATATCCGCCGTTGGATCCACTTTGCACCGAAAGGCGTGCCAGAGTTAATGGTCTCTAAAGTCGTCAAACTACATATCTACGGATCCGGTTTTCCGATAAGAACCCAACCGTATGTCCAAAGTTGGATATCGACGGATACGCATCAAATTCGTCGCGCACACTCGACCAATTTGAATTCCGTCAAAGCCCACACGACCACGAAGCCGTTACACACCTTTCTATGGGTTCGGTTCGTGACTATGTCGCCCGGAATGGCGGGACGCACGTCGTGTGGATGGTTTTCTAGTTTTGAAAAACTGTTTTAAAACATGTTTTTCTCGAACTTTGAAAACTGATTTCTTTGCACACAGTTGATAAAATTCGAAACTACAAATTAGGTTATAAATCCCTACGTGTTGTCTAAAAAGTTGTTCAAATAGATTTTCGAATCGATCTATGGATTGGCGAGAAATCGACTTCCAAGTCGAGTGTTTGGACTGCGTTAATGCTCTGTTTTGGGCTAGTTTTTTGTCGACTTTGCGTCGATTTCTCCTGGACTTTTATTATGATCTATACTAATCTATTTGATAGGACGTAAAGTTGGTTGGGTTAGGAGCATACCCGAACAAACGGCTCGACGAATGATCGACTGCACGCGACGAATGGTCGCTGCAAAAATCGCCCGAGGCTGCACGTTGCTGCTGCTGTCCCGTCGCTTCCGCTCGCGTGCGGCGGCCCTGTCGTCGGTCGGCGGCGGCCCAGGGTGGCGCTTTGGTGGCGTACGCGGCCGTCTGGAGGTCGGGGGTTGGTCGCTCTTGTTGAAGAGTTTAGGGTTTCATTATTTCGTCGTTCTGTTATATAATAGAGTCGGGGAAGGATCGAATACTGCTCAGTTCTGAATGCAGGGGCGCACGTGGGCTGGGTAAGCTCGGCCTGGAAAGGCTAGACTGTAGGTCCTAAAAAATCAAGTTGCACACATCAACAAAGTCATGAAGATCAAGAAATGCATCTTTCAAATGAACTGTGCAGACATTAGATTGTGCAGCATATATATTGCGCACAATAGACTGCGTACACTCTCAAGCGTACAAGCTGACGTGGCAAATAATCATCATTACCTGACACAATCAAATCTTCTGACAGCTGACAGCACGGAGAATGAGGCGACTGTTTGTTTAATCGTACAGCACGGCGCTCGAGGACAGCTGACAGCGCAATCGGCCAACATATCTGATGTGCAATCCATAATAGCACAATCCATGCCTGAGCAGTCCATTCCTGCGCAATCCAAATCCAGCACAATTCAGGTTGTGCGCTCTATCAACACAACTGACAACATATACGTGGCATTCATGCCATCAATTGCTCATTACGTGGCAACCGTCTATGCATGATCATGCGCATTTCAATCAAATGATGCCATATGTCCCAGACAGTTGGTCCATGATCAGACAACTGCCTGCACAGTCCACTGTTGCGCAATCTAATTTATGTGCAATCCATCATGTGCAGTCTAGAATAACTAAAAGTTAGTTATTTCCAGAACTCTATAAATAGAGTTTCAAGTCTCCATTCAAGGGGATCAGAGATCACAGATCAGAATTATCAAAGAGTCCAGGAGTTCTTGCCCAAGTGCTGCTGCATTCTTCCGAGGCTTTTGCCTTCAATTCTCCGAGGCTTTTGCCTTCAAGTCAACTTCAGAGGCTACTGTCTTCAAAGTTCACATCGTCCAAGGGATAAAGCAATCGTCTTCTAGATTGGATTCCTACAGTTGTACTTTCCCAGAATTCTTGTAATCTTTACAAAGTTTATATCAATAAAGTTTCATACTTTTGTTTTTGCAAACAAATGGTGACTCTGCTGGGGACGACTTTCTCCTCCGACGAGGAAGTGACAACTCAATGTGACGTAGCGTCTATCGAAAAGACGCAGAAGACTCTGGTGGTGAAGGTTAACCAGACAGCCTATGAAGCCATGATCAACTCTAAGACTACTCCTCATACTACAACCACTTCTGCCACAAGCAAAGTGCACCCAGTGTGGGTCTCCAAGACTGCTGCGCGGTCCATCAACTCTGCCAGCAAGACTGCTGCGCAATCTGCCAAGCAGCCAGCTGCACAAACTGCTGTACAATCTACAGTTGTTGCCACTAAAACTGTTGCACAATCTGTCTCAACTACTCATGCGCAAGCTGCTGCTGTCAGTACACAGAAGACTTCTTATGCTGCCTTGTCAAAGTATAAGACACTTCTGCCTCTGGCGCAATTGGCTGCCCATCTTCCTGCGCAAACTGATACTCCAGCAAATAGAGTGCATCCTAAACACTCTGTGGCCAGAACTCCTGATACGCAAACCACAGTGTCTGTGGCCAGAACCAGAAAGTTCTCTGTTAAAGACTCTCCTGCGCAATCTGCCAGTATGCCATCCACCCATGCACAAGTCATGTCTGCTCAATCCAGGAAATATAGCCCTTTGGCTAATCTCTCTTCTTCTCACAACAAGGAGAAAAGTTCTACTCCTCTCCAGCACCCTGCTGCTCTTGTGCAACCCACTGGGGGTAGTCTTTTGGCTATTTCTCCTCCCCACAACAAAGGAAAAGGCCCTTTGGTCTTTTCTCAAACTTCCTTGTCCCATGACTTGGAAGACAACAGAGGGAAACATTGTTTAGCTAACCCTTCTTTCCAAAACAAAGGAAAAGGCTCTTTGATCTTTTCTCAACTTCTTCGGTTTTTACCGTCGAAGATCAATCTGAATGTGCTCCGGCATCAGTCAGTATAAGGACCCTTTCTCACAAGGATTCTCCTTCTTTCCTTGCCAAAGGAAAGTGTGCTGATCAGAGAGGTATTCTGCCTACTCCGGTAGCAGAGTTCCACGATCTTCCAACTCTCAAAATCTTTCGTTCAAGACAGGGAAAATTGTTGGTGTCTCAAACAGAAATCCCTGGGGGTGAATTTGCTCATTTAAGAACTTATCTCAACAGGCCAACTTCGGTAAAACGTAAACAGCCAATGCCGAAGACCAAACATCATCAGAAGCAGACTTCCAGGATCAAGAATCCGGACACCGATGCTAATGAAATGAGCATTTCCCTGTACACTCAAGGGACAAAACATTTGAAGAACCAAAACCATGTTCCGAATGTTATTAAAGAACATATCCTTCGAACTTTTTCTCGTCCTATTGCTGTTCCCGATCTCCGAGAACACCTCAAACAAAGGCGGGATAACACTTCAACACTTCCAATTCAACCAAATGATCATCATCATTGTAATCATAAAGTTGTTATCAAGTGTTGTTGCCAAACAACTAGACGATCTGTCTTCGATCGTTTGAACTTTTCTAACTCTGAATCTATGTTGGAAGATGAAGATGAAGTTCTGTACGCTTCCGTCAATTTGACTTCCAGAGACACTGGGGGTAGGAAGTGCTCTAAACACGAGAAATCTCGTAAGCCAAGCCAACGGTATTTGGATTTACTCCAAGAATCTTCTAAAGGAGTATTTCGATATACCCGATCCCGAAGCCGAGATACAATCGGTCAAAGGAATCTTCCTCAAGATCCTTGGGGTTATCTTCCTACTTCTCAGTCAGGAGACGACTCTTTCTCCGACTATGATGCATACAGCGAAATCTCTGAACAAACAACGTCTTCCACTGTACCCAGGGAAGTGACAGCTTATGTTGTCAATGAGGATCCAGATGCTTCAACTTCAGCAAATCAAGAATAGCGAATTGCTGCACTCGAAGATAAGCTAAAAACTATGGCTGAAATGGTTGCTAGTATGCATTATATCATTGTGGCACAACATATCACACCACCGACTGTACCTGCTGTGAATCCGGAGATTATAGCATCTTCGGTACCTGTCAATGCTGGGCTAGGGGTAGTGTCTCCTCAAATACCTCCTGTACAAGTACAAATTCAAACTACACCAGTCAATCAGGGGCTGGAGGTAGTGCTTACAATGCTGTTCCTCCTCCTACTACTCTGACTCAACCTGCTCCTTCTTCATCATCTAAAGACGCCAATGAAGCTGTCAAACTCTTGCGAACCCAGTTCGAAGCCTTCAAAGAGAAAGACAACTTGCAAAGATTGGGAATCAAGCAGCCATATCCAGTTGAATGGAAGGAAGTCCCGTTCCCGCCAAAGTACAAGATCCCAACGATCTCTTTGTTTGATGGCAGTACTTCTTCTAGCCAGTTCATCAATCATTTTGAGGTAATGATCGTTCAACTCTAGCCAAATAATGCTCTTTTTACCAAAGTGTTCGTCGGTTGTTTAGTCGGCGTAGCATACGACTGGTACAGAAGCTTGCCCGATGGTTGTATCACCTCTTTCTCAGGTCTCAAACAAATCTTCCTGGAATAGTTCTATGAAGGATTCAACGACATGACTATGTCGGCTCTCAACAAAATCAAACAGAAACACAATGAAATTGATGAGAGTTTCATCGAACGGTTCTGCCGTGAAGCCTTGAAGATGCCTCCTGGAACTCCAGCTGCTGTCACTATTGATACTTGTAAGGCAAATCTTTTGCCTATCATCAGTATGTGGACAGGATCTACTCAGTTCCAAGATTGGCCCTCTTTTATTGTCAACGCGAAAGCTGCTGAAGTTAGCGCTGACAAGTTCAAGCAATTAGGGGCACAAATGTCTAACCCCGACCGGGATGAACACCAGACATCAGATGGTGGCAACCGCCAGAACAACCGTAATGTAAAAGAAACTTTGAACATCAATTTGAATAAGAATAAAGAATCTTTGGCGGTTAACGTAGCTCCTCCTACGTCCACTTCTACTCCTTCTGCACCTCCTCCAAGGGAACCTCGTCCTAAAGTAGAGTATTCCTTCAATGAGAATGACACTGCAAGCATTTTTGATTGCTTACTCAAAAGCAACAAGATTTAGCTCCCAGACCCAAAGAAACCTGATGAAGTCGGTAAGACAGATCATCCTAAATATTGTGTCTACCACAGGTTCATTGGACACCCTACTCGAGCATGCTACGTGCTCAAGGGCAAAATTCAAGAGCTTGTCAATGCTGGTGTCGTCACTCTACAGCAAGACGAGAAGACTGTTACTGTAAATATGGTTTTAGTCCAGTTTGGTGATTTCCCTCCACAGATGGTACAACACGGTGTCATTCCTATTCCTAAAGCTACTCTTGAGATTGAGAATCTTCCTCCTCCACCAAATGAAGGACTCATTCCCTTGTCTTTTGACAATGGCGAAGTTATGTGGATCCATCCAGATCTTGCTTCAGAGTTCAAAGTTTCCTATTCTTTTAAAAAGAAAGACCGCTCCAAAAGCAAGACAAAGACTTGTAACATGGTGTCTTTTGACCCCATAGTTGACGAAGAAATTCTGCTAGACACCAGATCAGGGAAAGCCTACTTGAAGGAGTATCCTGAAACTCAAGAGAATCCTGCCTCTTCTTCTGAACCTGCTCCAGTACAATCTACTTCCTCTGAAGAGATTCCTTCCACATCCTCACCAGTTGTAGTACCTATTCCTCCCAAGCCGGTGGTTGCTGACAAAGGCAAGCAACAAGTCCGCTTTGACAAACCCCTAAAGAAATTATCTCCTACAGGACTTGAAAAGCCGTACAACTTTGATATATTGGCTCAACTAGCCAATACACCGGCTAGGCTATCAATCTTCGAGCTCTTGCGCCTTTCCAAAGAGACTCGAGAAACTTTAAGTGAAGCCCTGATGCAGGCTGAAACTTGCCTAGCTCTTCTCAAAAAGCCGAAAGCCGAACCGGTCTCTTGTCGTTATTGTCACAGCGTATTAGAGTTGATTCCAAACATCACTTTCACTCAGGATGATATGTTGCTGGAGGATAATAGACATGATCGTCCTCTCTACTATACAGGATATGTCGATTCAATGAAAGTCGATCGTATCCTGATAGATCCAGGGTCTGCTCTCAGCATCATGCCAAAGACGATGCTAGACGCATTAAAGATACCAGTGCATAGTCTTTCAAGCACAATCACCACTATCTTGGGATTCAACCAAGGAAGGAGTGAACCTTTGGGTAAGATTCGCCTAAAACTTCAAATAGGCAATCTTCGCACAAAGGTGACCTTCTATATCATCGATAATCATGGTTGTTCTTACAACGCTCTTCTGGGAAAAACATTCCTCCATGAACATAATGTTGTTCCATCAACTCTTCATCAATGCTTTAAATATGTCGATGACAAAGGAGAAGTTCATAAGGAGGTCGCAGACCTTTATCCTTTCAAGGGTGTCAAAGCATACTGCAACGACCCTCGTATGTATAAGAAAGAATTTATGAAAGTGGTATTGGCCATGGATACTGAAGAAGACCAAGAAGCAGTACCCAATGACACTCTCATCAAACCTGTCAAAGGGCACGTTTATCATTCTCGGTCTTCTAAACCACTGGCTATTCACCTGCCAATTCAGAAGAAATCGGTTGATGGTGATCAAGATAAAAGGGAGCTCACCTCTTCTGAGCCACTTGTTATCGACTTACGTCGTAACAAAGACAAAAAACAGCTCACTTCTTCTGAGCCACTTGTTGTTGATTTAACTCACAACAAGGAAAAAAGGGAGCTCACCTCCTCTGAGCCACTTGTTATCGACCTCCGTCGTAACAAGCCTCCTCCACGTTCTTCTTCTCCCCTTCTTGTAATCAATTTGACCAAGCCCGCTAAGGCTAAAGGTCATGCTGTAAATACAAATGTACATATCAATAAAAAAGCATCTACTTTCTATTATACTGATGTTATTTATCATACTAAATGCTATTTGGATATGTTAGATAGCTTCAAATCATTCATAATGGGAGTTGTACAATCTCTTCAAACAGAAGTCTCATTTGAAGATCCAGATGATTCTTACTGTATTATTCCTGCTCGAAAGAAAGGTGAAAGTCCAATACTTTTTAGTAAAGGACCGGAACAACAATTCAGCTATACAGATGACAGCAAACTTAACGATACAGGACATCTCCAACTCCGTCGTTATAGTCAACAATCAAAAGACATCATTCGTAAGATGGGTTATGACTTTAAAAATGGCCTTAATTATGGCAAGGGTAGACGAACTCCTATCCGTACGACTGTCCCAAAAGGAAAGTCGGATATGTATTACAGCAGGACCAAAAGAGATTTCGGATATGCTTCTCCTCCAATGTTATCCCCAGCAGTTTTTGACTCTGATAGCGAAGAACGCTCTAACTCTTCTGATTCCAGATTATGGGATTTTGACACCAGTATTGGTAAAGTCCATCGGCTGACTGTGTCTTCTAACATGGTCTCCGCCGAACTTCCAAAAGGTTATGACGAGGATCTTGAAGAAAATCTTGAAATAGATCCTTGGGCTCAACGAATGGATACCCAATGGGAACTCTGATTCGAACAAAGGGAACCTCCTACCGAAGATCAATTAGTTCAAATTGATGTAGGAGAGAACGGGTCACCTCGTCCAATATTCATCAGTAAGAACCTTTCAGAAGAGGATAAACAAGAGTTAATTCTTCTGATTAAAGAATATATTGATGTTTTTGCCTGGAGCTATGAATACATGCCAGGACTGGATCCTAAAGTTGTTACTCACAAGCTGAACATCTTGCCAAATGCAAAACCGGTCAAACAACAACAACGACATTTTAAGCCAGAAATGATTGACGCAATCGACGATGAAGTCAAGAAGCTCATAGCTTGCGGCTTTATCAGAGAAGAGCAGCAGTCTGATTGGGTAGCTAATGTTGTCCCAGTTCTAAAGAAAACCGCCAAAGTTCGAGTTTGCATCGACTTTCGAGATCTTAATGAAGCATGTCCAAAAGACGAATTTTCTCTCCCTATTACGTACGTCATGATCGACAATACTTGTGGGTTCGAAAGAATATCTTTCATGGATGGATTCTCCGGATACAATCAAATTCGGATGCATCCTGAAGATGAAAAGCATACTTCTTTCCGCACTCCTCGTGGAGTCTACTGTTACACAGTGATGCCATTTGGTCTCAAGAATGCTGGTACAACATACCAATGAGCCATGAGTACTATCTTTCGAGATCATCTGCGCAAGACTGTCGAATGCTATGTTGACGATATCGCCGTCAAAAGTCGTCTGAAAGAAGATCACATCCAAGATCTGAGAACTATCTTCAATCTCATGCGCCAACATCAGCTCAAGATGAATCCTACCAAGTCATTCTTGGGTGTCTCTAGTGGCAAATTTCTTGGCTTCGTCATTACCTCTAAGGGTATACACGTGGATCCCGAGAAGATCAAAGCCATTCAAGAGATGCGTCCTCCACGCAACCTAAAAGAGCTACGAGGATTCCAAGGTCGACTTGCATACATCAGGAGGTTCATTTCGAACTTGTCTGGACGCTGTAGACCATTCACTCAACTAATGAAGAAGGGTGTATCTTTTATTTGGTCCGAAGAATGTCAACGAGCATTTGACGACATTAAATGGTATCTCATGAATCCACCAGTCTTGGTGCCACCAATCTCCGACATACCATTCTTAATGTATGTTCGTGCCATGGACCATTCATTGGGTGCTTTACTAGCCCAAAAGAATAAAGAAGGCCATGAACAGGCTATCTACTACCTCAGTCGTACTATGATTGGTGCTGAACACCGATATAGTCCAGTCGAAAAAGAATGCCTAGCTCTCATGTTTACTGTTCTAAAGACTCGACATTATATCATTGGTCAAACCATTCATGTCATATCTCGAGTCAATCCTCTTCGGGTACTGATAAAGAAGTCTAGCACACTCAACTCTCGGCTGGCTACATGGGCCATTTTGCTAGCTCAATATGACATGATATATGTCCCACAAAAGTCTGTCAAAGGTCAAGCACTGGCAGATTTCTTAGCAGCTCATCCCGTGCCAGAAACATCCAAGCTTTACGATGAAATTCCAGACGAGACGTTGGAAGTCAACATAATCTCTGAAGAATTTTCAACCTGGCGTCTATTCTTCGATGGTGCATCCAGAATCGGACCAAATGGTGCCATTGTAGCAGGAGTTGGAGTTGTTCTCGTTTCTCCAGATGGATCGACCATTCAAAGAGCTTACTCTCTAGATGAACCCTGCTCCAACAACGTAGCTGAGTACAATGCTCTACTCATCGATCTTCAATTAGCCAAGCAACTAGATGTTGAGTATCTTGAAGTCTATGGTAACTCAAAGCTGGTTGTTAATCAGGTTAGAGGAACCTATAAAGTTCGTCATCAAGATCTAGTGCCTTATCATGAAGCAGTAATCAACATGGCTACGTCATTCAAAGCCTTCTTTATAGACTATGTTCGGCGAGTTGTAATACTGAAGCAGATGCTTTGGCCAATCTTGTAGCAGTCTTAGCCATCCCCATCAAAAGACAGCAAGTAGTGGTTATTTCGAATCGTGAGTTGTTTTGCATTGAAAACAATCGTAATATTGAATTCAGTAATTTTATTGAAGTCAATGTTATCAATTAAGATTGGAGAACTCCTTTCATCGACTTTGTTGTTCATGACATACTCCCTGAAGATCCAAAAGAGGCCACGAGTATTCGTCGAAGGTCTCTATGATTCTACTACAACCAAACCACTAAAACTCTCTATCGGCGGACTTATGACGGTCTTCTTCTATGCTGTCTGGCTGGTGATGAAGCAAAACAAGTACTGCGTGAAGCTCACGATGGTATTTGCGGAGCACATCAACCTGGTCCTAAGCTACAGGATCGCATCCGACGTATGAGTTATTATTGGCCCTCTATGGTATCTGACTCCATTGATTATGCAAGAAAATATCGAGCTTGTCAAATTCATGAAGATTTTATACATCAACCTTCAGAATTTTTGTATCCGACGGCTGCCTCCTGGCCTTTTGAAGCTTGGGGTATGGATATCATAGGTCCCAGCAATCCTCCTTCTTCTAGAGGACATCGGTTCATATTAGCAATAACCGACTACTTCTCTAAATGGGCTGAAGCTATACCTTTGGCTGAAGTCAAAACTAGCAGTGTCATCAACTTTGTCAAACATCATGTCATTTATCGATTTAGTGTACCTCGAAGAATCATTCATGACAACGGACCACAATTCATCAGTCAGAAGTTTACCAGATTCTGTGATGATTATAGAATTGATAACGTCGCTTCGACAGCTTACAATCCTGCTGCTAATGGATTAGCGGAAGCTTTCAACAAAACCATCATTAAGCTCCTCAAGAAGTTTGTATCCACTAACAAACGGAACTGGAGTGAAAAGCTTGGTGAATGTTTATGGGCCTACCGAACTACGGTCCGCAATCCCACAGGCTTTACACCTTTCTCTTTGGTGTACGGTTGTGAAGCAGTTCTCCCGCTAGAACTTCAAATTCCTTCTTTAAGGATTGCCATTGCCAATGAGCTCACTACAGAGAACAATGACCTTCTTCTACTTCAAGAATTGGAGACACTCGACGAGAAGCGATTAATGGCTCAGCAACATATTATCAAGCCCGCATCTCGAAGACTTTCAACCGCAAAGTTAAAGTTAGAGCCTTTCAGCAAGGAAAACTTGTTCTAACGATCAGACGTCCTATGACTATGACTTATATGAGCAAAGGCAAATTCGACGCAAAGTGGGAAGGTCCTTATATTATAAGCAAAGTCTTCTCAAACGGAGCCTATCAACTCTCAGAGCTCGATGGTCGAATTGCTATGATGCCTATCAATGGCAAATTCCTTAAGAAGTATTATGTATAAATGTAAATGCTTATAAATCATCAGACAAGTTCAAGTTCATAAATAAAATTCAGAATTTATTTCATTATGAATGTCAAGTACATAATATTAAGGAAGATCACTGTCATCCTTTTCGAAATTAGGACGGGGACCACTACCGTCCTTATCAAAGACATAATCGGCAAAAGAGCCGAGAACATCTTTGCTGGAACCTACGAGGAACTTGCAAGCAGTCATCCTCATGGCCTCTTCTTCTTCAGTCTTTTCTGGTTTAAGCAGGAAGTCCAGGATATCTCTCGGTGGTTTGGGAGCAGACGAACCTTTGCCTGCCTCTGCCTGCTTTGGCTGGACCAGTTCGGCCGGATGTTCTTCAACACCCGTTTCAACTTTCGGGGCGAGTTCAGCCTTCTTGGATGCATCTTCTGACGACATTTTTATTGAATAGTGGAAGTGCTCATTCCTATCAGACTTCTGCTCTATTTATAGGCAGAGACTCTTAAAATAATGAAACGACACATTTATCTGACGGTTCATCCGTTCATTCATCATCATCTGACGGTTCGTTCATTCATTTATATTCATCAGACGGTTCATCCGTTTATTCACATTCATCAGACAGTTTGTCCGTTCATTCATCACATTCACCTGATGGTTCATCCGTTCATATTCATTTGACGGTTCGCCCGTTCATTCATTATCACCATCTAACGGTTCGCCCGTTCATTCATCATCATCTGACGGTTCATCCGTTCATTTATATCCATCTGACGGTTCGTCCGTTCATTTATATTCATCAGACGGTTCATCCGTTCATTCACATTCATCAGACGGTTTGTCCGTTCATTCATCACATTCACCTGATGGTTCATCCGTTCATATTCATTTGACGGTTCGCCCGTTCATTCATTATCACCATCTAACGGTTCATCCGTTCATCATCATCCGACGATTTATCCGTTCATTACGATGATTCATTTTCGTTCATTTTCATCCACATCAGTAACTTATCATCTTTGGTTAAGTTATCTATTAAAATAATCATATTTGACAAATTATATTCTGCCACGTCCATATTACCTCTGAGCAGATGTAATAAATATAATTATTTTCTACAAAGTCATCAAGAAATATGTCATGTCCCGAACCTCTGAATATATTTTCTATCGCTATTATTTTATATCTGAATAAGATATGTAAGAAATAATAGAGCCACAACAAAATGTCTTTTATTGATCAAAATTTAAGACATTACATAGCAAAAGAAAGACAAGAAGATACAAAAGGTTCTTTCTATTGAGACGAAGGCATTATCAGATTAGCAATTTGCTGCTTCAGAATCTGCAACCGTTCTTCTCGAGATGTCATCACTCTTCTCCTGGCCTCTTCCATCCCAGATTTTTTATTAAAAACGGGCATGGTCACCATTCGGCGAGTGATTTTCGTATCATGAGCTGCTACAAACTCATTTTTTTCCTGAGTTAGAGCATCAATTTGTTGGACTAAAGTTTGATGCTCTGTAACTTCATTCTCCAATTCTTCTTCGAGACGAGCAATCTCTGCCCTCAGCTCGATAATCCTTCTCTCTCTCCTCTCGGCAGCTGAGATCACCGATTCCAACTTGGAATTATATTCAGCAGATTTAGTAGTATAAGCGTCCAAGAGGTTCTGGAGATTCACTCTTTCAATCGCAGCTGCCTGAGCCATTTGTTCAAACTCTGTCTGCATTAAAGGCTCCACTTCCCCTTTGTTGAGATCTTTATAGTTCTTTATGGAGATCTCCAACTCATTCAAGATATGGTCAAGGAAAGTGGCCTGAGCCTTATCACCTTGCTCTCGGATGGCCTTCACCAAGAAAGAGGTTGGACCTCTAACCATAAAGAAATCATCGTCTGCTTTGTCCATCATTCTATTTATCAAAGGTCCCAAGGACTCGAAGAAGCATCTAGTGAATGATTGGATTACAAGCTGATTAGTCGCCAGAGCACCAGGAGTCGCAGCTACTCCTGTTGATGACGAAGCGGCAGGACGCTCAACTTCTTGTATCTGAACAGCAGGCTCTTTGAATAAAGAAACCAAAGTGGAGCTGGTTGCTCCTCCTGGTTGTTCCTCTGCAAAATTAAATACTGTCACTTTATCTGTCATTGGCTATTTATAAAGAGAATCAAAAGTGAAACAGTCTTACCATGGGTGGATCCAGCAATAAGCCTATCATCTGCAGGGACAGACTTTAGTTGAGTAGAAGTAGCTTCAGACGCTATGGCCTGGCTACTTCCTGCTTCAGAGCCACAAGACAAATGGCGGCTACTACTGGCAATTGTCGTTGCCAGTACAATATCCATACAGGTTGGAGGAGCAGAAGAAGATCCGGGCCCTGTATGAATAAACGTAACGATGTTAGCTATCAAATTACTTATTAAAAGAAGATCGCTAATTTCATTACAATACCTTCGGGAGCAGCAATTGGGGTTTTCTCCACATCCACCTCTTCATCTGCAATCTTCTCTGGAGATCTCGGCACCTCAGCCTCCTTTTCAGAAATCAGAGTGTCTTGAGGGGATCTCTGGGTTTCAATATTCTCTTCTGGATCTTGTGTTTCATCAGCAGTTTCTGATGAGGTACTCTCCTCATTCTCGCTATCCTCGGGAACCTCTTCATTAGTAGCATCAGCAGCATGATCAGCTTCTTCCTGATAACCGAAGTCACAGTCATATAAAGCGTCGATTATTAAATGATCTTCTTCAGCAAGAGTTGCTCCCGGTGTGGCAGGAAGATAGATTTTTGCTGTTGTTGGCAAAGAAGATCGTACGGCAGTGTGCTCTTCCTCTACAATGTTATCTCTGGGCTCTTCAGCTTCATTTCTCTGGTCCAGCTCTTCCCTCTGCTTAATTTCCTCTCTCTGCTCTGGACTGGGAGTTTTATTCCCAGACTCAGAAACAGGAGTGGAAGAGGGCATGGTGAGTCCTGTTGCAGCGTCTATCACAATTGAAGACGAAACTTGTCTTCTACGGAACAACCTTTTCCTTCTATGCAGAGGTCTCTCAGGACTCTCTGCGTCTATTGTCTCGACTTGTTTTTGAACAGAGGTCGGTGTGACAGCTTTTTCCTGCTGAATTGTCTCGGCCAGCTGCCGAGATTGAGATCTGGTAGTAATCTTTTCTGAAGAATGATCCAAGATCAGTTTCTTCTTCGCAACTGGGACAGAAGGCTCCTCTCTTCTTCTCTTCTTGGCTGGAGATTTAGCAACTTTCAAAGAAACACGCAGTGGCGCGTTAACCTCTTCAGGAAACATAGCGTCCCTCAAAACTTCTAATGGTGCATCCACTGGCTCGTGCACCTCATCATTACCTAGGAGTGACATGATGATTCCTCCTTTCCTCAATCTTGTTGCAGACGCGAAGCTATCCGTAAGATTGAAGTTCTATGCAAAAGTGTTCGCTGATGTATAGAACACCGAATAGGTAAACAGCATACGAGGGCTATGACTACTGTTCACCGGCATCGAGAACGTTGCTTTCGTATCTCGAGCGTTGTAATAAGCCCAAGCTCGGCCTCCATCTATCAAGAAACCTTTTCCTTGTAGGCATGTGATGGCATTACCTACGTGGAATTGGTCATATCCAAACTGCCGAACAAACCGGCTGGGAAGATATGGCTCCAAGAAGCATTCTTCTTTAAATCGATACACCATGTGGGATGGACGAATTGTCTTCAACCAATTAAAAGCTGTACGACTCAAAGGTTGCATCTTTGAGTCAACCATGTTGGTCGGCATTTGTTCATATTCGGCAGAAGGATAAGTGCAATAAAAGTTCCATCCTTTACCAAGGTTCAAAGAATATCTGCAATCTCTCAAAGAAGTGTATTTCCACTTACCTTGGGAGTATCTTCGCAAAAAGCTGCCACCGACTTGTCCTATGTTGGGGTCCATCAAAGTAGGATGGTGTAGAAGCAACCACCCGAACAGATAAGTATACGACAATTCTAGCCGAGGAAACTCTTTCTCGCCCTTAGCTTTCAGCATCAAATTGACGTACAGGCGGAGACCGGCGTTCAATCTACAAGTCATTGCCGATAAGTGATCCATCTTGTAGCCGAAGACTAATCAAATGGCGGCAAAAAGAACACTGCGATGGAAGCGGTCTACGACACTTGATCCAGGGACGACGAACCGACGGAGCCAGTACGTCAGAAATCCTGCTAATTGGGCTTCTTTTGACATGAATCGATATCCCATTCTCATATAACTCTCGAGAGTGTCTCCTTTCTTTAGAGGAGGACATTGATAATCGTCCTTGATCTTTTCATCCAAATCCCCACTTAACTCCATCAACTTCACCACTTCACTGCTGCTCAGTGGTTTAAAGAAGTCGGGATAGCATTTATCATGTTCCTTGGTCTTCTTTTCTTTAATATGGTTGAGGAACAGATAAGGCAACCATTTGGATGAATAGCAGGTATTTGATGTAGCACTTTCGTAAAATAGAGAACAGATTTTATAATGACACAGCAGTTCTTCGAAGACTGCTACCATCTCTGCGTTCTCTTTTCGAAGTTGGTCCAATTCATCATTAGTTGGGACAAATTCCTCATACGGGGCATCCTCCATTGGCAAGTAAGAGATGTACTGCATCTCGTGAAGGGCAAACCCGATCTCTTCGTAGGGAGTCATAAAAGTTCATGTCCTGTAATTGTATCTCTCTGCTAGAGCCAGGAATAGATACGAATTGGGAGCAAAACCACAAACAGTGGCATGCACTGCTTGATACAAGTTGATCTGTTGAAGTTTGTCTTCAAACTTAGTCAAAATCCAGTTTGCTATACAATTCCATCTCTTAAAGTCTGGATTCACCAGTCCAGTTAATCTGAGGTCTTGATCTGGATACCTCCCTTCAACCTTCGCGAACTCATTCGCGAATATTGGAACTCTCACAGGAAATAACAAAGAAGAATTTTTTGGCGTAATACAACCGGGCTTCAAACCTCTGAGCAAGACACTGTATCGTTCTGAAGAACTATAAAGCATGTCTTTCTTGTCAGACCCCTTCTTCACATAAATCTTTCCTGGACGGACATCCTGAAAAGGTGTGAGATTCCACTCTATTTTCCTCGGATAGCTTGCATGAGCATATCGAGATAAGGGGAGACAGCGGGAGACATCTGGTATCGAGATTGTCCTTTCTTCTTGATGGACAATCCGTTCCTCCATCCGTGGCCTCGGCTGAGAGCTCTTCCCAAAAGCCTCGCCAAACAGAAATAAGGGCTTCTTGTGAATAATAGCATCTACCGACTCCAAAGGTTGTCCATTCATCAGACATAACAGAGTTTCATTATCTTGGGCCACCAAGATAGCTTGGCGAGAAGCTGGCAGATCGTACTGTGGATAGTGCACATGAGACAGGTCCTCTTTATATTTCGATTCGGAAAGAGTCCCTACAAAGTTCTCATATCCCGGATCTTCTCTGGTATTAACTGCATCAATCAGAGAAAACAAAAATTCAGCACAAGGAAAAATCAATGATGCTATCATTAGACTGCGCAACCATCAGATTGCGCAACCATCAAATTGCACAACCATCAGTTTGTGCAACCATTCGATTGTGCAGCAAACAGTTTACGCCAGCATCAGATTACGTTGGAAATCCTACGCAAATCAGATTGCGCTGACTTTTGTCAGCGCAGTTCAACCGATTGCGCAAGAAATTATTCTTCATAAAAATGAAGAATAAATGTTTTATGCAACCAAAACCCAAAAAAGGGTGGCACAGTATGATCACATCTCTAAAAAGAGATTGACTCTGAAGAATAGTGAAATCAAAAACCCTAAAGAGAGTTTTTTGATTGGGTCATCTACCTTACAATGCGGGATGTGCAGTCTCGTGGCGAGAAGGACGTCGTGCAGCCCTAGCCGAAGACTCGGCGGGGGCCTTGCCCTTAGCAGCAGCGAAGGATCGCTTGGGGGCCATATAGATTCGATGAAGAAGAAAGGAGGAGTAGCTCGAGACTTCTCTCTTAAAAGATCACAAAAGCAAAGTAAAGAATGAAATGAATATCGAAGAGAGCTATTTATAGTTTTTCAAAGAGTAACGGCTGCCTCAGATTATGCCGAAAAAATTGGACTGATCCATCCGATTGCGCAGACAGCTCAGAACATGCGCAACTTGATTGAAATTTCAAAATTCAAAGTATTTCGAAATTTTGAATAAATTCAACTTTCGAAAACTTTGAAGGGGGTCTTGTAGGTCCTAAAAAATAGAGTTGCACACATCAAGAAAGTCATGAAGATCAAGAAATACATCTTTCAAATGAACTGCGCAGACATTAGATTGCACAGCATACAGATTGCGCATAATAGACTGGGCACACTCTCAAGCGCGCAGGCTGACGTGGCAAATAATCATCATTATCTGACACAATCAAATCTTCTGACAGCTGACAGCACGGAGAACGAGGCGACTGTTTGTTTAATCGTGCAGCACGGCGCTCAAGGACAGCTGGCAGCGCAATCGGCCAACCTATCTGATGCGCAATCCATAATAGCGCAATCCATGCCTGCACAGTCCATTCCTGCGTAATCCAAATCCAGTGCAATTCAGGTTGCGCGCTCTATCAACACAACTAACAATATATACGTGGCATTCATGCCATCAATTGCTCATTACGTGGCAACCGTCTATGCATGATCATGCGCATTTCAATCAAATGATGCCATGTGTCCCAGACAGTTGGCCCATGATCAGACAACTGTCTGCGCAGTCCACTGTTGCGCAATCCAATTCATGCGCAATCCATCATGCGCAGTCTAGAATAACTAAAAGTTAGTTATTTCCAGAACTCTATATATAGAGTTTCAAGTCTCCATTTAAGGGGATCAGAGATCACAGATCAGAATTATCAAAGAGTCCAGGAGTTCTTGCCCAAGTGCTGCTGCATTCTTCTGAAGCTTTTGCCTTCAATTCTCCGAGGCTTTTGCCTTCAAGTCAACTTCAGAGGCTACTGTCTTCAAAGTTCACATCGTCCAAGGGATATAGCAATCGTCTTCTAGATTGGATTCCTACAGTTGTACTTTCCCAGAATTCTTGTAATCTTTACAAAGTTTGTATCAATAAAGTTTCATACTTTTGTTTTTGCAAACATGGACTGCCTGTTGGTTCTTGTTTATTCAGCTGGGCCCTGGCTGGGCTCGGGCTATGTTGGGCTCTGCGCTGGATTGGGCTAGCATGTGTCCTATTGTCCCATTCTTATTTTCTATTGCTATTAACCCTTACAAAAAAACTATATATATATATATATATATATATATATATATATATATATATATATATATATATATATATATATATATATATATATATTTCCCATCTATCCCCAAATACTCCAAAATTCACAAAAATTAATATTCTTTGCTAGTATAGGGTTTACTTATAACAATAAGTACACACACAAAATTATATATTTATTTTCCTAGAACAGAAAATAATAGATATTCTTAATACCAATTATAGGATCTATAATAATAATAATAATAATAATAATGATAATAAACCAATAATATGTATAGTGTTTCATATTACACCATCTTTCTTTGGCCCTAAAAACCTTACAAATATTCTAAAACACCATTAAATACATATAATTTACATACAACAAATATTTAGAAATTATTTTTCAATTCCTAAAAATAGATAATAAATATTTGTACACACATAAAATATGTCTACATGGCGTACACTAAATGCCTACATGGACTTCTGCTGGGTTCGGGTCAAGTCAGGGCTAAGTCGACACCAAATAGGTCTCCTACAAGTAAATAATATAGTTAATAAATAGTTTAAAATGTCTTTAGAGTTTAAGTCGCGACTCGGCCTGGTTTTCCTAGTTAGAACAATCCTATGACTCGGCCTTCCCCTACTATGGCTAAACACTAGTCAAAGCACGCTTCTGCACTATCCGTGCCATGATTCCTAACCGTCTTGTACTTCAAAACTCAACCATGATTAAAATCATCTACCGTAATAATTAAGTAAATAATTATTTATAATATTCTAAAATCACTATTTAAATCAAATAAATAAAATAAAAAAATATTTCAAGAATTTTCGGGAAGGGTAACTACAATCCCGAAAAGCTTGCTCCAACTTCTGGGCATCCCTAAGCACTGGCTAGCGGCGATCAATACTGCCATTAGCGGTTTCAACTCGGGAAGGAGATATCCCCTAGGGAAGATCCGATTGAAACGTCAGATTGGTGACCTAAAGACGGAGGTTACCTGCTACGTCATAGATGCACATACGTCCTACAACATCCTCCTGGGATGTCCGTGGATACATGAATATATGATCGTACCATCCACCCTTACCAGTGCTTCAAGTATGTCAGTAAGCACGGCTTCATGAAGACTGAATTCGCCGACAATCGATCCCTTCAAAGGGGTTGAATCTTATTACCCTTCGGAGGCTTGTCTATATGATGAATCCAAGAAACATATAACTGACGAACTAGAGGCCATCACAGGGCCAGAAGAACCCTTGAAAATTTATCTCCAGGCCCATAAATCGAGCAAAGCCGCACCCCTCATCGCAAATTTGCATAAAGAGGTATCCGGTTCTTCTACCTCACCTGCACAGTTGGAACCAATGGTCATCCGGCTTCCGAGATCCAGCCAGGAGCCAAAACCTGTCATAGGGCCGATGGTGATCCGATTACCGAAATCCAATCAAAGGCAACAGGATGATGCGAGGCCCTCTGTGACACCGATGGTGATCCGAGTGCCAAAATCCACTCAAAGGCAAACGGAAGACACAAAGTCCCCTGCCGAGCCAATTGTCATCCATCTTTCCAAGACGAACCGGAACCAAGTGTCGATCCGACACCCTCAGGCAAGCCAATACCACAATCTGAACCCTTGGTGGTCAAGTTGCCCAAGACAGTGCCCCAACCTCTGGTCTTGCAGGGGGTAGCCGAAGAGGACGTAGAACTCACCAAGTACCTGGTTGCTTAGGTGGATAGCCCCTCTCCTGATGATGTAATCCCTGTGGACAAAATTCCTTATTTTATCAATAAAAGGTTGCCGTTGGACTATTCTGAGTGTGATAAGCTTAATCTGATGTATGATGCATGGGACTGTCTAGACGTTAACCTGTACACACAAGTGACAACCGTCTATACTGTAACTCAACTTGCTCTCATTAAAGGCGCTTACTTCCTAGTCCCAGGCAGAAGAGAATGGTGTCATACGATCATCTTTGGCCGAAAAGAAGGTCCTCAATCTTTCACGCCATAAGAGTTCGATCTCGAACCCGACGCTGGAAGATTACCGCTCTACCTGTATAGTCCTCAAGCCAAGTACTTCATGCAAAAGCAGGGGTACGACATGGAGGCTACCCCGGGTCTGAATTACGGCAACGGTCAGCGATTGCCTCTACAGCTGTCAGCACCGGCTGGAAAACCTCAGGACTTATCATAAATCTGGACACGGCCTCGGGTATGTTACACCAGCAACAACGCCCGATAGTTCCTATGAAGAATACGAGTGGCACTCTCATTCGTCCGAGTCACCTACTTATGACTCCGATGGCAGCATTGGAGATATATTCAGGCAGACATTATCTGTCAATATGACATCTGCTGATATTGAAGAGGAAAACAAAGATCTACTCAAACCGCTTGAGTTGGAGTCATGGGTCCAACAACTGGATGCACAATGGAAGAAGCGCTTTGAACTATGAGACCCTTCCACTGAAGATGAGGTCATACAAGTTGACCTTGGTGATGAATCCTCCACAAAGCCAATCTTCATCAGTAAAAGCCTGACGGACGATGAGCGAGAGTCGCTGTTGCAACTCGTCAAAGAATACATCGACATCTTCGCTTGGAGCTATGAAGACATGCCAGGGCTAAATCCCGAGATCGTATTTCATAAGCTCAACATTTATTCGGACGTAAAACAGTCAAACAACAGCTGCGACAGTTTCGTCCAGGCATCATGAACTCCAATGAAGCAGAAGTAAACAAGCTTATAACTAGCGGTTTCATCCGTGAAGAGAAGTACCCTGTAATGCCTGTAGTTCGTATTACGTATCTTGGAATACGTGTACGTATTTTCTCTTGTATTACATATCTCTTGGCTTGGCTCGGTTTATTTTGGGTTGGTTCGGCTAGGCTTGGGTTGCCTTGGTTCATCTTGAACCAAGGGGAGAACCCCTACCTACCACCCCCATCATCCTTTATTAACCCATTCCTTCATTATTCTTCTTCTTCTCCACATTTACTCTTCCACCTACCAGGAAAGAGAGCTAGGCAAGTGCAACTTGCTTCATGATGGATCTCAAGTTTTATTATTCCATTCTCTTCTTTGCTTGATTCTAAGCCTCTTTAGAACTTGGCATCTTTGGATTTGATGGATGGATTCTTGTAGATCTAAGTTTGTAACTTTTTGGTTTTTCTTGGTTTTGATCTTTAAAACTTGGTTATTTTCGAAAACTAATAGTTCTATGTTGTAGAGAATTCAATTTCATGCAGTTTTGGCTTTTGTTTCGCTTGATTTTGACTTCGGATGAGTAAGTTATGGCCATTACAAGTTTTCAGAACTTTCATGGCTGAACTTGCTGTTTGGGGACGATGAACCCCATGCGCCGGGAACCCCATGTGGCCGGGAGGCCATGCGCCGAGAGGCCATGTGTCGAGAAATCCCGGCAACGCATTCTTTGACTCCGAGCATGTCATGCGCGTAGGTTCCTTACGCGCATGTACTGAAGACGCAACGTGAGTTTTCCATGCGCCGATTGCGCAGGAATCCCATGCGCCGATTTGTACAGGAATCCCATGTGCCGAATGGGCAGGAATCTCATGCGCCGATTTGTGCAGGAATCCCATGCGCCGATTGCATAGGAATCCCATGTACCGATTGCGCAGGAATCCCATGCGCCGATTTGTGCAGGAATCCCATGCGCTGATTTACGCAGGAATCCCATACGCCGATTGCGCAGGAATCCCATGCGCCGATTTGTGCAGGAACCCATGCGCCGAAATTGCTCTATTTTACTGTTTTTGTCTGTTTAAGTTGTTTTGTATCTAGAATCATGAAAAACTCAAAACATAAAAGTTGTAGATCTTTTTCTTGGCTTCAAGAATATGTTACTAGTTATTTTATGCAAGTTTTTCTCATTCATGGTAATGTAAGAATAGAACACGATAGTGGCCCGCTGTAGCGCACTCTTGACAAGTAAACTGACATGATATATCTCGACATGCTGTTATGACAGCTAGCCTGACATGACAAGTATGAAAGACCTGGACACCGTGGACGATTATGTTTGTACAAATAAACTGGTACTGTCTTGCATCATGTCTAGGATGGGGGTCCCTGAGTACCACGGTCAGGGATACCTACTGAAATTGACTAAGGCTAATTGACTAGAATGATTCAGTAGTCATGAAGAGATTCTCAGCTACAGGCAATCCCGTTATCTGGGCGCATTCAGTGGACTTGTAGCCTACCGACGAGTATGGCACATTTCTAGCACACAGTCAAGTGTTGCATTCTTCATAAACGTTCGACCTTGATAACCGGATGGTCTGCAGGGCTTGTGGCTGTTGGGATAATCTCATTGCATCTTGCTAGTAATTAGGCCTGTGATAACCCTAGTTAGTTAAAAGTGTCAAGCCGTACTCTTGATTGGCCGTGATTGATTGGATGAAGTTTATTCCAGCTTAGTCTTATCCTGATCCTGTACAAGATTGTACCATGACATGATTTCTTGTATCGATAAATGATGGGATACCAAGTTCTGTTCAGATGAAGGGTTACAACCCCGGTCCTTGTTTGGTTTAAGGGTTGTAACTTGGCTATCTGAATAGTTCCATGGTTACCTTATCATATATCGTCCTGCTTATTGTGCTTGCCTTAATAATAACGATCGGGGGTCCAGTTCTGTTCAGGCGAAGGGTTATAACCCCAGTCCTTGTTTGATTTAAGGGTTGTAACCTGGCTCCCGGAGCATTTCTGTGTCCTCTCTTCGTTTATTGTCTTATTGCAACCCATTGTCATGCTCGTCATGTTTTACCTTTACTTCAATACCATGATTATTTATACTGGCCTTAACAATAAAGATCAGGGGTCTAGTTCTGTTCAGGCGAAGGGTTACAATCCCGGTTCTTGTTTGGTTTAAGGGTTGTAACCTGGCTCCCGGAGCAGTTCTGTGTCCTCTCTTCGTTTATTGTCTTGTTACCTTATCAATAGTAATTGAGACGGGCTTCTATTCAAGCGAAGGATTGCAAACCCGATCCTTATTTGGTTTAAGGGTTGCAGTCTGGCTACTTGAATGGTTTCTCTGTGCTCAATATATTATTGTTATTTCAGTTATTATTAGTATCTTTAATTACCTTTACTATTTATTTGTGGTATGCTGGTTTTAGTTCCTAAGTGAAGCCTCCTTTGTGGCACTTGCTCTTTCTGGGGTCTGATCCAGCTGGTTTTGTGTGGCCAAATATCGAAGCAGCACCAGAGGATCTACCTTCCTTCCCGTCCGATGGTGACCACCAGGCGTAACCAGGGCAACGAGTGGGTTTCTTTTTATCCTCCCACTTTATTGTAAAATTATTCTTTTGAGGCGTTTAGCCGACGAGCACGTGTTAGCTCGATTGTATCTTTACTTACTGTCTGCCTACGGGCTATAACATGATTGACAGATCCTAGGGTTGATCATGTATGACTGAACTCTTGCTAGTCCTAACATTTTGTACGACTAGCTTCATGATCATCCAATATGTAATGTATGTGACGCCTTGCTATTATATATTTGGTGCTCTGATATCTTGTAACTACTATTACTTGCTTGTGATTGAGACAATAGGCTTGTTCATGACCATAGGCGACTGATGGATTGTAGTTACACCCTCATGTATCTAGACAGCCGTGACCGTATAGCGAGATAAATTCTATCTCTATATACGTAGCTGGCTATGTCTGCCCCCGCTCTCCAGTATTCTGGTTCTGGGGCGTGACATGGTTTAATTGGTGGCCCATGCAGGTCTTGTAAATCAAGATATGTGAGGGTTTGCCGAATAGATGTCTCAATCAGTACTCGCCCTTGATCTCTGCTCGTATCTTCTGAATCCCTGTAATCTTGACCTGATCACATGCTTGTATAATTGATTTATCCTGGTCCTTCCTTATTGTTCCATATGTCGTCTTCTTCACAGGCATTGTTCCTGGACCTGCCGATCAGCAAGGCGGATCATCTCCCACAGACCAGCAGCAACCTGGAGATCAAGCCCAGCATTCAGGAGAGGCCTCCAGAGTCATGCCTACTGAAGGAGAGCCACCAGTTCAGCCCGTCCAGCCAGCAGAGCCTGATGATGGCACTTTGGTGGGTCTTATCAGGTCACTATTAGCCTCCCAAGATCGTCGAGGAGATGCCTTGCACCAGGCAGTGGCAGACGCTTTGACCAGAGGAGGTCATCAGGGTAATAGCGCGGCCAACAGATTCAAGCGCTTGAACCCTCCCTTCTTCGACGGCAGTGAAGATGCGATCGCTGCAGATGCTTGGCTTCAGAACACTGAAGTGATTCTCGAAGCAGCCAGGACCCCAGAGAACGAGAAGGTAGCCGTGGTGCGCCTGCAGTTATTAGATCTTGCCCGCAGCTGGTGGACGGCTCAGGCTGTTGGGTCACCAGCACCCATTGCTTGGGCGGTGTTCAGAGAGAGATTCCAGACCAAGTATTTTGATGCTGTAGCTCGGTACGATCTACAGACGAGATTCACCAATTTGAAGCAGATGGGCAGAACGGTCGATGGATATGCGGCCGAGTTTTCGAGACTCAATCGGTTTGCTCCCACCTTGGTGGCGACCGAGTATGATAGAGCCCAGCGATTCCAGTAAGGGCTTCACCTGGAGATTCTATTGGCAGTTGAGCAGTTTGAGCATCAGACTTTTGCTGCAGTCTTGAGAGCAGCTAGGAGGCATGAGTATACCTCCCAGAGGATTATGGATAGGGACGGAGGTCGAAAGAGATCCTACGGCCAGATGAATCAGTCTTCAGCCCCAGCTCCTGCACCCAGGGCTTTGACTATTGGAGCTCCAAGGCGGACGGCCTCAGTGACGTCGGTTCAGCATTCATTCCCGACGCACCTTCAGCAGCAGAAGCAGAAGCAGTCTTCCACAGTAGGATGTTCTCATTATGGGAAGCCAGGCCATGTAGTGGCAGAGTGTCGCAGGGCACAAGGATTGTGTCTGGCTTGTGGAGCAGCAGACCATAGGGTTGGATCCTGCCCGAATATAGGTGGTTCATCATCGTCCAACCTTTCTAGCTCTTCGGTGAGAGGACCAGCTCTGGTCCAGCAGCACCAGTATCCATTGCCGAGGCCCTTGCCGCCTCAGTCCCAGATGTTCCAGCAACAGAACCCCCAGCAGTATACTCAGGCCCAAGTCCAGAGTCAGAATAGGCAGCGAAGATTTCAGCAGAGGGGACCAGCACCCCGAGGACATGGTCAGGCGATGGTGATGACCGCAGAGGAAGGATTGGCACCAGAAGAGGTAGTGGCAGGTACTATTCTCGTCAAATCCTTTCCAGCTTCAGCTTTATTTGATTCTGGTGCATCGCATTCATTTATGTCTGCCCGATTCGCGACAGAAATAGGATTGGAGCCAGAGTCATTATCAGTGAGGCTCAATATACTTACTGGTAACGGACTTGTGGGAGTAGATAGAGTGTTTTCCTCGTGTCGGATCGTAGTTAGCGGTAGGGAATTCCCCGCTAGATTGATAGAGTTTCCGATGGCCGATTATGATGTGGTCTTAGGGATGGATTGGTTGAGGAACCAGTATTCTAGAATAGACTGCCATATTGGTAGGGTTGTTTTTAGCATTCCAGGCGAGCCAGAGTTTTCCTTTTCCCGAGGCGCAGTTGAGCCTTCTCCTCCAGTGTTGCGGATCGCGGTAGCAGCAGTGCAGTTACCTCGAATAGTCGAAGAGTTTCCAGACGTTTCCCCAGAAGAGCTTCTAGGGATGCCGCCAGAATGGGAGATCAAGTTCACCATCGACTTGATTCCCGGAACAGCCCCAGTATCAGAGAGAGTCTACAGAATGGTGCCGTCAGAATTAGAGATATTGTACAAGATGATTGAAGAACTCAGAACCAAAGGATTCATTCGTCCTAGTGGATCGCCTTGGGGAGCCCCGATGCTTCTTGTGAAAAAGAAGGATGGCACATCCAGATTATGTATAGATTATCGTACCTTGAACTCAGTAACAATCAAGAACAGATACCCTCTTCCGAGGATAGATGACTTGTTTGATCAACTCCAGGGGGCAGCAGTATTTTCGAAGATCGACTAGCGGTCAAGATACCATCAGATCAGAGTCAGAGAGCAGGACATCCCGAAGACAGCTTTCAGATCCCGGTATGGGCATTGGGAGTTCCTTGTGATGCCATTTGGAGCAACCAATGTGCCGACTGTATTCATGGATGTCACGCTCCAGAACCAGAATACTGGAGAGCGGGGGAATGACTCAGCCAGCTACGTATTACGGGTAGATGAATACCGTATAACATGATCAATACTGTCTAAAAGACGAGGGGGTACATACTACATAAAAGTCTCACTATGGTTACTTTACATCTATTGTCTCAATCATTCAAATAAGAAACAGAAATAGAGAACATGTAAGATAAAGCAGTAAGGCGTCCTAAACGCTCAGTCAAAATGTTCTTGATATCTGGCTTTACAAAACATAGCCAGATGATGTAGCAAAGTGTACACAATTGTTATCAGCTGCAGTCTGACTTAATTACAATTATGTAAAAGTAAGTATAAGACAATCCGACTAACATGTCGGTGCCAAACGGTAAGGTATTAAGTAAATAACAAAACGAGTGGGGAAGTAAGGAACCCACTCGAGTCCTCCTGCGATCATCCCTCTAGTATTGACCATCTTAGAGGTGGAAGTAAGCTGAGTCCTCGGGGACCGGCTCTAAATCTGGTCATACAAAACCAGAGAGGTTAGACCTCCAATAGCAAGTACCACAAAGAAGCACGATATGAGAAATTAAAACCAGTAATAAGAGAATATGATAAGTAGATCTCTGCTTGCCACGGGGATTCACATAACATCACGACACTTCGAACCAACCTCCCAACCAAACAAGGACAGAAGTTGGCCCGTCATGCCCTGACATTCTGATCATCCCAGTTAGGTAAGAGAGTAGGTACAGTACACAAACAAATCAATTTAAACGGCCATGTAACTACTACGGCTTGCTACTGTGAGTTCCAAGTTATCCTGGAATTATACAATAAAGGATTCCTCAGTTCTTACTATGTACAAGCAAGGCTAGTTTACCCAGTCAATCAATTGCGCCAATCATGAATTAGACGAGTCCCAGCGGGACGCCCGTCATCAATATACAATATATAATAGATAATATAACCAGATACCGCTTCCTGCCCGTGTGGCAGATTTGCAGTATCTGTTGAGACCAACCGGCCTGTCGGGCACTACTAGTCCCAAGAGGGCTGCCATGTAAGAACTCGGGAATCCATTCTCTCCATGTAATCATTATTTTATTTAACTTAATAGTCTCTACGTTGAGTGAAATCCCATGCCGTGGGTCATGGTCATTCAGAATGAGTACTTTCGTACGGGGTACGATATGCACAACTCTACAACGATGCCCGTGCGGTTAGGTTGTAGGTCTTATATAGCATAATGCAATAATCCAAACTAACCACGGAATAATCATGCCTTGACCATAAAGTACACATGCTTCTTTTGTAGAAAATAAATAAATAAATAAATAAATTAAAGCCTGCATGTGTACCTGTATGTCAATATTCGGGATCGGCCAATCGATTATAATAGTTCATAGTTAATATGAACGTGTCTCATTCATTCAATTTAATAAGACGACTAGCCAGTCTCTTAGTTCCAACTAGAAACGCATGATCAATTATTAGTCAAATAACCGTCGAGGTCAATTCGTGACAAGGCATAAAAGTCAAATTAGTATTAAGCATGGTCAAGTCCATAACTAGTCTAAAATAGTTGGTAACATATTCTTGAAGCCAAGGAAAAGATCAACAAATTTCATGTTGGGAGTTGAAAGAAATTCTAGCCACAATTCAGTCAAAATAGGACATATAACAGTCAGAAACAACCAAAATAGGCATATGTGGCCTATTCTGCGATATGCATGTGGACTAACTGCGACATGCTGCTCATGCGGCATATGCAGCCCAACTGCGATACCATATGCGGCTCAACTACGACATGCGCCTCATGCGGCTCATTTGCGACACCATATGCGCCTACTGCGACATGCGCCTCATGCGGCTCAACTGCGATACCATATGCGCCTACTGCGACATGCGCCTCATGCGGCTCAACTGCGACACCATATGTGCCTACTACGACATGCGCCTCATGCGGCTCAACAGCAACACCATATGCGCCTACTGCGACATGCGCCTCATGCGGCTCATTCGCGCCATCATATGCGCCTATTGCGACATGCGCCTCATGCGGCTCATTCGCGACATCATATGCGCCTACTGCGATATGTGCCTCATGCGGCTCATTCGCGACATCATACGCGCCTACTGCGACATGCTCCTCATGCGGCTCGTTAGCGACATCATATGCACCTTCTGCGACATGCACCTCATGCGGCTCATTCGCGACATCATATGCATCTACTGCGACATGCTCCTCATGCGGCTCATTCGCGACATCATATGCGCCTTCTGTGACATGTTGCTCATGCTGCAGATGAACACAGAAACGAATAAAAATACTTTTGGCCATAACTTCCACAAAATAAATTGAAATCTAACTTTTCAAAAACCAAACTTTAGTAGAATTAAATTCTCTACAACATGGAACCACTTATTTTCGAAAACAACAATGTTTGATAGATCAAAACCCTAAAATTCATATAAAAACCAAAACTTAAAACTTAGATCTACACCCAACCATCCGTGGAAATCAAGAACTTCAAGACTTAAACTTGTAGAGGAAGAGAAGATGAACAACATGGACTAAAAATAAATAGGGATGCATGAAATTCCTCATGGTGCGCAAGATGTACTTGTCTCTCACAAGTAGGTTAGGGTTTTAGTGGAGGAGTAAATGTGAATGAAGGAAGAGAGAGATTGAAAGAAAAAGTTTTATATCAAGGTCAAGTGGATCTCCACCATTCATTCTCTCCACCAAATCCAAGCCATCCATTCCTTTCCATGTTGAACCAAACCACACCAAGTTGGTTTACCATGAACCGAAATGAACCAAGAGCCAAGATAAAGCAAAAAAATAAAATACAGAAAAATTAATAAGCACGAAATTGAAGAATTTAAATACAGAACAAATGCATGATAAATATTGAATAAATACATTCAAGAAGTACACGTATAAAATACTTATTCTGGGAACGGGGAGTGACATCTCTACCCTCCTTAGAAAAATTTCGTCTTCGAAATTTCAGATCCAAGCAGGACAGAAATGTCAGAGCTAGACTAATCTAAGTACAAGTAATTTGAGTAAGTAGCTATTCTACAATGTCAAATAGCAAATAATATATCTATGTTTAACTATCGACGACACCAAGCAATTCTACTTATAAGGTGACAAGCATGAGGAGTTAAGACAATAAAGGTATATAGAGAAAGATATACCTTGTGAGTCAAACAGGTGCGGATACCGTGATCGGATATCATCCTCACGTTCCCACGTTGACTCTCCTAATGAGTGATGACCCTAAGCAACCCGGACAAGGCTAATTGTTCGGTTCTTGAGTATCTTCTCTCTTCAGTCCAAAATGGACACCGGCTGCTCCTCGTAAGACAAGTTGGTACCAACAACCAACTCAGAATGATCAAGGATATGGCTGGGGTCCGATACATAGCTTCGCAGCTGAGATACATGAAACACATCATGCACCTCTCGTAACGAAGGTAAAAAGGACAGACGATAAGCAACATCGCCTACCCTATCAAGGATAACAAATGGTCCTACGTATCTTGGACTCAACTTTCCGCGAACGCCAAATCTAATGACCCCACGGGTAGATGAGATCCGCAAGAACACGTGGTCCCCAACAGAAAACTCTAGCGGCCTACGATGCTGGTCCGTCCAATGACGATGCCGATCCTGCGCAACTCGAAGTCGCTCTCTAATTCCCTTAACCAATTCAACTGTCTGAACAATCATTTCCGGTCCTAACATCTTCCTCTCCCCGATATCATCTCATGCTAGTGGCGACCTACACTTCTTACTATATAGTGCTTCAAATGGTGCCATCTGGATACTGGCTTGATAACTGTTGTTATAAGAAAACTCAACTAAGTGCAGGTGGCTCTCCTAAGATCCTTCAAAATCTAGGGTGCAAGCTCGCAACATATCTTCTAGGGTCTGAATTGTTCTTTCTGATTGCTCGTATGTCTGGGGATGGTAAGCCGTGCTAAATCTTAACTTGGTACCCAGACTATGATGTAAGCTCTTCCAGAAATGGGATGTAAAACGGGTATCTCGGTTTGACACAATGCTGACGGGGACTCCATGTTGTCTAACTATCTGCTGCATATACAACTCTGCCAACTTTTCTGTAGATTGCCCTACTCTGAAAGGAAGAAAGTGTGCCACCTTTGTAAGCCGATCTACTATCACCCAAATAGCATCTTTACCACTTGGTGATCTCGGTAAACCGGTCACAAAATCTATTGTGATGTGTTCCCACTTCCATTTCGGGATAGAAAGTGGTTGCAATAACCCAGCTGGCCTCTGCTGTACTGCCTTCACTTGCTGACATACCAAGCAACGAGAAACAAATCTAGCTATCTCCCTCTTCATCCCGTTCCACCAGAAGTGCTGCTTGATATCTTGGTACATCTTGGTCCCTCCAGGGTGTATAGAATATTGAGAACTGTGAGCTTCTGCCATAACCTCCTGTCTGATATCTCTACTAGGCACACACAGGCGCGATCCAAACCTAAGGGTACCATCTTCATGAATTCTTATCTTTTTTCTCAGTCCTGACTCACATTCTGTCCTAAGCTTCCGAATCCTTGGGTCCTGTGCTTGAGCTGCCTTGATCCTGTTTACCAAGTCGGATTGAACTTGTAGACTTGTTAGAACTCCTACATCACTAGAAAGTATAACTTAGATGCCCATCTCCTGAAGGTCTTCTAAGATGTGCTTCAGCGTTGTCAACATAAATGCGTCGCCTCTCCTGCTAAGAGCGTCTGCTACCACATTAGCCTTGCCTGGATGATACTGAAGCTCCACGTCATAATCCTTGATCAACTCCAACCATCTTCTCTGTCTCATGTTCAGCTCCTTCTGAGTAAAGATGTACCTCAGACTTTTATGATCTGTGTACATGTCTACTCGATCACCATATAAGTAATTCCTCCATAGCTTCAAAGTAAATACTACTGCCGCCAACTCCAAGTCATAAGTTGGGTAATTCTTCTTGTGGTCTCGAAGTTGCCTAGATGCGTATGCAATCACCTTCCCATGTTGCATTAGGACGCACCCAAGTCCTTTTTCTGACGCATCACAATATACTGTAAAACCTTCGGGTCCAACTGGCAATGTAAGAATAGGCGCTGATATCAACTTCTGCTTCAGATTCTCAAATAATGCCTGGCAATCTGCCGACCAGACGAATGGTACATCCTTCCGTGTCAAGAGGGTCATAGGTGCTGAAAGCCTTGCAAAGTCTGATACGAACCTTCTGTAATATCCTGCCAATCCGAAGAAACTCCGTACATCAGCTACGGTCTTGGGTACTGGCCAGCTCTCTACTGCTTCTACCTTCTTGGGATCCACTGCTACTCCAGCTCCTGATATGATATGACCCAAAAATGAAATGTGATCCGACCAAAACTCATACTTGCTGAGCTTGGCATACAACTGGTTCTCTCTCAGAACCTGTAACACTTTCCTGAGGTGGTCTTCATGCTCCTCTTTACTGGCAGAATATACGAGAATGTCGTCAAGAAATACAACGACAAACTGATCTAAGTATGGCATAAAGATGTCGTTCATCAAATCCATAAATATTGCTGGAGCATTGGTCAAACCAAACGGTATTACTAAGAATTCATAATGCCCATACTTCGACCTGAATGCTGTCTTGGGAATATCCTCCTTTCGAACCCTCACTTGATGATACCTTGAACGAAGATCTATCTTGGAGAAAACTCTAGCTTTGCTCAACTGATCAAACAAGTCGTCGATCCTGGGTAGTGGGTACTTGTTCTTTACTGTTGCCGCGTTAAGCTTCCTGTAGTCAATGCACAATCTGGATGACCTATCCTTCTTTCCCATAAGTACCACTGGTGCTGTCCATGGTGATATGCTAGCTTGGATGAACTTCTTCTCCTTCAGTTCCTCTATGTGCTGATATACCTTGGCCTACTCTGAATCTGCCATTCTGTAAACTCGATCTGATATTGGTTTAGTTCCTGGTGCCAATTCTATACTGAACTCAATATCTCTAATCGGTGGTAGCCCTGGAAGTTCTTCGGGAAATACGTCCAGAAACTCTTCAACTACCTTCGAAACTTGGACTTCTTCCATTACCGTCACTACTCCCTGCTCTTGTTGAGTTGCCACTGATCTGACTAAGGTGAACCGCTTCATGCCTGGAATATCAAAAGATACACTCCCTCTACGACAATCTATTGTTGCATGACTGTCTTTCAGCCAATCCATGCCTAAGATAACGTCGAAATTTCCAACAGGAAATTCTATCAACCGGGCGGGTAAGAAATGCCCGTAAACTACAACGCTACATGCTAGAATAACTCTACTAACTCCTACGAGCCCATTACCAGTGAGTATATTTAACCTCCCTGGCAATGCTTCGAATTCTATTCCTAGCCGTGTTGCAAATTATGCAGATATAAATGAGTGTGATGCTCCCGAATCAAACAATGCTACTGCAGGATATGAGGCAACGAGAATGTTACCTGCCACAACATCTCCCGATGCTAATGCCTCCTCCAAGGACAGAGTGAATGCCTGCCCTCGACCTCCTTGTTGGTTCCCATATTGCGGCCTAGCCTGGTGCTGTTGCTGGGCCCTGCCTTGATGATGCTGGAGTGGTCTATGCTGGTGTTGCTGCATCGACGGTCCCTGCTGTCGAAATATCTGAGCCTGCGACATTAACGGATGCTGGGCCAATAGTCTTACTGCCACTGCGGGTCCTCGATACTGTCCTGCCCCTGGTGCTGGCAGAGCAGGAAACTCCTGCACTGGTCCTCCTGACCTCGAATTCATGGGACATGTGGTAACCCGATGATATGGATTTCCACATATCAAACACTGTCCGTTCAATGCCCGACACACATCTCTAGTGTGCCCCATCTTCCCACAATAAGTACAGCTCGCTTGGGGTTGCTGATTCTTCCTCTGTTGCTGTTGCTGTTGCCTGGGTGGTGCTGGCCCTCGTATTGCCACATCGTGAATACGAATGCCAAGGGATGGTACTATTGTTCGGGACGCTGCTCCCCCTCCTCCTTCAATCTGACTGTGAGATCTCTTCTGACCTCCAGTCCTCGTCGTGATCCTCTGAATGGTGATCTCATGCCTTCGGGTTGCCGTCAATACTTCATCAAAAGTCTGGTAATTGTGCCCCTCTATCAATTGCAAGAGCTCAAGGTGAAACCCTTGCTGGAACCTCATAGCCCTCTGGCTCTCTGTTGCTACCATCTCTCGGGCAAACCTGCTCAATCTGCAGAACTCTGCTGCATAGGCATCCACCGTCTTGCCGGCCTGCTTGAGGTTGATAAACTTCTGTTGTAGCTCAAACTGCGCCATAACCCCATAGTACTTCGTCTTGAATCTTGCGGTAAAATCGTCCCAAGCAACAGGACGTCTGATGCCCACTTCCTTTGATTCCCACCAATCACGTACGAGATCCTGAAGTAATAACTTCACTTGATCCACACGTTCTTCTGCCGGCACCTTAGCTGCTGTCAGAATAGCCTCAATATCCTTAAGCCATGCATCTGCTGAGATGGCATCCTCCGTTCCTTCGAAACAGCGGGGGTTGAATTTATAAAACCTGGCTGATGCTCCTGAATCTGTCCTCGTCCCTCTTTCCAAAGCCGTCTGCAGTCCTTGATTGAGTAATACATTCTGCTCTTGCAACTGAGCGTGCATGCGCTGCTGGACTAACATCTGATATTGCTGAGTAGCCATCATCCATCTCATGATCTCCAGAAGAGCCAATGTGTCCATTTTCGCAGGGGTAGGTAGAACTGTTGGTGGTGGTGGAACCTCCGGATACTGTGATCCAGCTGCTGCTTCCACTATTACTTCTTCTTGGATAGTCTCTTGAGTTAGTACCGGCCCTTGTTGTTGACCAACATGGTCAGGTTGTCTGTATTGCTCTTGTTGTTGTTGTCCAGTCCTGGCAGATACGGACGAAGTGCCCCTAAGAAAAGGGACAAAAGAACAATCAAACGATCGGACAGAAAAGATCAATGAAGTCAAAGGATACCGAAATGTCAAGCTAGAGTCGAGAGTAACGAATCATGAGATCAAGGGGGAACATATGTGATTGAGACATCCTATAAATTAAAATACCCCACAAGTCTGAAATTAGACCTGCATGGGCCACCACTAAAACCTTGTCATGCCCCAGAACCAGAATACTGGAGAGCGGAGGAATGACTCAGCCAGCTAAGTATTACGGGTAGATAAATACCGTATAATACGATCAATGCTGTCTAAAAGATGAGGGGGTGCATACTACATGAAAGTCTCACTATGGTTACTTCACATCTATTGTCTCAATCATTCAAATAAGAAACAAAAATAGAGAACATGTAAGATAAAGCAGTAAGGCGTCCCAAACGCTCAGTTAAAATGTTCTTGATATCTGGCTTTACAAAACATAGCCAGATGATGTAGCAAAGTGTACACAATTATTATCAGCTGCAGTCTGACTTAATTACAATTATGTAAAAGTAAGTATAAGACAATCCGACTAACATGTCGTTGCCAAACGGCAAGGTATTAACTAAATAACAAAACGAGTGGGGAAGTAAGGAACCCACTCGAGTCCTCCTGCGATCATCCCTCTAGTATTGACCATCTTGGAGGTGGAAGTAAGCTGAGTCCTCGGGGACCGGCTCTAAATCTGGTCATGCAAAACCAGAGAGGTTAGACCTCCAATAGCAAGTACCACAAGGAAGCACGATATGAGGAATTAAAACCAGTAATAAAAGAATATGATAAGTAGATCTCTGCTTGCCACGGGGATTCACATAACATTACGACACTTCGAACCAACCTCCCAACCAAACAAGGACAGAAGTTGGCCCGTCATGCCCTGACATTCTGATCATCTCAGTTAGGTAACAGAGTAGGTACAGTACACAAACAAATCAATTTAAACGGCCATACAACTACTACGGCTTGCTACTGTGAGTTTCAAGTTATCCTGGAATTAAGCAATAAATGATTCCTTAGTTCTTACTATGTACAAGCAATGCTAGTTTACCCAGTCAATCAATTGCGCCAATCATGAAATAGACGAGTCCCAGCGGGACGCCCGTCATCAATATACAATATACAATAGATAATATAACCAGATACCGCTCCCTTCCCGTGTGGCAGATTTACAGTATCTGTGGGGACCAACCGGCCTGTCGGGCACTACTAGTCCCAAGAGGGATGCCATGTAAGAACTCGGAAATTCATTCTCTCCATGCAATCATTATTTTATTTAACTTAATAGTCTCTACGTTGAGTGAAATCCCATGCCGTGGGTCATGGTCATTCAGAATGAGTACTTTCGTACGGGGTACGATATGCACAACTCTACAATGATGCCCGTGCGGTTAGGTTGTATGTCTTACATAGCGTAATACAACAATCCAAACTAACCACGGAATAATCATGCCTTGACCATAAAGTACACATGCTTCTTTTGTAAAAAATAAATAAATAAATAAATTGAAGCCTGCATGTGTGCCTGTATGTCAATATTCGGGATCAGCCAATCGATTATAATAGTTCATAGTTAATATGAACGTGTCTCATTCATTCAATTTAATAAGACGACTAGCCAGTCTCTTAGTTCCAACTAGGAACACATGATCAATTATTAGTCAAGTAACAGTCGAGGTCAATTCGTGACAAGGCATAAAAGTCAAATTAGTATTAAGCATGGTCGAGTCCATAACTAGTATAAAATAGTTGGTAACATATTCTTGAAGCCAAGAAAAAGATCAACAAATTTCAAGTTAGGAGTTGAAAGAAATTCTAGCCACAATTCAGTCAAAATAGGACATATAACAGTTAGAAACAACCAAAATAGGCATATGCGGCCTATTCTGCGACATGCATGCGGACTAACTGCGACATGCTGTTTATGTGGCATATGCGGCCCAACTGAGATACCATATGTGGCTCAACTGCGACATGCGCCTTATGCGGCTCATTTGCGAAACCATATACGCCTACTGCGACATGCGCCTCATGCGGCTCAACTGCGACACCATATGCGCCTTCTGCGAGATGCGCCTCATGTGGCTCATTCGCGACATCATATGCGCCTACTGCGACATGCGCCTCATACGGCTCATTCGCGACATCATACGCGCCTACTGCGACATGCTCCTCATGCGGCTCATTCGCGACATCATATGCGCCTTCTGCGACATGTTGCTCATGCTGCAGATGAACACAGAAACGAAAAAAATACTTTTGGCCATAACTTCCACAAAATAAATCGAAATCTAACTTTTCAAAAACCAAACTTTAGTAGAATTAAATTCTCTACAACATAGAACCACTTATTTTTGAAAACAACAATGTTTGATAGATCAAAACCCTAAAATTCATATGAAAACCAAAACTTAAAACTTAGATCTATACCCAACCATCCATGGAAATCAAGAACTTCAAGACCTAAACTTGTAGAGGAAGAGAAGATGAACAACATGGACTAAAAATAAATAGGGATGCATGAAATCCCTCATAGTGTACAAGATGTACTTGCCTCTCACAAGTGGGTTAGGGTTTTGGTGGAGGAGTAAATGTGAATGAAGGAAGAGAGAGAATAAAAGAAGAAGTTTTATATCAAGGTTAAGTGGATCTCCACCATTCATTCTCTCCACCAAATCCAAGCCATCCATTCCTTTTCATGTTGAACCAAACCACACCAAGTTGGTTTACCATGAACCAAAATGAACCAAGAGCCAAGATAAAACAGAAAAATAAAATACATGAAAATTAATAAGCACGAAATTGAAGAATTTAAATACAGAACAAATGCATGATAAATATTGAATAAATACATTCAAGAAGTACACGTATAAAATACTTATTCTGGGAACGGGGAGTGACAATGGACCTCATGAATCGCATCTTTATGCCCTATTTAGATCAGTTCGTGATTGTGTTCCTAGATGACATCCTGGTCTACATCAAAAGTGAAACAGAGCATGAACAGCATCTCAGAGTTGTTCTTCAGGTTCTCCGAGAGCACCAGTTGTATGCCAAGTTTAGTAAATGCGAGTTCTGGCTCGATCGCATTTCGTACTTGGGTCATATCATCACCAGAGGAGGAGGAGAAGTGGATCTCCAGAAGATCGTGGCCATTGAAACATGGCCAGTGCCCTGTACGATTGCAGAAGTCCGTAGTTTTCTTGGATTAGCCAGCTACTACCGTCAATTTGTTTCGAATTTTGCTCGAATTTTAGCGCCATTGACCCAATTGACCTGCAAGGATGTGCAGTTTGCTTGGACAGCAGAGTGCCAGGATTCTTTTGAGAAGTTGAAGCGAGGCTTGATGACAGCACCAATTCTCACACTTCCAGATGGAACTGGAGGATTCTCAGTATATTGCGATGCTTCAGGCAGAGGTCTAGGAAGTATTCTGATGCAGAATGGGAAGGTAATAGCTTATGCTTCATGGCAACTTCGTGATCATGAGAGGAATTACCCAACCCATGACTTGGAGCTGGCAGCAGTAGTGTTTGCACTTAAGTTGTGGAGGCACTACTTGTACGGAGATAGGGTGGATATTTTTACCGACCACAAGAGCCTAAAGTATGTTTTCACCCAGAAGGATCTTAACATACGTCAGAGGAGGTGGCTGGAGTTTCTTGTGGATTATGATGTCAACTTGCAGTATCATTCCGGGAAGGCCAATATTGTTGCAGATGCATTGAGTAGGAGAGCCAGAGTTTATTTCCTAACAGCACAACCAGAGTTGTTAGCAGATCTTCAGAAGATGGGTATTGAAGTTGTTCTTCCTTCCAGTGTAGCATTGATGGCCATCATGTAAGTTCAGTCCACTATAGTCGAGAGGATCCGGGTGGCGCAGTCAACAGATTCCAAGCTTCAGTGACTCAGAGCAGAGTGTGAGGCAGGACGAAGACCAGAGTTATGTATTCATGAAGATGGTACACTTCGACATGGGAAACGTCTTTGTGTACCCAGTGGAGATATCAGACAGAATATCATGACAGAGGCTCACAGTTCGCAGTATTCCATTCATCCCGGCAGTACGAAGATGTACCGTGATATCCGTCAGCACTTTTGGTGGAATGACATGAAGAGGAAGATAGCCCGGTTTGTCTCTCGATGTTTGGTTTGTCAACAAGTTAAAGCCGAACATCAGAGGCCAGTTGGACTTCTTCAGCCCTTGCCAATTCCAGAATAGAAGTGGGAGCATATAACCATGGATTTCGTGACTGGATTACCTAGATCCCCGGCTGGCAGAGATGCTATTTGGGTTATTATAGACAGGCTCACGAAGGTGGCTAATTTTCTTCCATTCAGAGTCGGTCAGCCGACGGCTCAGCTAGCAGAGATGTATCTCAGGCAGATCGTCAGGCTTCACGGTATACCAGTCAGTATCACCTCGGACAAAGATTCAAGATTTACGTCGCATATTTGGCGTAGCTTACAAGAGAGTTTGGGAACTCGCCTCCAGTTCAGCTCCGCTTATCATCCGCAGACTGATGGCCAGTTAGAACGCACGATCCAGACTCTTGAAGACATATTGCGGTCCTGTATACTTGACTTCGGTGGTTCATGGAAAGATCACCTGCACCTGGTGGAGTTCTCGTACAATAAAAGCTTCCAAGCCAGTATCCAGATGGCACCGTTCGAGGCACTGTATGGAAGAAAGTGCAGATCCCCGTTAGCCTGGGATGATATCGGAGAGAGGCAGATGCTCGGTCCAGAAATGATTGCCCAGACAGTCGAAGTGGTCAGGAGAGTCCAGGATTATCTTCGAGTTGCCCAAGATCGCCAGCGCCATTGGGCCGATTTTCATCGGCGCCCTCTCGAGTTTTCTGTCGGTGACCATGTATTCCTGAGGATCTCGCCTAACCGTGGCATCATTCGTTTCGGCGTACGGGAAAAGCTTAGTCCTAGGTATATAGGGCTATTTGACATTCTGGAGCGAGTAGGAGATGTATCCTATCGTCTCGCTCTTCCGCCGTTGCTAAGTGAGGTGCATGACGTGTTCCATGTATCCCAATTACGATGGTATATTCCGGACCCAAGCCACATCCTGGATCATTCGGAATTGGTTGTTGGTACCAACCTTTCGTATGAGGAGAGGCCCGTATCTATATTGGACCGAAGAGAGAAGACACTCAAGAACAAGACTATCAAATTAGTCCGAGTCACTTGGGGTCATCACTCTTTGGGGGAGTCAACGTGGGAGCGTGAGGTTGACTTTCGATCGCGGTATCCCGACTTGTTTGACTCGTGAGGTATAATGTCCTTCTTATGCCTCATGCCTTCGATTCCTTGCTTGAATGAGTGATTGTCTGCCTAGTTATAGCTTGCTTGAGATTATTATAGCTTGTCCTCCTCTCTCTAGCCTCTTAATTAAATTCCGAGGACAAAATTCTTTTAAGATAGGTAGAGTTGTAATGCCTGTAGTTCGTATTACGTATCTTAGAATACATGTACGTATTTTCTCTTGTATTGCATATCTCTTAGCTTGGCTCGGTTTATTTTGGGTTGGTTCGGCTAGGCTTGGGTTGCCTTGGTTCATCATGAACTAAGGGGAGAACCCCTACCTACCACGCCCATCATCCTTTATAAACCCATTCCTTCATTATTTTTCTTCTTCTCCTCCATATTTACTCTTCCACCTACCAGAAAAGAGAGCTAGGCAAGTGCAACTTGCTTCATGATGGACCTCAAGTTTTATTGTTCCATTCTCTTCTTTACTTGATTCTAAGCCTCTTTAGAACTTGGCATCTTTGGATTTGATGGATGGATTCTTGTAGATCTAAGTTTGTAACTTTTCAGTTTTTTTGGTTTTGATCTCTAAAACTTGGTTATTTTCGAAAACTAATAGTTCTATGTTGTAGAGAATTCAATTTCATGCAGTTTTGGCTTTTGTTTTGCTTGATTTTGACTTTGGATGAGTAAGTTATGGCCATTACAAGTTTTCAGAACTTTTATGGCTGAACTTGCTGTTTGGGGACGATGAACCCCAAGCGCCGGAAACCCCATGCGCCTGGGAGGCCATGCGCCGTGAAGTCCCGGCAACGCATTCTTTGACTCCGAGCGTGTCATGCGCGTAGGTTCCTTACGCGCATGTACTGAAGACGCAACATGAGTTTTCCATGCATCGATTGCGCAGGAATCCCATGCGCCGACTTGTGCAGGAATCCCATGCGCCGATTGTGCAGGAATCCCATGCGCCGATTGTGCAAGAATCCCATGCACCGATTTGTGCAGGAATCCCATGCGCCAATTTGTGCAGGAATCCCATGTGCCGATTTGCGAAGGAATCCCATGCGCCGATTGCGCAGAAATCCCATGCGCCGATTTGTGCAGGAATCCCATGCGTCAGAATTGCTCTATTTTACTGTTTTTGCCTGTTTAAGTTGTTTTGTAGCTAGAATCTTGAAAAACTCAAAACATGAAAGTTGTAGATCTTTTCCTTGGCTTCAAGAATATGTTACTAGTTATTTTATGCAAGTTTTTTCCATTCATGATAATGTAAGAATAGAACACGATAGTGGTCCGCTGTGGCGCACTCTTGACAAGTAAACTGACATGATATATCTCGACATGTTGTTATGACAGCTAGCCTGACATGACAAGTATGAAGGACCTAGACACCGTGGACGATTGTGTTTGTATAAATAAACTGGTACTGTCTTGCATCATGTCTAGGATGGGGGTCTCTGAGTACCACGGTCAGGGATACCTACTGAAATTGACTAAGGCTAATTAACTAGAATGATTCAGTAGTCATGAAGAGATTCGCAGCTACAGGCAATCCCGTTATCTGGGTGCATTCAGTGGACTTATAGCCTACCGACGAGTTGGGCACATTTCCAGCACACAGTCACGTGTTGCATTCTTCATAAACGTTCGACCTAGATAACCGGATGGTCTACAGGGCTTGTGGCTATTGGGATAATCTCATTGCATCTTGCTAGTAACTAGGCCTATGATAACCCTAGTTAGTTAAAAGTATCAAGCCGTACTCTTGATTGGCCGTGATTTATTGGATGAAGTTTATTCCAGCTTTTTCTTATCCTGATCCTGTACAAGATTGTAACATGACATGATTTCTTGTATCGATAAATGATGGGATACCAAGTTCTGTTCAGATGAAGGGTTACAACCCCGGTCCTTGTTTGGTTTAAGGGTTGTAACTTGGCTATCTGAATAGTTCCATGGTTACCTTATCATATATCATCCTGCTTATTGTGCTTGCCTTAACAATAACGATCGGGGGTCCAGTTCTGTTCAGGCGAAGGGTTACAACCCCGGTCCTTATTTGGTTTAAGGGTTGTAACCTGGCTCCCGGAGCAGTTCTGTGTCCTCTCTTCGTTTATTATCTTATTGCAACCCCTTGTCATGCTCGTCATATTTTACCTTTACTTCAATACCATGATTATTTATACTGGCCTTAACAATAAAGATCAGGGGTCAAGTTCTGTTCAGGCGAAGGGTTACAATCCCGGTCCTTGTTTGGTTTAAAGGTTATAACCTGGCTCCCGGAGCAGTCCTGTGTCATCTCTTCGTTTATTGTCTTGTTACCTTATCAATAGTAATTGAGACGGGCTTCTATTCAAGCGAAGGATTGCAAAGCCGATCCTTATTTGGTTTAAGGGTTGCAGTCTGGCTACTTGAATGGTTTCTCCGTGCTCAATATATTATTGTCATTTCAGTTATAATCAGTATCTTTAATTACCTTTACTATTTATTTGTGGTATGCTTGTTTTAGTTCCTAAGTGAAGCCTCCTTTGTGGCACTTGCTCTTTCTGGGGTCTGACCTAGCTGGTTTTGTGTGGCCAGATATCGAAGCAGCACAAGAGGATCTACCTACCTTCCCGCCCGATGGTGACCACCAGGCGTAACCAGGGCAACGAGTGGGTTTCTTTTTGTCCTCCCACTTTATTGTAAAATTATTCTTTTGAGGCGTTTAGCCGATGAGTACGTGTTAGCTCGATTGTACCTTTACTTACTGTCTGCCTACGGGCTGTAACATGATTGACAGATCCTAGGGTTGATCATGTATGACTGAACTCTTGCTAGTCCTGATATTTTGTATGACTAGCTTCATGATCATCCAATATGTAATGTATGGGATGCCTTGCTATTATATATTTGGTGCTCTGACATCTTGTAACTACTATTGCTTGTTTGTGATTGAGACAATAGGCTTGTTCATGACCATAGGCGACTGATGGATTGTAGTTAAACCCTCATGTATCTAGACAGCCGTGACCGTATAGCGAGATAGATTCTATCTCTATATACATAGCTGGCTATGTCTGCCCCCGCTCTCCAGTATTCTGGTTCTGGGGCGTGACACACCCAGACTGGGTAGCCAACATAGTACCAGTCATCAAGAAGAACGGAAAGATCTAAATTTGCATCGACTTTCGTAATCTGAATACGGCATGCCCTAAGGATGAATTTCCTCTTCCTATTACCGACATAATGATCGATAATACGTGTGGCTTTGAGCGCATGTCCTTTATGGATCACTTTTCAGGATACAATTAAATCAAATTATGTCCTGATGATGAGAAGCATACGTCATTCCGAACACCGATCGGCGTGTATTGTTATATGGTCATGCCCTTCGGCCTGAAGAATGTCGGTACTATATATCAACGTGCTATGAGCGTCATCTTCAGAGATCACTTGCGCAAGATGGTGGAGTGTTATGTCGACGACATCGCCGTCAAAAGTCGCTCCGAAAATGATCACTTATATGATTTGAAAAAAGTATTCAACCTCATGCGAGCGCACAATCTGAAGATGAATCCCACCAAGTCTTTCTTGGGCGTGTCCAACGGGAAGTTCTTGGGCTTCGTCATTACTTTTCGGGTCATTCACATAGACCCCAATAAAACAAAAACAATCCTGGAGATGAGTCCACCGAGGAACCTCCGTGAACTCCGCGGCCTTCAGGGAAGACTGGCCTACATCAGGAGGATCATATCTAACCTCTCAGGGCGATGTCAACCCTTCACTCAACTCATGAGAAAAGGTGTCTCTTTCGTATGGAACGAAGAATGTCAGCGTGCCTTTGATAACATTAAGGAATTATCACGACCCTCACCCAGTGTAAGGGCATGAGACGTGGTTACGTCCAGCCTATGTCGCAGTGTCGACGGTAGAACGCTGTCCTAGGTCACATACATCTAACAGTTTATAAGGTACCTGTACAGTTTATACACTCCGAATGGAGGTGACATAAATAAGTACAACTCAATCACAACTAAGGAAGAAAGTACAAAATGATAGAATAGATAAAACTCAGAATCCACAGATGATAATACAAGACAGAGAGATAGCTGAAAACTAAGATAACATCTCCATGATCCAGAGTACAACTCCAATATATACAAATGTATCATAACATGAAAGTAAATAGAACTAGCCTAGCTAACTAGCCTAGTCTACAGGGGTAGTGTCGTCAGCAAGTACTGGATCCTTCTGGGAGTCCAGCTCAAGAGTGTCGTCTATGCCTGCTCCGTAATAAGAGGGACAGAACTCCTCAGTATCGTCTGTAAAATTTCAACAGGTCCAGTCAGGACTGGAGCGAGCACAACACATTTCATGCAGTTCATAATGTGATAGGATATATAAATATGCAATAGAGTAAGATACAGAAAATGCTGCATAATATATATGAAGTAAAAGAGAAAGCTGTAATGTAAATAGATACTATAAATAGATAACCACAGTGAACTAGTGATTTAGAGTACAAGATGAACATGTGAACGGCTTGAATTTGCACATGAGTAATCTAAGAGTTTGCACATAAGTATACTACTTTGGAATTGTTCACATGACCATTCATACTCCCCCGTATCCCAATCAATACACAAGGATCCAGACAGGTTATGTTATTGCACATGATATCACATGAAGGCCCATAATAGTATACATGAGGGCTCCGTGAACACGAGTATATGAATCACGAGAGTGCAAATGAATGGTGAAAGAACCAGAGTACGTGATGAAAGTGAAACGCACACGACATACTGTAACCCGATGCTCCCGAGGGGGATAACATCTCACGAAGGGATCCATATAGTACCAATCCGTGTTAAACATCGTGACAGCATCAAGTAAAGTAATCTAGTGCGTAAATGTAAATCCTATCAAGTATGAAACGGTAAGAGAATGTACTCGCCTGATATCCTGAACGTCTGTATGAAATACTACCTAAGGAGTGGTGTCTGGCTCCTAATCAGAACAGTACAAGTCACAATATGTCCAGCTAATAAAGTAAGATACTATGATGCAGTCTACATGATATTAGGCCAATCCTAGACCAAAGTCAACCCTGGTCAACTTCAGTCAACTAAATAGTCAAAGTTAGGTCAACTAGGTCAACCTAGACTCAAAGAAGTCTAACTAGGCCTAACCAGTCTATCCTAGCTAGTACACACCATACACAAGTCTATAAGACTCTACGCATGTGTATATTTCATATACATAATATCACACAAGACTATCATAGGATATGTACCTAGGTTATAGGCCATAGGCAAACTACATAGGCAATGAGCCATACACAAAGCCATATATCTATGAACACATTATCTACATAGGCAATGCAATATTTGCATTACAATCACATATAGGCCAACACACATACACTCCACATATATCTATATACACATATATGTATATCAATAGGAATCTCAATTTACACATTAACACATTAGCTATACATATTACATATATATAGAGAGGGGGGTAGTGAGAAAAGAACATGTGAATGTGTCAGTGTAAAGGGCTTTTGTACATAGCAATGTGTGTATAAAGCTGTCCAAAAATTGTGTGTGTGTGAGCTGAAAACAGTGTGCTAATCATGCGAAAACAGGATTCAATCTCAAGTTTAAAAAAATAGCAGTGAGATATGGGAGAAAATAGTATGTGTGTACAAGAGGGTGTTTGTGTACATGAGAGCATGTGTGTGTGTGTGTGTGTGTGCATATGTTTACAAGTGAAGTCCCAGGTCTGAAATATAAGCCCAGGCTTCCAGTAGTGTTCAGTGTCTCAGTGTTCTGTACAGGAAAACAATTTAGTGTCTCAGTCCTAGGTTTGTGTCAACAGTGAGGCAATAGTGGGAACAATGTGCTGTGGGTGAGTAGAACAATTGTTCTCAGGTTTGAAACAAGGTGACAGTGCATTAGTGACTGAAACTTAGATAGGTTAATCTCAGGAAATGTGACAGTGCATTAGGAAAGCAGTGTACTTGTGATAACTCAGGAATCAACAGATTTCAGTGTGTGCAACCATAGTTTCTCAGGAATTTAGATTTGTATGGGTGACTGAATAGTGGTTCCAATCTCAGAAAATCAGATTTCAGTGTGTGTGTGTATGTTCTGTGTACAGGAAAACATAGGGGTTAATCCAGGTTCAGTTTATAGGTTCAACAGTATCTCATGTTCTGATTTACACTCAGGTTAATCTCAGGATTATGGAATTTAAAACAGTATTCAAATGGAGAAACATTCCCCGGTTTCACATAGGTTCAGACAGTTTGAAATGGCAGTTAGGCAAAAGGAAGAAAATCAATTCATGTTCTAAACTAATATTCAATCTCAGGTTTGCCAAGAATGTTAGAAATGGTGTCTGTGTACATGTTACTTAGGTTTGTAAATCTCAAACAAAATACCAACTCGAAAATGAATGTTGCCACAAATCCCCAAGCCAACTCAATGTAATTACAACACTAATTTACCATTCAATCACATGTAGGTGAGTTCAACTCATCATTTTAGCACATTTAAATCAGAGAATGCAAATTTAAGAACATGAAATTAATTCAACAGGGCGGTATATCAGTGAACATTTCAGTCTCAATGCATTCGAACACTCATTCATCATTCTCAACACAAAATGAATCCTTAAAACCTTAACAGTTATCTAAATGTTCAGACATTAACCCATAACTAAATTACATGATATTTAACATTTAAAGTAAAATAAAAATAAAGAACAGTACAATATGCTCACTGATACTTACAGTATCAGTCGAATATGAATTTTCTATTTAAACATTGAAATAGTAGTAATAGGCTAGATAATTGGTTGGTAATTAATAACAATTATGTGTTCGTGTCATACATTTAATGTTGTGTCAAAAAATAAGACACGGATGTGTCCAAGACCACATAAATCTCAATATACACGAACTGGTTCAGTCGACTGTGCACCCGTGTCCAGTGCGGGTCGAACCCCTCACTCGACACTAACTCAATGGACACGTAGCCTTGGGGGTGTCGTGTCAGACATTGCCCCAAGCCCTGTATCGAAGGACACGCGTCCACGTGTCGGGAATGAGTCACACGACCCTGCGGGTAGCAGGACAGTGTTGTCCATGCGCGCGCGGGCGTGTCCACGGGTCCAGTTCGACACCAACTCGACACGAACTCAGCTCAATCGTGTAGAAATTAATAAGCCACCCTAAAACGAGTATTCATATTCAAACACATTCCTAAAACAGGATCAAAATGCCCACTGTGGCATTTCGTCGAACACCTAGGAACCTAGATTAATACGTGTCCGATACGGACACGTAAAGGACACAAAATGACACGAAATCTATTCCTACAGTTAGAGGACACCTAGGACTATGCATCTATGCCAAGAAATAAAAAATCTATTGGGGGAATAGGAAGTTACCTATAGGCGCTCTTTCCTCAAGAAAGCTTCAAAATAGAGATCTCCTCTAGCTAGCTCAAGGCTCCAAAGTAGTCCCAAACTGTTGTTAGCCTCCACCAACAGTAGAAGAACAAAAATTAGATCACAATGCAAGAAGTTTGAATGGAAATGGATAAATATTGATTAAAATAGGAAGGGGTTTAATGCAGAACAAACCTTGCTCTTGAAAAATGAAGGGATGAACAAAAGAGGCAACTATTTTTTGAGAGGCATTAAATAGGGATGGGGTGTCCCTAGTGGCCGGCCAAGGAAGTCTAGGGTTAGGGTTTTAGGATAGATCAAGGGTTCTCCTTTCATTTAGTTTAATCAATGGTCTAAAATCTAGGTTTCACACTAGTCTTAATTTGCAACCTAGTTAGCTCTAACTAATCATGACTTAACCAAGACTAATCAATACTAACTAATACTAACCATGGCTAACTAAGTCTAGCTATGACTAATCTAGGTTAGGTCCAAACTAGGTTAGGGCTAATCACAACACATGGCAATTAATTAAATAATAATGAATTACACCATTCCAAATAATTATATTAAATTCTAAATAATTATATATTAAATTCAAATAAATTCAAAATGATAAAAATATCCTCAAACTAGAAATATGGTAGTGACAAATCTACCCTCCTTAAAAAAATTTCGTCCTCGAAATTGAAAGGCGAAACTAACCAATGAGAAGGATAGACAATCATACCTCACGGTCCAAAAAAATAAGGGTATCGCTCGCGCATCTCATCCTCCCGCTCCCAGGTAGACTCTCCTGGAGAATGATGCCTCCATGCCACGCAAACCAAGGGTATCACCTGGTTTCTTAGTACCTTTTTTCTCGGCGATCCAGAATCTCCACTGGCTGCTCTAGATAACTGAGAGTAGGTCCCACCTCAATCTCCGAGTGATCGAGTACATGGCTAGGGTCAGCCACGTACCGCCTCAACTGTGATACGTAGAATACGTTGTGGACACCTACTAGTGCAGGTGATAAGTCTAGCCTGTATGCCACGTCATCGACTCTCCCGCTGATCACGATAGGTCTGATGAAGCGCGGGCTAAGCTTTCCACCTCTACCAAAATGTATGGTACCACGAGTCAGAGATATCTGCAAAAAAATTATGTCTCCGATCTAAATACAAACAAGGTCTCATGTTACTAAATAATCAAACATGATCAAACAAATAAAACAACAACAACCTACTTCTAATCCTATCTCTAATCAACTAAGTCAAACATAGTCAATGGTCAACTACCGGTCAACAACTAGTCAATTTGTCAACATCCAAGCTCTTGGTCAAAACTGGCCAACTAAGTCAACTTGGACTATTGGGTCAATGGCTAATCTAGGGTTCAGACCTAAATAGTCTATAGTGTTAAAAATATCAAGGCCAAGTAAATCCTAAGTTCAACATACACATGTATACTCTATATTAAACTAGACTCATAACGTCTAACCCTTAACCATAACACATACTCTAAATACCTCACATAACGCCATATATCTTACCCTCTAATACCCATATATCTCTAATGTAACACCATAGAACCCACACTATTCTAAGTGTATCATCTATGCATACATATAGACTAACCATCTCATCTGCCTAATCTATATAATATATGCAGAACCCCTTTAACCCAAATTGCTTATCACATATATCCCAATAATATTATACACAATGCATAACATTAGCCTAACATGGAGGTTTACTAGCACAAGCAGCAATTTAACCAAAACAAGGGGCATGACATGCAATGGGGTAAAAGTATGTGAAGTACATGAATGAATGAGTGCATGTGAATCAAGGATATGCAATGAATGTTATGTGAAGTGCAGGGCCTGTGCTAAGGTACAGTGCCAATTTGTGTTGACACTTCAGGTATACAGGATACTAAGGTAGTACAGTAGTTCATCTATATGTAGGACACAATCAAATTTGTAGGTTATATACCTAAGTAGCTAGGAAATAAAGTGTCAATTGCAAGAGGGTGAAGTGTGAATTGTGTATCTGAGTCTAACATGTCAGGAAGGTCGTGTGATAATGATGAAGCACAAGATGGCATGTCCGAGTAGGACACGAAAGTCATGGGTGCCTTACTGGAAAGGGTAAGAAAAAAATAATAAATCATCAAGGCTATAAGACATACTAATATCCTATATGGAAATTGGTTGGTCAGGGGTATCATCTATAATGGGTATTATTCTAATACCAATGCTAACTACCATCTCTAGGGTAAAGACACCCTACAAGTCGTCATATCATTACACTATGAAAGAACTACATATGAATAAGTTCTACAAAATTAAAATATCCCTACTCCTAAGTTATTGATGATAGAATACAATTTTATAACAACAGAAGGGTATGATAGAGATGATTTATTTAAAAACTTTCTCAAGATAAAATATGATAATCATATGCGTCTGTCTAAAATCATGTTACTCAGAGCCTTCGTCATGCAAGTGAGCAAGGCTACGATAATCACAGAGTCCTTGACTAAGGTACATACCTCTAGAATTATGGTATTTAAAATTTTTGCATTGTCGCATGCTTGACAGCAAAAACCTTAAATTCCTACACCCAAAAAATATGTCCAAAATCTGACTATATGTCCTCACTATGCCAGCTAACATGACCATTGAAGATCCTAGATCCCATAACTGAGATGACCTAGCCCATATGATTTATCTTGGTAAAAAATTAAATCGACAGTGAATACCAAGAATCGGATTTATCTACGAACAAGAACGATAAGCAAGATCTGTTCGAACTGAATTTTTGAGATGGTTAAAATATGGCAAGGAACGGAATTGAGATGAACAGAACCTGCGATAAGCTCTCCCTGTAACACCTAATTTTCCAGAAAAGGGTAATTTTAAAATTTTGTAATTTTAGTCTTTTAATAATGATATTTAAATTATGATATAATTTTTGGTAATTTTTAATCATTTAAAACTATTTTAAATCATGATTTATGATTTTGGTGTTTTGATAGTGTAACCTTGGAGACTGGTTGACCTAGAGCCTAGACATATGATTAGGGTATTTTGTTTATCATTTCTAGTTGAGGGTATTTTTTTTATTTTTGGGGTTATTTGAATTTATTTGGATTTATGAAAATTTTTAGGAATTATTTTAGAATTGTTTGAATGAAGGTTGACTAGGTTGACTTTGACTAGCTTTGACTTTGTGACCTAACCCTAGTTGAGTTTAGACTTGGTTAGATTGAGACCCTAGGTTAAGTTAAGTTAACCGTACTCTAGTTATTAGAATCAATCAGGAATATAGAGTTAGAATAGAAGACATTAGATACAAGTCATGACTTGTGATTGAACATTGATTAATGACTAGCCAATCCATTAGCCATATGAACCTAGCCCTAACCTAATCCCTAGTTGGCCGGCCACATAACCTAGTCCTAGGGATTCTCCCTATAAATATTCTTCTAGAAATTAGGGCTAGCCTCTTAGGAAGAACAAAGCTTTGGAAAGAGGTGAGTTTCCATCTTCACAAATCCCTAGAAATTTTATTTTAGCTCCATTTTCCCTCAAACAAATTGCAATAGGTTTTAAATGAGGTGTTCTTACTGTTGTTATTTATTTTTCTTAGATTCTTACCAATTTGGAGAAGTTTGCTAGCAAGAGGAACCCCCCATTTGAGGCTTTTCTTGCATTTGGTCACCTATAGGTAAATCAATGTAAACACCATTAAAATTCTAGTTTCTTTGCATGTAGACCTAGCCCTAGGTGTCCTGGTTCTGTGGGTATGCCTAGACCTAGGTTTTGTGTCCATTTTGTGTCCTAAATGGACACGTATCAGTCCCTCTTTCTATGTGTTTGATGAAATGCCCCAATGGGTATTTCGATCTAATTTTTAGAAACTAAATGAATAGGAAATTTCTTTTTGATGTTGCTTATCAATTTTTTTTGGTCTGGGATTGACACTATGGCGTGTCGTATCGGATTCGGCACTTGCACACGCGGGTGCGCGCGCGCGCAGGCAGTGCGCGCGTCCTGCCACTCGGGGGCTTTTTCTCTTCAGACACGGCACTAGGACACGCAAAACTCGACACACACTATGGGACAATGACTGACACCATGTGTATCAAGTCTCACATGTCCCGTGTCATGTCGAGTGAGCATGAGGCTCTGTACTGGGTTTTGACTGACGGTTCAGTCGGTTTTTATTGTCACAGATACGCAGTTGTAAGTCGGACACGTGGACACTTTGACTCGGTGCAGACACCTAGACACGAGGACCTATCCTAGGTGAACCTAGGTTAGTGACCTCGAGACACGAAGTGTCTTGTGTCGTGTGCCCGACACACGTACACACGTGCACGATGCAGTGCACTGAACAGTGCATGTGTGTACTATTTTGGGTTCTGGATTATTTGGACACGTTTGTGTCCATTTATGTGGACACAAACACAATGTTAGACACGTGTACACTCTAAATGTTCATTACCAACCCATATTTTGACACATTAGTTTAGTTTCATGTATAAATTCTCATTTATCCGATTTTATGATACACACCTATTTTCCTGCATTTCCAGATTTTCAATGTGAGTTTTGACAGTTGATTTAGCCTAATTAATACTGTTAATGTTTGGTTTTTAGTCCCTAATACTATACTCCTATATGTTATCTAACTGTGGTTCAAATTTGGGGTTGTTTGGTTGTGAATTGGTTTCGATTTGGGGCTTTGAAGTATAGGTCTAAAAACTGTACAAAAATTTAAACTGTGGACATTGTATTTTGATTTCCCTTCCTTTCCCTTGCTGTCTAAATTCTGAGCAGAAATGCCAAGTTGGTTTCCCTTCTATTTTCTGTGAAATCTGAATTTTTTGGGGGTTCTATTAACTGTTATCATGTGCACACTAGTGTATCTACACACACACATTCCTCACTCACTCTCTACACACACACACAGCCACACTTGTCTCACATCACATCACTCACACACCCTCACACTCATTGTTTAGACACACACCTTGTTCATCTCATTTACACACACATACACATTATCAAGCACTCTCTCACCATTCACTCACACCCTCACCTAAACACTACACACAGACCTTGACACACACATTACACTATCACATTCTCTTGACACCCTTCACACAGACACATTACATTGCCCCTCTCTATATACATATACATATGCATAGATATATGTAATATGTGTATACCTATATATATATATATATATATATATATATATATATATATATATATATATATATATATATATATATATATATATATATATATATATATATAAGGTAATGTATATCTATATGTATTAGGTATTTAAGCCTATATACCACATGTATGTATATATATTATATATGAATATCTATATATGTATGTTTGTGTAATGTATATATATATATATATATATATATATATATATATATATATATATATATAACATGTATATTGTAGGTATTCCTATAGGCTAATATGTATTTCTATGTTATATTATATAATATATCAATATGTGTGTTATTTTAAATATATAAATATTGGCATGTGTAGATGTGTTTTATGGTTTGGTTCATAGGCATGGTATAGCCTATAGCCTAGGCTCTTAGCCTATGGGTGTATCTGTGTGTCAGTATAGAGTCTAGATAGACTTGTTTAGTCTTGATTAGGCCTAGAACAAACTAATTAGACTTGTTAGACCTAGTTTGACCATAGTTGACCTAGTTTGACTTCTAGGGTTGACCAGAGTTGACCAAGAGTTGACTTTGGCCTAGATTGACCTAGATTCATTTAGAATACATTAAATTGCCTCTTGTTATCATTTTAGACTTGTTGTGACTTGTGTTGTTCTGATTAGGAGCCAGACACCTCTTCTCGGACAGTACATTTCATCCGGACATTCAGATACAGGCGAGTACATTCTCTGATCATTTTATATCCTGCTTAGAATTATTTTTCTGCATTAAATTACTTTATTGATACTGTCATATTGGTCACACGGATTAGTACTATATGGATCCCTTCTTGAGATGTTATCCCTTCAGGGAGCATCGGGTACTCTATGTTCTGTGTGTTTTACTTACATGGCGTATCACTATGCTTCTTTGGTTCTTTGATCACTTGTGACATATACTCTGATGATCACAGAGTTTTCCTTGAATCCTTATCCCATTTATTGGGTTTTTCAGAATCCCTATTTATGGGACTACTATGTACCACCCTTCGGGGGCCGTTACATAGAATCATAACATAACCTGGTTGGATCCTTGTGTATTAGTTGGGAGTACGGGAGAGTAGAAGTGGACATGTGAATAATACCCAAGTAGTATCTTATCAGAATCTTTTCGTAGTGTCTTATCAGAATCATCCTATGTCATTTACATGTCTATACTATACTCTGACTCACTAGCCACTGTTAGTTCTTTACTTATAGTAGATATTTCTATTACAGTTCTCTCTCTCTGTTTACATACTGCATTTTTTCAGTATCTATATCTTACTTTACTGCATGATTATATTTTTTAAACTGCTATGACCTGTTGAGATGTATTATGCTCGCTCCTGTCCTGACTGGACCTGTTTAAATATTACAGAGGATGAGGAGGAGGCCTGTGTGGATACCTTCTGCAGGATAGCTCTAACTGACGACTTTACCCTACTGCCTAGACTAGCTTAGTTAGGCTCTATCTTACTTATGTTGTCTTGAGACTAGTAGTTAGACTTTATTTCTGTCATTGAGATCTGGGTTGTATATTCTTTTATATTCAGTAGCTGAGACCTTGTACTCTGGATATCTGCTGAGATGTTATCTTAGACTATTTGATCATCTGTATTTTTTCTTGAGTTCTTATCATATCGTGCTTATTCTTCCTTAGTTGTGGTTGAGTTTATTTTCTGCTATGTCACCCCCATTCGGGGAGTATAATCTGCTTAGCTTTATATTGTTAGATGTTGTGACCTAGGACAGCGTTCTACCACCGATACTGCGACGTAGGCTGGGCATTTTTACGTTCTCGTACCCTCACAGTGGGTGCGGATCGTGACACGTTTTTAGTATTGGCCCACGCAGGTCAAGTTTATGTAGTGGTATTCGAACTAGAGTATCACTACAGCCTGCAGTAGGATTATGATATATTTTTGAAGGTACTCAATCACAGTTAGGATTCCTTGAGAGATTTCTGGGACGACCCTTGAGAATCTTATTTAAACTTCAATTTGAATTATTTTTCTTGTTTCGTTGCTCTCACTCCTTGATTACTGAATTTGATTTTGTTGGATCATTGTTGATTTTGATTTTCCTATCGAGATGAATTTTAAGGTCTGAGTTACGATATTTTTCTGATAACATATGTTGACGGGAATACAGGGATGGTAAAACATCTACTTGATTATGGAACCTGTAGTTTATCGCAGCCATATTAGCTGGCGTGGCAGAAACCTGGAGACCTGGCTTCGGATGTACGTATCTTGGTTATGAGATTTAGAATTTCTCGCAGCTATACTAGTCGGCATAGCGAGATTTCCAGATGACATGATTGTAGAGGTGCATACCCTAGTTATGGAATCTATCATTTATCGCAGCCTTGCTTACTGGCATGGCGAGGACTCTGAGTAATATGATTTTGGACTGACTCATATGATTATCAGATTGTATCTTGAGAAGGTTTTAAATATATCATCTCTATCGTACCTTTCTGTTGTTATAAATTATACCCCATCATCAAATAACTTAGGAGTAGGAGTATGAGTAGGAGTGGCTTAGCTGTTATTATAAATCTAGTGTAACTTCTTGCTATAAATTTCTTCCTAATACAATGAATCAATGATTTTGCTAGACCTTGACTTAGATTTGATATTATAACTCTGGTTTCAAAATGGTTCCTTCTTTTAAATAGATAAACAGAACAGATTTTATCATTATTTTCTTCTTGCCATTATTTCTAGTATTACCTTAAAATATATATATATATAGTAGACACAGATGCTTGCCTGACACGTATGCATGCTACACTTGGTTTTCCACCTTTCTAAATGCATATTAATATGTTGATGTTAATTTCTCAAAATCCTAATGATTCTAATATAGGACAGTATCAGTGACTAATTCTCTGCTTTTCCAGATTAAATTTGTAAATTAAATTTAAATTTCATGTTATTAGTTGTTGTTTACAATACTGCACATGTATGTTACATACAAGGTTTTAATTCTTAAGAAAATTAATTGAGTTTTGTGTTGAATTTGTCAAATCTGAGACTGTGTACATATTAACCCTTTAAGTCTGATTTCTAAGTGATTAGTCAAATTGCAGTTTTCTTTAATGTAATATTTTGAGCCGTGTACGTTGTTGTGTGTAGGTATATAATGTTAGGTTTCATACTCTTACATGTTAGGTTGTGGTTGTGGTAAACATTGAGTTGGTTTTACTGTTCGAATTTCTCCAAAATTTTGAAAACTGAATACATGTTAATGTTTTTTACATTGCTTTTAAATGCGTAGTTCAATTTCAGATCTAATATGTAATGTTGAGCTAAACTGAATGATTGAACCCTTCATTTTAAGTTTTAACCCATGTACACTTGACACTCTACACTAATGTTCACAACTTCCATGAAAACCTAACCCTTCATCTCTATGTTATGTTCATATAGCTATATAGATATATATATAGTTCTGTATACATGTTATAATGTGTGTAGATGCAATTAAATCTCTACCTCTCTATACGTATAAATATACTTATATATATGATTAGCCATGCATGTTATGAGTAAATAGCTTGTGCCTTGTAGACTGCTTAACCAATATGCCATGAGTAGTGTAACTTGATAAATATTGTTTTAAAACCCAAATCCTCCTATACACTTTCATGTATATTTCACACAAACTACATAACCCTTACATAATGCTAGCTTTTCCCTCTCTAACACACTCTATATATATCGTGATTGGATTTCAATGCTATTGACTTTCGTTCCTTAAACTTTTGATCTTGATTTTTAAATAGTACCCCCTTTATATATCTTATTTTATTTTTGATAATTACCGATTTTCAGATAGGATGGTAGACTGATGTACAACCTTAATGATTGTTGTATTTTTATCCTTTCCAGTATGGCACCCATGACCCGAGCCCGTCGCCTAAAAGCAGCTGCAGCTACTGAGAGTGTGCCTCCACCTCCTATTGTTCAGGAGGTAGTGATCCCTCTATCTGATCAGGGGGTGGTGGCACCTCCTTCCATTGAGGAGATGGTGGTAGCCTCGCCAGAGAGTCTTCCTTCATCTCCTGTCATGCAGGAGGGAGCTGCGGATTTGCCTGAGACCGAGAGCCTTTTCCTACCCCCTGTGAGGGTACTCCATACTGTACCACCCGGAGGTTTGTTACTCGATGCAGCCCAGGTGTTTGGATATTTCCAAAAAAGGCTGTTGGAGTCATAGAGAGTTCATGATGAGGCCATGAGGGAGCAAATCCAGAGGTTGCTACGTCTGCGGGACTCTGTGCTTCCAGGAGGAGATCCTAGCTCCAAGAGGGCGAGGAGCAGTACCCAGTCCTACCCAGAGTTTGAGGAGTACCCATATATCCAGCATATATCATCATACCCAGCCCAGTCTCCTGTCTAGCAGAGGCCAGCTGAGCCAGAGCCTATCTGTGCCTACTGTAAGAAGTCTGGACACAAGTGGAACAACTGTAGAAAGAGACTAGGATTGTGACTATTCTGTGGGTCAGCTGCACACTGGGTGCAGCACTGCCCTGATATACCTGCCCCAACCAGGGCCCTGTTTCTAGGAGGGAGTTCTAGTTCTCAGACCTAGCTGGAGGTAAGTTTTGACCTAACCTTAGTATCCCTCTTTGAGAATATTTGATGCATCCCTTGCTTGTATGTTTTGATACCTTGTAATTGCCTAGTACTGTAGCATAGTTGGTGTAACTAGATAAGATCCCAGACTGATAATACATGCCATGACCCCATAGGTTACACTTTTCAACTGTATGATTTAAATAGGTTCTGAGACTATGATTGCTGGGGGCTTAACCTAGAAGGAGTGCGATCACCTTTAATTTCGAGGACAAAATTTTTATAAAGTGGATAGGATTGTAACACCTAGTTTTCCAGAAGAGGGTAATTTTGAAATTTTGTAATTTTAGTCTTTTAATAATGATATTTAAATTATGATATAATTTTTGGTGATTTTTAATCATTTAAAACTATTTTAAATCATGACTAATAATTTTGGTATTTTGATAGTGTAACCTTGGAGACTGGTTGACCTAGAGCCTAGCTATATGATTAGGGTATTTTGTTTATCATTTTTAGTTGAGGGTATTTTTGTCATTTTTGGGGTTATTTGAATTTATTTGCATTTATGGAAATTTTTAGAAATTATTTTGGAATTGTTTGAATGAAGGTTGACTAGGTTGACTTTGACTAGCTTTGACTTTGTGACCTAACCCTAGTTGAGTTTAGACTTGGTTAGATTGAGACCCTAGGTTAAGTTAAGTTAACCATACTCTAGTTATTATAATCAATTAGGAATATAGAGTTAGAATAGAAGACATTAGACACAAGTCATGACTTGTGATTGAACATTGATCAATGACTAGCCAATCCATTAGCCATGTGAACCTAGCCCTAATCCAATCCCTAGTTGGCTGGCCACATAACCTAGTACTAGGGATTCTCCCCTATAAATATTCTCCTAGAAATTAGGGCTAGCCTCTTAGGAAGAACAGAGCTTTGGAAAGAGGTAAGTTTCCATCTTCACAAATCCCTAAAAATTCTATTTTAGCTCCATTTTCCCTCAAACAAATTGTAATGGGTTTTAAATGAGGTGTTCTTGCTGTTGTTATTTATTTTTCTCAGATTCTTACCAATTTGGAGAAGTTTGCTAGCAAGAGGAACCCCCCCCATTTGAGGCTTTTCTTGCATTTGGTCACCTATAGTTAAATCAATGTAAACACCATTAAAATTCTAGTTTCTTTGCATGTAGACCTAGCCCTAGGTGTCCTGGTTCTGTAGGTATGCCTAGATCTAGGTTTTGTGTCCATTTCGTGTCCTAAATGGACACGTATCAGTCCCTCTTTCTAAGTGTTTGATGAAATGCCCCAATGGGCATTTCGATCTAATTTTTAGAAACTAAATGAATAGGAATTTTTTTTGATATTGCTTATCAATTTTTTTTGGTCTGGGAGTGACACTGTGGCATGTCGTGTCGGATTCGACACTTGCATACGCGGGTGCGCGTGCGCGCGCAGGCAGTGCGTGTGTCCTGCCACTCGGGGGCTTTTTCTCTTCGGACACGGCACTAAGACACGCAAAACTCGACACACACTATGGGCAATGACTGACACCACGTGTGTCAAGTCTCACGTGTCCCCGTGTCGTGTCGAGTGAGCACGAGGCTCTGCACTGGGTTTTGACTGACAGTTCAGTCGGTTTTTATTGTCACTGATACGTATTTGTAAGTCGGACACGTGGACACTTTGACTCGGTGCAGACACCTAGACACGAGGACCTATCCTAGGAAAACCTAGGTTAGTGACCTCGAGACACGAAGTGTCTTGTATTGTGTGCACGACACGCGTGCACACGTGCACGATACAGTGTACTGAACAGTACCTGTGTGTACTGTTTTGGGTTCGGGATTGTTTGGACACGTTTGTGTCCATTTGTGTGGACACAAACACAATGTTAGACACGTGTACACTCTAAATGTTCATTACCAACCCATATTTCGACACATTAGTTTAGTTTCTTGTATAAATTCTCATTTATCCGATTTTATGATACACACCTATTTTCCTGCATTTCTAGATTTTTAATGTGAGTTTTGACAGTTGATTTAGCCTAATTAATATTTTTAATGTTTGGTTTTTAGTCCCGAATACTATACTCCTATATGTTATCTAACTGTGGTTCAAATTTGGGTTGTTTGGTTGTGAATTGGTTTCGATTTGGGGCTTTGAAGTATATGTCTAAAAACTGTTCAAAAATCTGAACTGTGGACATTGTGTTTTGATTTCCCTTCCTTTCCCTTGCTGTCTAAATTCTGAACAGAAATGCCAAGTTGGTTTCCCTTATATTTTCTGTGAAATCTGAATTGTTTGGGGGTTCTATTAACTGTTATCATGTGCACACTGGTGTATCTACACACACACACATTCCTCACTCACTCTCTACACACACACACACAGCCACACTTGTCTCACATGACATCACTCACACACCCTCACACTCATTGTTTAGACACACACCTTGTTCCTCTCATTTAGACACACATACACATTATCAAGCACTCTCTCACCATTCACTCACACCCTCACCTAAACACTACACACAAACCTTGACACACACATTACACTATCACATTCTCTTGACACCCTTCACACACACACATTACATTGCCCCTCTCTATATACATATACATATGCATAGATATATGTAATATGTGTATACCTATATATGTAATGTATATATATATAAGGTAATGTATATCTATATGTATTAGGTATTTAAGCCTATATACCACATGTATGTATATATATTATATATGAAAATCTATATATGTATGTTTGTGTAATGTATATATATAGATAATATATGTATATTGTAGGTATACCTATAGGCTAATGTGTATTTCTATGTTATATTATATAATATATCAATATGTGTGTTATTTTAAATATATAAATATTGGCATGTGTAGATGTGTTTTATGGTTTGGTTCATAGGCATGGTATAGCCTATAGCCTAGGCTCTTAGCCAATGGGTGTATCTGTGTGTCAGTATAGAGTCTAGATAGACTTGTTTAGTCTTGATTAGGCCTAGAACAGACTAATTAGACTTGTTAGACCTAGTTTGACCATAGTTGACCTAGTTTGACTTCTAGGGTTGACCAGAGTTGACCAAGAGTTGACTTTGGCCTAGATTTACCTAGATTCATTTAGAATGCATTAAATTGCATCTTGTTATCATTTTAGACTTGTTGTGACTTGTGCTGTTCTGATTAGGAGCCAGACACCTCTCCTCGGACAGTATATTTCATGCGAACATTCAGATACAGGTGAGTACATTCTCTAATCATTTCATATCCTGCTTAGAATTATTTCCTGCATTAAATTACTTTACTTGATACTGTCACGTTGGTCACACGGATTAGTACTATATGGATCCCTTCTTGAGATGTTATCCCTTCAGGGAGCATCGGGTACTCTATGTTCTGTGCGTTTCACTTACATGGGTATCACTATGCTTCTTTGGTTCTTTGATCACTTGTGACATATACTCTTATGATCACAGAGTTTTCCTTGAATCCTTATCCCATTTATTGGGTTTCCCAGAATCCCCATTTATGGGACTACTATGTACCACCCTTCGGGGACCGTTACATAGAATTATAACATAACCTGGTTGGATCCTTGTGTATTAGTTGGGGGTACGGGAGAGTAGAAGTGGACATGTGAATAATACCTAAGTAGTATCTCATCAGAATCTTTCCGTAGTGTCTTATCAGAATCATCCTATGCCATTTACATGTCTATATAGACTCACTAGCCACTGTTAGTTCTTTACTTATAGTAGATATTTCTATTACAGTTCTCTCTCTATGTTTACATACTGCATTTCTTCAGTATCTATATCTTACTTTACTGCATGATTATATTTTCTAACCTGCTATGAACTGTTGAGATGTATTGTGCTCGCTCCTGTCCTGACTGGACCTGTTAAAATATTACAGAGGACGAGGAGGAGGCCTGTGTGGATACCTTCTGCAGGACAGCTCTAGCTGACGACTTTACCCTACTGCCTAGACTAGCTTAGTTAGGCTTTATCTTACTTATGTTGTCTTGAGACTAGTAGTTAGACTTTATTTCTGTCATTGAGATCTGGGTTGTATATTCTTTCATATTCAGTAGCTGAGACCTTGTACTCTGGATATCTGCTGAGATGTTATCTTAGACTATTTGATCATCTGTATTTTTCCTTGAGTTCTTATCATATCATGCTTCTTATTCCTTAGTTATGATTGAGTTTATTTTCTGCTATGTCACCCCCATTCGGGGAGTATAATCTGCTTAGCTTTATATTGTTAGATGTTGTGACCTAGGACAGCGTTCTACCGCCGACACTGCGGCGTAGGCTGGGCGTTGTTACGTTCTCGTACCCTCACAGTGGGTGCGGGTCGTGACACTCCCACTGCCTGTGCACTCTCAGCTGCCATAACGTAGGCTCGCCCATGCTGGCCTCCTCCAGTCTGATACTGTGCGAATCTCTGCGGCTAAGTCTGAAAGGGTAGTCCCTCATACTGGCTCACCAGAGCCCTCGCTCTTTCTCTCTGAGCTGTCCGTCCAGAATTCTTGGGACACTCTCTTAACTGGTGATATGATGCTCCACAAAGTAGGTACTTGCCTAACCTCATCCGGCATTTACTCCAATCATGCCCTGGTTTCCTACAGAAAGGGCAACTGGTAACCTGCTGCTGTCTAGGGGTCTGCTGCATCTGTAACGGTGTCCCCTCGGCTGCTCTGTCGGAGCCCTAGCTCCTGCTGCTACCTGAGTCATTGTTGTCTGGCTCCTGGGACACTCCCTACACCGATGCTCCGCTGAACCACAAAGTAAACACTTGCCAAGCCTCATCCTGTAGTCGTTCCACCCATGGCCTGCCTTCTTGCAGAAGTTGCACCTAGCGTCCTGCTGCTATCTGGATGCTTGGTGGAAATACGCACGTCCCTGACCCTGAAGGTGCTGCTGAACAGGCCTCTGCTGATACTGATGCTGAATTTGGCCTCTCAGTGGCTGAGTAGCCACCAGCTCAAATGTCGCCCTGACCAACTGGTGGGTATCGTGTACGCTCTATCGGAGATCAGCAGACTGACTTTGCTGCATCTGCTGTCGAGCCTCCAGGAATTGCTAGAAAAGGGTAAACATCTGAGCCACTGCCCCTGAAGGTAACTGCTGCTAGAACGTATCCGGAATAACGGGGGAAGACCTCCGGACAGGTGGAGGTACACTCCCAAAAGCTGCAGACGCTCCTATATGAGCAGAAACAGGAGGTACTGTGGTCCCAGCGTCCACAATCGGGCGAGGGGTGGTAGACCTCACCATCCTGGAGACAGATCAAACAAGGAATGAATACTGAGATAGAAACGATAATTCAAGGGAGGACAGTTATTTCAAGGAAGCAATCTTCAACATGAACTTAGATGGCAGGAATTCAGTCAAGAGTTTTTCCTAATGTGATTGAGTACCTTCAAAAATATCATAATCCTACTGCAGGCTGCAGTGATACTCTAGTTCGAATACCACTACATAAACTCGACCTACATGGGCCACCACTAAAAACGTGTCATGATCCGCACCCAATGTAAAGGCACGAGACGTGGTTATGTCCAACCTACGCCGCAGTGTCGGCGATAGAACGATGTCCTAGGTCACATACATCTAACAGTTTATAAGGTACCTGTACAGTTTATACACTCCGAATGGAGGTGACATAAATAAGTACAACTCAATCACAGCTAAGGAAGAAAGTACGAAACGATAGAATAGATAAAACTCAGAATCCACAGATGATAATACAAGACAGAGAGATAGCTGAAAACTAAGATAACATCTCAACAATCCAGAGTACAACTCCAATATATACAAATGTATCATAACATGAAAGTAAATAGAACTAGCCTAGCTAACTAGCCTAGTCTACAGGGGTAGTGTCGTCAGCAAGTACTGGAACCTCCTGGGAGTCCAGCTCTAGAGTGTCGTCTATGCCTGCTCCGTAATAAGTGGGACGGAACTCCTCAGTATCGTCTGTAAAATTTCAACAGGTCCAGTCAGGAGTGGAGCGAGCACAGTATATCTCATGCCATTCATAATGTAATAGGATATATAAATATGCAATAGAGTAAGATACAGAAAATGCTGCAGAATATACATGAAGTAACAGAAAAAGCTGTAATGTAAATAGATACTATAAATAGAGAACTACAGTGAACTAATGATTTAGAGTACAAGATGAACATGCGAACGGCTTGAATTTGCACATGAGTAATCTAAGAGTTTGCACATGAGTATATTACTTTGGAATTGTTCACATGACTATTCATACTCCCCCGTACCCCAATCAATACACAAGGATCCAGACAGGTTATGTTATTGCACATGATATCACATGAAGGCCCATAATAGGGTGCACATGATAGTATACATGAGGGCTCCGTGAACATGAGAGTATATGAATCACGAGAGTGCACATGAATGGTGAAAGCACTGTAGTACGTGATGAAAGTGAAACGCACATGACATACTGTAACCTGATGCTCCCGAGGGGGATAACATCTCATGAAGGGATCCATATAGTACGAATCCGTATTAAACATCATGACAGCATCAAGTAAAGTAATCTAGTGCGTAAACGTAAATCCTATCAAGTATGAAACGGTCAGAGAATGTACTCGCCTGATATCCTGAACGTCTGTATGAAATACTGCCTGAGGAGTGGTGTCTGGCTCCTAATCAGAACAGTACAAGTCACAACATGTCCAGCTAATAAAGTAAGATACTATGATGCATTCTACATGATATTAGGTCAATCCTAGACCAAAGTCAACCCTGGTCAACTTCAGTCAACTAAATAGTCAAAGTTAGGTCAACTAGGTCAACCTAGACTCAAAAAAGTCTAACTAGGCCTAACCAGTCTATCCTAGCTAGTACACACCATACACAAGTCTATAAGACTCTACACATGTGTATATTTCATATACACAATACCACACAAGACTATCATAGGCTATGTACCTAGGTTATAGGCCATAGGCTAACTACATAGGCAATGAGCCATACACAAAGCCATACATCTATGAACACATTATCTACATAGGCAATGCAATATTTGTATTACAATCACATATAGGCCAACACACATACACTCCACATATATATATATATATATATATATATATATATATATATATATATATCTATATACACATATATGTATATATCAATAGGAATCTCAATTTACACATTCACACATTAGCTATACATATTATATATATAGAGAGGGGGATAGAGAGAAAAGAACATGTGAATGTGTGAGTGCAAAGGGCTTGTGTACATAGCAATGTGTGTATAAAGATGTCCAAAAAATTTGTGTGTGTGTGTGTGAGCTGAAAACAGTGTCTAATCATGTGAAAACATGATTCAATCTCAAGTTTAACAAAATGGCGGTGAGATATGGAAGAAAATAGTGTGTGTGTACATGAGGGTGTTTGTGTACATGAGAGCCTCTGTGTGTGTGTGCATATGTTTACAAGTGAAGTCCCAGGTCTGAAATGTAAGCCCAGGCTTCCAGTTTTAGTGTTCAGTGTGTCTCAGTGTTCTGTACAGGAAAACAATTTAGTGTCTCAGTCCAAGGTTTGTGTCAACAGTGAGGCAAGAGTGGGAACAATGTGCTGTGGGTGAGTAGAACAATTGTTCTCAGGTTTGAAACAAGGTGACAGTGCATTAGTGACCGAAACTTAGATAGGTCAATCTCAGGAAATGTGACAGTGCATTAGGAAAGCAGTGTACTTGTGATAACTCAGGAATCAACAGATTTCAGTGTGTGCAACCATAGTTTCTCAAGAATTTAGATTTGTGTGAGTGACTGAATAGTGGTTCCAATCTCAGGAAATTAGATTTTAGTGTGTGTGTGTATGTTCAGTGTACAGGAAAACATAGGGGTTAATCCAGGTTCAGTTTATAGGTTCAACAGTGTCTCATGTTCAGGTTTACACTCAGGTTAATCTCAGGATTATGGAATTTAAAACAGTGTTCAAATGGAGAAATATTTCCGGGTTTCATATAGGTTCAGACAGTTTGAAATGGCATTTAGGCAAAAGAAAGAAACTCAATTCATGTTCTAAACTAACATTCAATCTCAGGTTTGCCAAGAATGTTGAAAATGGTGTCTGTGTACATGATACTTAGGTTTGTAAATCTCAAACAAAACACCAACTCGAAAATGAATGTTGCCACAAATCCCCATGCCAACTCAATATAATTACAACACTAATTTACCATTCAATCACATGTAGGTGAGTTTAACTCATCATTTTAGCACATTTAAATCAGAGAATGCAAATTTAAGAACATGAAATTAACTCAACAGGGGGGGTGTATCAGTGAACATTTTACTCTCAATGCATTCGAACACTCATTCATCAATCTCAACACAAAATGAATCCTTAAAACCTTAACATGTTATCTAAATGTTCAGACATTAACCCATAACTAAATTACATGATATTTAACATTTAAAGTAAAATAAAAATGATGAACAGTGCAATATGCTCACTGATACTTACAGTTTCAGTCGAATAGGACTTTTCTATTTAAACATTGAAACAGTAGTAATAGGCTAGATAATTGGTTGGTAATTAATAACAATTATGTGTTCGTGTCATACATTTAATGTTGTGTACAAAAACAAGACACAGATGTGTCCAAGACCACATAAATCTCAATATACACGAACTGGTTCAGTCGACTGTGCACCCATGTCCAGTGCGGGTCGAATCCCTCACTCGATACGAACTCAATGGACACGTGGCCTTGGGGGTGTCGTGTCAGACATTGCCCCAAGCCCTGTGTTGAAGGACACGCGTCCACTTGTCGAGAATGAGTCACACGACCCCGCGGATAGCAGGACAGTGGTGTCCACGCGCGCGTGGGCGTGTCTACGGGTCCAGTTCGACACCAACTCGACACGAACTCAGCTCAGTCGTGTAGAAATCAATAAGCCACCCTAAAACGAGTATTCCTATTCAAACACATTCCTAAAACAAGATCGAAATGCCCACTGTGGCATTTTGTCGAAACCTAGGAACCTAGACTGATACGTGTCCGATATGGACACGTAAAGGACACAAAATGACACGAAACCTATTCCTACAGTTAGAGGACACCTAGGGATATGCATCCATGCCAAGAAATCAAAAATATATTAGGGGAATAGGAAGTTACCTATAGGTGCTTTTTTCCTCAAGAAAGCTTCAAAATGGAGATCTCCTCTAGCTAGCTCAAGGCTCCAAAGTAGTCCGAAACTGTTGTTGGCCTCCACCAACAGTAGGAGAACAGAAATTAGATCACAATGCAAGAAGTTTGAATGGAAATGGATAAATATTGATTAAAATAGGAAGGGGTTTAATGAAGAACAAACCTTGCTCTTGAAAAATGAAGGGATGAACAAAAGAGACAACTATTTTTTGAGAGGCATTAAATAGGGATGGGGTGTCCCTAGTGGCCGGCCAAGGAAGTCTACGGTTAGGGTTTTAGGATAGATCAAGGGTTCTCTTTCATCTAGTTTAATCAATGGTCTAAAATCTAGGTTTCACACTAGTCTTAATTTGCTATCTTGTTAGCTCTAACTAATCATGACTTAACCAAGACTAATCAATACTAACTAATGCTAACCATGGCTAACTAAGTCTAGCTATGACTAATCTAGGTTAGGTCCAAACTAGGTTAGGGCTAATCACAACACATGGTAATTAATTAAATAATAATAAATCACACCATTCCAAATAATTATATTAAATTCCAAATAATTATATATTAAATTCAAATAAATTCAAAATGATAAAAATATCCTCAAACTAGAAATGTGGTAGTGACAGGAATACCTGACGAATCCGCCAGTTCTGGTAGCCCCGGTCGCCGAAAAGCCCTTCCTGCTCTAGGTACAAGCGATGGAACACTCCCTCGGTGCTCTGCTAGCACAGAATAATGATGCGAGACACGAACAAGCTATTTAATATCTTAGCCAGATGATGGTAGGACCAGAACATAGGTACACCGTCATGGAGAAGGAGTACCTTGCCCTAGTGTTCGCCATTCAGAAAATACGACACTATGTGACAGGGCAGACTATCATGTTGTCTCACGAGTTAATCCTCTCAGGGTTCTCATCACCAAACCAGGCGCACTCGGTTCTCGTCTAGCCACCTGGGCGATACTGTTATCCCCCTACGACATGGTTTTTGTTCCGCAAAAGGCTGTCAAAGGTCAAGCCCTGGCCGACTTCTTAGCAGCCCATCCAGGCTTAGAAACAGCCAAAATTTATGAAGAAATCTCCGACGAAGTCGTCACCTCAAACATGACTTCACACGATGCTATTTGGCGAATGTTCTTTGACGGTGCTTCAAGAATGGGGCCATAAGATGATATCGTCGCTGGAGTCGGGGTAGTATTAATTTCCCTCTCTAGACTGGTGGTCAATCGGGCGTATTCTCCAACAGAACACTGTTCAAGCAACATAGCCGAATATAACGCTCTAGTAATCGGACTCCAACTCGTAAAAAAGGTGGGGGTCAAGTACCTGGAAGCGTATGGTGACTCAAAGCTGATTGTTAATCAGATCCGAGGCTCATACGAGGTTTCGAGGACCTGATTCCCTACCATCAGACAACAATTGTCATCATTGCAACCTTAGAGGGGTTCTTTATAGAGCATGTTCCTAGGCTCCAAAATATTGAAGTCGATGTCCTAGCAGGCCTTGCCGCTTCCTTGGCAGTTCTAAATGATGTTCATCATCTAGTCAACGTGATAGGCCATAAGCTGGTATGTCCCAAAAACAATGTTCAACTGGGTATGAGTTACTCCGTCCAGATAACCAATAACATACAAGACTGGAGACACCCGCTCATCGACTTTACCGTCTACAGAATTCTGCCAGAAAATGTGAAGGAAAAAACTTTAATCAGAAGGCGCTCTCTCAGATTCTTCTATGATACAAAGACAAAAATGTTATATCGACGATCCTACGATGGGCTACTGTTAAGATGCATGTCAAATACAGAAGCCAAAGAAGCCTTACGCGAGGCTCACGATGGCGCTTGCGGGGCTCACCAACCTGGCCCAAAATTGCAAGATCGTCTCCGCCGGATGGATTATTACTGGCCCATAATGGTAGTAGATGCAGTTGATTATGCAAAGAAGTGTAAGGCTTGCCAGATCCATGCAGGTTTTATACATCTGCCATCCGAATTCTTGCACCCAACAGTGTTCTCTTAGCCATTTGAAGCATGGAAAATGGACATCATTGGGCAAATTACCCCACCGTCGTCTAGGGGACATCGGTTCATACTTGCAATCACCGATTACTTCTCCAAATGGGCAGAAGCTGTTCTGCTTGCAGAGGTAAAGAAATCAAATATGATTAGTTTCATAAAACATCACTTCATCTACCGTTTTGGACTGCCCCAAAGGATTATTCACGATAATGGTCCGCAGTTCGTAAGCCACATTTTCTATCAATTTTGTGACAAGAATCGGATTCAGAACATGGCCTCGACGACATATAACCCATCGGCTAATGGTCTGGCTGAAGCTTTCAAAAAAACCATAATCAAGCTCCTCAAAAAGTTTGTGTCTTCAAACAAACGCGACTGGAATGAAAAGCTTGGCGAATGCATATGGGCGTATCGCACTACGATTCGAACGGCTACAGGAAATACACCGTTCTCCTTGGTTTACGGAAGCGAGGCAGTTCTCCCATTGGAGACTCAGATCCCCTCGCTTTGCGTGGCCCTTACTTACCGATTGAAATCGGATGACAACCACCACCGACGGCTACAAGAACTGGAAGCCTTAGACGAGAAGCGTTTACAAGCTCAACAAAGCATAGAGCTATACCAAGCATGCATCTTTCGGGCTTTCAACAAGAATGTCAAAAAGAGAATATTCTAAGTCGATGATCTCGTCTTGGCCGTTCGCCGACCAATGGTCATGAGTCACAAGACCTCTGACAAATTCTAGCCTAAATGGGAGGGTCCGTTCATCATCGAGACTGTATTCTCCAATGACGCATACCGGCTCGCAAAACAGAATGGGGACTTGCTCGTGATGCCTATAAATGACAAGTTCCTAAAAAAATACTATGTCTAAAAACATCCCCATACTGTCTAGAGTGTCGAGTTATGTACATCAGGTACCTCTGAACTTACACTTTGTTCCCTCTGAGGGGACTCACATTGCATTTCTCTGAGTGATAAGTCATGTATATTGATACCTCTGAACTTTTGCTCTGATGTTTCGATTGTCATATATCATGTCCATATTACCTCTGATATAGACAATCTCCTAACTTAACACCTGTACCCTATCCGGGATAAAAGACATGGTGTTAAGACCACAAAACCTATCACGTCCATATTACCTCTGTTGGGTTTTGTCTCGAATCTATTACTCATACCACCATTGCACAAAAGGGAAATAGGTCCACCAAAAATCATTCTTGATTATTGTGTGTCACGTCCATATTACCTCTGATCTCGATAGTCTCTTGACTTAACACCTGTACCCAGCCCGGAATAAAAGACATGGTGTTAAGACCACAAAACCTACCACGTCCATATTATCTCTGTTGGATTTTGTCACAAAATCTATTACTCGTACCACCAGTGCGCAGAAGATTAATAGGTCCACCAAAAGTTCCCCTGCGGGATATCCCGTACAACTACCCCTACGTGGATGTACATTTGATCCTAGAACATCCACGTCCACCTTATCTCTGAGTTGTTCTATACATCTCTACAGAGTTCACTTCTACCATGTACATACTACCTATGAGTAGGAAAGATCTGCCATTTATCCGAACCGATCACATCCATGTTACTCCTGTTAGGTTTCGTTTCAAATCTATTACTCGCACCACCAGTGCGCAAAAGGATAATAGGTCCACAGAAGTTATACAAATCTATTACTCGTACCATCGGTGTGCAAAAAACGTAGTAGGTCCATAAAATATCATTCAAATCTATTTGCTCGTATTTCCAGATACACATAAGGGCCATAGGTCCACAAAAAGTCCTCCAGTGGGATATTCTCTATCAAAATGCTGTATTAGGCCCTTTAATACAAGCACCACAGATACCACAAGCAAAAAATGGAGTGAATGTATTCTATTTTCAGTTACATTCATAGGACTACACCTCCAATAAAGGATTACACTAGTGTCCAAAAGAAGCAAAACGCAAACTACAGCTAGAGACAGACAGAAACACAAAGACAAGTACGAACGTTTATTTTTCATAATCTCGGAAACAGTAATTATATGGCATCCCACGGATCCCTAAAGTCAAGGATCATAGTTGTGTTGAGGCATATACCATTCCCTCAGCCATTTCACATACGAAAGATCATTTGATTAAGGTCTTCGGCGGGAGCAGGTGGGTCAGAACTCCCAGTGCTACTACCCTCAGACTTGGGTTCCTCCTTTACAGCAGCCTCAATCTTGGGAGTAATTCCCTCCCCGATGGACGCCAGCTCTTCTTTTGCCTCAACTTTTGGTATCACCTCCTCCTTAACAAATGGTGACTCTTGTTTGATGAAAGGGGGCAGCATCTCCTCCTTCACAATGGTCTCAGCCTTCGGCATGGATGCTATAAAAATCAAAGAAAGAAGATAGTCATATAAAGACAAAGTGAATGGGCTTCTTTTTTCAGTTATGCGGCCTAGCCAGTTATGCGACCTAGCCAAACAAAACTCATATGGCTTAGTCATGAGGCACTTATGCGGCTCAGTCATGAAGTGCTCATGCGGTTCAGTCATGAGGCACTTATGCAGTTTATGCAGTTCAGTCATGAAGTGCTCATGCGGTCCAGTCATGTGGCCGGCTCAGTAATGAAGTGCTAATATGGCTCAGTCATGAGGCACTTATGTGGCTCAGTCATGAAGTGCTCATGCAGCTCAGTCATGAGGCACTTATACAGTTTTTGCAGTTCAGTCATGAAGTGCTCATGCGGCCTAGTCATGAGGCCGGCTCAGTCATGAAGTGCTCATGTAGCTCATTCATGACGCACTTATGCGGCTCAGTCATACAGTGTTCATGCGGATCAGTATTAGGGCGCTTATGCGATTCAGGTTTGAATATGTAGCGCTTATGCAGCTCAGCCCATGCGGCCCTATCATACAGAACATATGCGGTCCAAATGAGATAGGGCATGTATCGACCAGTCTTAAAGCACAGAGGCGATATATGACAGGCCCGCGCATAAAATATGCAATATGGCCATTCAAAATTTTAGTCGTCATCTTCCTACCGTCCTTACCCTTGATAGGGGGTTGCACGTCGGGATGAATGGAAGGAGAGTCCGCTACTCTCGACGGATAGGTAAGTCCCTTCCCTTTGGTCGCAGCACTAGTCGACTTGGAAGCTTTTGGAGCCATGGCTAAATTAAGACAGAAAGATGAAGACGAAGGAGAAGAAGGTGAAAGAGAAAAATCTCTCTCCAAATGACCCCTATTTATAGAGTTTCTGAAGAGTGTCACTTAGATTCTCGAGATCATTAAAGATAATAACGACGTTGGGGATTTTATCCCTAGTAACCGTTGGCTTTATCTCGAAAAGAGAACCCAAATCCAAAACCAAATCAAGAAATTAAATACAGTAGTGACAACTGGCAGGCTGGATGGGGTCTCTCTGCGGCTAAAGATTTTTCTGCGGCTCAAGATCTTTCTGCGGCTCGAGATTTTCCTGCGGCTCAAGATCTCTCTGCGGCTCAAAATTTTCCTGCGGCTCAAGATCTCTCTGCGGCTCGAGATTTCCCTGCGGCTCAAGATCTCTCTGCGACTCAAAATTTCCCTGCGGCTTAAGATCTCCCTGCGGCTAAAGGTCTCTCCTGACTTGAAGACTCCCTGCGACTTGACATAACTCCATGTTTCTTATTCAAAGTATTCCAAATTTATAATTTGAAAACTTTGAAGGGGGTCTTATAGAAGCATGGAAAGTATGGGGTTCATGCGGATCACAACTGGCTGCATGAGTACTTTGGGCCAAACTGGTCCGCATAAAGGAGAGCCGTATGACAGATTCAGTACCCCATGCAGCCTGTCTGTAACAAAACTGATTCGAGCTGCAGAAGAAAGATATGCGGCCAAGTTGATTAGTCCTTCTGATAAAGCTAACAAACTCTGTCAAAAATGACAGCTCTGACACTCTGACAAAAAGATAAGACGTGATCAGACAAAATATTATGTCACTAAAAATAGGGTTCATGTGCTTAAACATAGTCATGCGGCCAGAAGGATTGCTATCCGAGCCGCATGAACCTTATGCGGCTCAACCTATGCGACCCTAAAGTCTCTAAGCTTCATGCAGCCAAGGGTGACTGTAACCTAAGCCGCATGAGCTTTATGCGGCCCAAAATACAGAATCTATGCGACTCAAAAGTCCTTAAGCTAAAGGAGACTGCGACCTAAGCCGCATGAGTCTTATGCGGCCCAACATGGCCGAAGACTAAAAGACTCATGCGGCTCAAAATGACTCCAGCAGATTAATCCTTTCCTGCGATAGGACACGTGGCAGGCTGACCAAGTATCAACCACCCAGATTTGCTGCAAAAAAATTCCAACAAATCGCCAGCTGACGGCCAAAGAGTGGGTCTTTATGTGCTGTTGTAGCCACGTGGCCATGGGACATCTGTGCGAATCAAAACATATGTCACTATAAATAGCAGGGTGCCACACCCCTGCAAGAGGCTGGCAACCTACGAAGGGGAATTTCTTCAAGAGCTAAAGACTGCATAGGATAGTCCAAGGAGTAAGGCAGAGTTGATACACTTTCCCGAGCCTCCACCGTCACCCCTCAGAATCAAAAACTAAACAATTGTACTTAGATTGTTTCCTAGGATTTCTTTCTAGGCTTTTCTTTGTACAAGCGAGTTTGCAGTCAATTTCAGTATTTTTGTAATACCTGTCTTTGATATTTTAATGGCAAACAGAAATAATCTCATTGAGTCAAGTATGTATGCAGAACATAAAAAATTTGTCATAATATTGCTTAGATGTTCTCCACGATGGTTTTTAAATTTGGTGTTGGGTCCTTCGACCGTATGATTGAATTATGCAAAGTTATGCCATAGTCTATCAATGTCATAGCGGGCATAGTCTATCAATGTCATAGCGGGCATGTCGTACGATCTCACTACTTGTTATGTTCCATGGTCTCACAGTTAGTCCTATGGAAGGTACCATGGGTTAAGGCGCTCAAAGAACGTGATTGTTCAAGTTGAGCACATGCACGGTCCTACAGTTCTACGGCTGGATATAGCCACATGTTTCCACGGTGAAAGGCTTGGCATAACTTTTGCTCGTCCCATAGGTTAAGTTGTATCACATGATCTATGGCATAGTCGTGACTCTGATATGGAACATGTCTTGTTAAATTCAATTAGGAAGGCTGTGCAGTAGCCATTTTTTAGGTTTCAAGGATTGGAAAAGTTTACGTGACCGTTTGTCGCCGAGGCAGTCCCTCATTTAGGAGTTTTCAATGAAGTAGAAAAAGCATGATTATAAATAAAGAAGAACATAGTTTGAGTCATATGGTGAGTTAGGTAGGCACCATTACATGATCATGGACAACTTGTGCACAAGATGTAGTATTCCTCGAATAAATTATCGGGGCACCGAGATCATGTCGGCCTAGGAGGAAGCAGGATGCTGGATATATCGCATAGGAGTTCGGGGCTTCCATGGGCTATCTACCTACGTTGGATGATCGTCGTCTATCCTAAGCCAAGTACAAGATAGCTTAACATTGATAGTAACCTTTCATATAGATGAGTCAACATAATAGCAGCGATCCACGTGCATGCCTTAGATTGACTAAAGAAGTATATGCAAAGTATCGGTTAAGTCGAAAGGAGTGTAAGAATGTCACGAACGAGTCAAAGAAAAAGTGTGCACAGTTTATAACACAAATATGGAGCCTAATATTTGGCTATAACAGAGCACGTGCTTCGGCATGAGTTATGACATCGTTTGATTGAGTCGTTAACATTAAGTTCACGAGTCTATGAGTAAACCATTTTTGGAGACAAAATGGGAGTTATGATTAAGCAATTTCTGGAGACTAAATGTGAGTTATGATTAAGCCATTTTCGGAGACGAAATGAGGCAAAGGTCGTAGGGAATATTTTGAGTAAAAATACAGTATGTTGTGAGGCATGTCCTCAATATTTGTCACACAAATGGGTTTTGAGGCATGGTCTTAAAGTACTTGATAGTATGATCACATTGGTGGTAATACGAACATGCCAGGAGTCTCCGTCCTAAAAAGTGATCCTAAGGCAGGAATAGAAAGACAATCAAAAGAATAGTTTGCACAAACGAAAATGAATGTGTTGGCTTTGTGTGGGAGGGTGAGCTTCCTCACACCACCAGTACGGTTGTGTACTGACCACCCAAAAGTTTTCATGCATAGGTAATAGGTACTTGCTCGTCGGGGAAGAGCTCGCTTGGACGCATCGAGGCAGTTTGCCATTAAAAAAATAAGGAGTACAATCTTTGATATTGAACTATGCATTTTTATTACAAACAGAATAGAGTACAATTATGGACTTAGATGTAGTCCTATAAGTACACTTTTGTTTTTATTTGGGAACTGTGTCGATGGAGCGAGTAGTAATATGTAGACCCCGTTGACGATCTGACGATGATCTCGAATTCTCTAAAAGTCTGGATTGCTCTGGATGTCGGAGCGTTTGAGGATTATTCAACAAGTGGAAGTTTTGGGCCTTTTTACTTGCAGAATTAGACATTGTCTCCTTTTACGATGAAGGAATGATCCTTCTATTTATATGCAACAGAATTATCTGCTTATGTACGCATATGCGGTATGCGTCTGGAGAGCTTGTACGTAAAGACGCCACGTGGCTGATGCTATTGGGCGCTTGGATGATATGCCTTGAAGTTGAGGCCGAATCCACTGAACTGCACTGTTGGGCTGCGGTAGAGCTGACACGTGGCAGTTGTTGAGATTCTGTTGTTGCTGAGATCTTAGGTGGTTAGCACCCATTCGTAGGCAGAACTAAGTCAAATAACACGTGATGCATGTTCATGGCTCAAAGATCTCGAATTTGGTGGGGAGTGATCTATCAGGATGTGCCTAGAATCCGGCGCATGATGAGACATGGCTCATAACTTTTTAGGAGTCACAAACAAGTCTGAGCACATGGCTTTTAAGGTGCATGTAAAGCTTTCGTGCGTATGGTTGTGGAGGCGCATACAAGGACTTGCTCTCTGTGTTTTGGGATCAGGAGTAAGTTGGAGGCGCATGGCTTTTGAGGCGCATGCAAATTTTTGGGCGTCTGGCCGTGGAGGTGCATGCGAGTGGTTGGTCGGCCATGTGGCAAAGCACATCTATAACTGGCAGAACGTAATGATGAAGATGATGTTTGCGGCTCTTCGTTTTCTGTAAAAGCTACCAACTATTCTGACATCGAGGTGTGGGCTGCTGTCGTTTCAGTCACTTTAGCATTAAATTCTTTGACGAGTGGCGAGCTTCGTGTGGGCACACCAATTTGTACCCCACTAAGCGTATGGGTCTATGCTCAACGTAGAGCATGGGTCTGTGCTCTGTTGGGCGCAGAGCACATGGTACTGACGGGCGCATTTGCTGCGTGGCACATCCCCATTGGTCCGTCTGTTGAGTTCTTTGAGGCATTGATGGCTGTTTGACTTGGCTAAATTCGAAGAGGCAGACTTATCGACATTAATGCAAGTTTATTGTACTGACTTCGGGAAACTTACCACTTGGTACATGGGTTTGATTTACCCTGGCCTATAAATAGTAGCGTGAAGAAAAGTTTGTTTCTCGTTTCACTTTCCTTCCCGAATGGAGATGAATTCGACCGATCTCCTGCCTTGGCGAGACGCTGCAATGTGGGTTGCAGATCTCTTTGTTCGAAGAATCTTTGGCGATGAACCCCTTCAGGAGACTGAGATGCGCCGAGTTTGATATAGACACAACAACTTATGTTTGAATCACTTGTCGACAGTATTCTTCTAGAATATGACATTGGGTACATGTTGCATCCGAAGTTCGTGGTTGTCGTTGCCCCGATCTACGTTATGCTGGAAGAGCCACCGGGTTCGGGTTGATTTCCAACTCGCATTCTGCTCAATAAATGCTTTATTGACTGAAGCACTCGAAGAAGCAATTCGCTCTGACGAGGAAGAGTGATGCCCCTACACTGAGATGTCACGGTGATGCACATGCAAAGTGATGCGCCTAGATGTAGTTTAGGCTTTCTTCTTTGTAGTAGAGTTTCATTTGTAAAAGAGTTTTGGACATGTAATATACTTTCATATGAAATAAAAGCCTAACTTTTATGTCTCTACTCTTTGCTATTTTTGTTGTGCCAAGTGTTTTGTTTGAGTTTCTCGGCGCATGTCAATTTGGGGCGCATGATGTTTCAGGGCGCATAGGAGTTATGGCCTTAGATGCGCCTAAAAGTTCCATGCTTCTACAGAGGCATGGAGTTCCTTGGCATTTAGGGGCGTACGACCACATTGAAGACTTTACCTATACGAGACATAATGTATGGACATTGCCTTCTGAAACTGTAACCCCACTTCCCAAAATTTTGAAATATAATATTTTCTATAAATATTCATAACTAATTCTCTTTGATTTAATAATAAATTTTTCCTAAATCATTTTGCTAATTAAATGGTCAATGATTATTTTCTTTTTTTAACCATTATGGTTTGGTATGGGCTTCTCCAGCCCAACCCAATTGAATTGAGTAAATTCTCTCTCATGTGATGGGCTTTGGAGAGCAAGTATCAATTTCAAAACCAACAGCCTAAACTAATATTTTCCTTGTTATTTCAAAATCCTGCCAACACTCCCTTGTAACAAACTTCTAACGACTTATAAAAGCCACTATTCCTTCAATTCCATTTGATGCCAAGAACTCCTGAGCCTTTCCCTCTGTTCTCCTTCTTCTCCACTCTTTCCCATTCCAAGCAAACCCTAAAATTCAACAACGGCCATGGCGGTGGCGAACAAGTGCGACAAGGTCTCATCAACACCGATGGCGACTTGAAGTAGCAATCGGATCTACAGCGTACTTCTCCCTCTTCACCAGAAGAATCCAGATCTAATAGGTATGTCAAAATCCTCTCGAATTGCATTCTTGATTCTTCGGGGCCATTCTTAAATTCTTAGTGATCGGTTGTCTTCTCGGATCGGGTAGTTTTATAGACGTTAATCCCAAATTATTCTGATAGAACGGATTTCTGTCGCTGTGTACAATCAAGAGAGGAGATCGGTGAGTATGACTCGATCCTTCATTCAATAGCTCTGACAATTGAGTTGATCTGCGTGTTATGGATGATCTGCACCTAGTTTGATCCTTTAGTTCTTCATGTTCTTGATGATCTTCTAATTTAATGACAGATCGATAGAAACCAACCGATCGAGCCATCGACGATTGATCAGTTAACTTGGATTTACTAAGATGCTTCTTTTTCTCTTCAACACTTTCTTACGAATGAATTTGCTGAGTTTTCAATTTTGAGCGCTCTTGAGCCGATCGAATTATTCTGTTGATTCTTACTGAGTTTTGATCGAAGTATCGATCTATGTGGATCTGGATGTGTTCTGGAATTTTTAGGTTTCGAAAGAAACATAGGAAGCTTGGATCATAGTAATTTTATACTGAGCTCAACTTGTTCGATGATATGTCCAAATAGGTTGCACCAGCTATTTGATACGCAAGAACTGTATCCGACTTCTTGGATTGATGTTCATCCGATCGGATTCATTCTCAGGTACTTCCCTCATCTTGTTGAGATCGAAATTCCAGTTTAGCCTTGTATGCATTCTTGATAGCGTCTGATTATAAGGAGTTGTTGTGACCGTATCCAGATGAGTTTGTGGTGTCGAGTTCGTGTGCGTGTCCTAATGCCATGTGTGTCTAATCTGGTGCATGGGTCGGTTGGAGTTAGCAGTTTTGAATTGATGTCGGTTTGACGTTCTCCTGAGCTCTGCACCCTTTCTTTGATGGTTGGACCACAATATAAGGGTGTAGCTCCCCTTCCCAAAATTTTAAAATATTTTATTTATTTTATTTATTTGATTTAAATGGTAAATTTAGAATTTTGTAAATAATTATTTAGTTAATTATTACGGTATGTGACTTTAGCCATGGTGGAGTTTTGAAGTACAAGACGACTAGGAATCATGGCACGGATAGTGTAGTGGCGTGCTTTGACTAGTGTATTAGTCCTGATAGGGAAGGCCGAGCCATAGTGATGTCCTAACTAGAAAAAACCAGGCCAAGTTTCAACTTAACCCTTACCGAAGATTATTTATTTATTATATATATTATTGAGTTTTAGGGAACCCGATTGCACCAAACTAGTCCAGATTGACCCAAAACAAGTCCAAGCCCATGTAGTCATACGGAACGTCCAACGACATTCGTGTTGGTGTATTTTGGTATGATTGTGTCGTACTTCGTTATAATGATCTATTGAATATTTTCTAAATATTCGTTAATTAAATATTATAAATATCGTTATTAGTGGATATTCAATAATAGTTGTATAAATAGGTCCTTGTACATTTTTGGGATTATTGGACGGTGCATAATGGTATATACACCATTATTGGTTTGTTGAATTTTTTTTTTATTATTATTATTATTATTATCACTATTATATTATTGAGGTATTATTAAATATTATTATTATTATTTGATTATATGTGCGTATATAGATATTATTTTGTTATATGTTTGTGAATATATATATGTACATATATAGGAATTTATATATATGTATATGTATATATATAGGTATATGTGCATGTGTATGTATATATAAATCTATATAATATACATTATACATGGGTGTATGTATACAAGTATATAAATATATGTGTGTATGCATGTATAAATGTATATAAATATATGTATATATTATATATATATATATATATATATATATATATATATATATATATATATATATATGAGAAAGAGATAAAATTAAAAGCTAACCCAGGCCCAGCCTGGCTTGGCCTAACCCAGCCCCACCAGAGTGGTCCCAGCCAGGCCCATTAAGCAATCCCAAAACCGACTCAGCCTCGCACATGGAATCTCTCCAGCGGCCAGAGCCCGACCTGAGCGTATATGCAGTGCATATATATATATATATACTTCCGAACGAGACTTCAAACGCAAAAAACCCTAATCCCAGATTTTTGCCACCCTCCTCGGCCTTTGGCGTCGCTGTGCGTCCACCCTGGACCGCCGCGCACCGCCACACGGGCCGTCGGAGGCCGCACGAATCCAGCAGCAGCCGCGGGAAGCAGAGGACTGCTGTCCTGAAACTGAGCCGAGCATATAGCCAACATGACCCCCCACAAATCCCTTCAAAGGGATTTGGGTAAAACATAATGGATTGATCAGAAATTCGACACGAATTCGAAGAAAAAGCCACCCTGAAACAGGGCAAGGATCGACCCAAGTACCCATATTTGTTGATAAATTCTTGGCAACCGAATGACTGTTTAAAAAATCTATTTGAAGAGTTAGTTAGCTGAGCATGTTTTATGTATCTTGCTAGTCCTCGGAGGACCTGATGATCTCTTCAGGTAGCTGATTGCACGGAGTTAGTTAGCTGAGCATGTGGTAGTTGATTTCAATCGCATGATTCAGGTATTTTGTTAGTATTATCGATTTACTATCTTTTCGTGCTTTCATGATATATCCTGCTTATCAGCTTAGTTTTATAGATGCATATTATTCTTAGAGTCTAATCGGACGTATATGCTAGTGGGTTGCAGACCACGACCCATACGTGTTCATTCTTATTTTTATTTGATTCTTGTGGATTGAGATACATTTTAGATTAGACATGATACCCATGACCTTGACAGCTTATACGTACTCGAGTCGGGCTGGAGTCCGCTCGATACGTAGCTGGCTTGCTCACGAGCTCGCGTCCAAAAAGCGGGTGCGGGTCGTGATAAGTTTTTGTGGTGGCCCATGTAGGTCAGAGCATATCGTACCGGTTACGTAACTGTACTGGTACGAGCCTGCGACTATGACTAAACCTTAGATATCTCAATCCACTCTGCCTTGAAAATCCTCTTAGAAATTTCTCTACTGTCTTTGAAACTTCGTATTCGTTCTCGATTATTCTCCCTTGCCTTCTTGTACCATTTGATTCTCGTCCCTTCCTATTTCGAGGAGACAAATGACCGTGTTGTCTATGATTCATTAGAAATTCTTAAATTATAGTATAATATTGCATGATTATTGAGTTTTGGTTGTTTATAGATATTAGGGAATATAGATGCCACAAGCCATAAATACATGTTGGTAGAATTATTAGCAACTAGTTAGAAGATCATAAGACTTTAGTGACTGTATTTTGAGGAGGAGTATGACCAAAGGTGGGTAGAAGTTCTTAAGTATTCGGAGTGGTGAAATGACTAAAGAATGTCACAAAATATTTTGAGAGATTAAATTTGAGGAGATTAAGGTAATAGTAGACTTTGATTTTAAGGAATAGTTATGGATTAGAATTTCGAGGACGAAATTATTTTTAAGGTGGGTAGATTTGTAGCTGCCTTTCCCGAAATTTGAAATATTTTTTTATTTTATTTATTTGATTAATGGTAAATTTAGAATTTTGTAAATAATTATTTAGTTAATTATTACGGTATGTGACTTTAGCCATGGTGGAGTTTTGAAGTACAAGATGACTAGGAATCATGGCACAGATAGTGTAGTGGCGTGCTTTGACTAGTGTATTAGTCCTGATAGGGAAAATCGAGCCATAATGATGTCCTAACTAGAAAAAAATAGGCCAAGTTGCGACTTAACCCTTACCGAAGATTATTTATTTATTATTTATATTATTGAGTTTTAGGGAACCCGGTTGCACCAAACTAGTCCATATTGACCCAAAACAAGCCCAAGCCCATGTAGTCAAACGGTACGTCCAACGACATTCGTGTTGGTGTATTTTGGTATGATTGTGTCGTACTTCGTCTAATGGTCTATTGAATATTTTCTAAATATTCGTTAGTTAAATATTATATATATCGTTATTAGTGGATATTCAATAATAGTTGTATAAATAGGTCCTTGTACATTTTTGGGATTATTGGACGGTGCATAATGGTATATACACCATTATTGGTTTGTTAAATTTCATTATTATTATTATTATTATTATTATTATTATTATTATTATATTATTTAGGTATTTTTAAATATTATTATTATTTGATTATATGTGTGTATATAGATATTATTTTGTCATATGTTTGTGAATATATATATGTACATATATAGGAATTTATATATATGTATATGTATATATATAGGTATATGTGCATGTGTATGTATATATAAATCTTTATAATATACATTATACATGGGTATATGTATACAAGTATATAAATATGTGTGTATGTATGTATAAATGTATATAAATATATGTATGTAGGTGTATATATATATGTATATATGTATACATATATATATATATATATATATATATATATATATATATATATATATATATATATATATATATATATATACTTAAGATTATTGCAAATAGTAATAGAAAGAGTAAAAGAAAGAGATAAAATTAAAAGCTAACCCAGGCCCAGCCTGGCTTGGCCTAACCCAGCCCCACCCGAGTGGTCCCAGCCAGGCCTATTAAGCAATCCCAAAACCGACTCAGCCTCGCACAGGGAATCTCCCCAGCGGCCAGAGCCCGACCTGAGCGTATATGCAGTGTATATATATATACTTCCGAACGAGACTTCAAACGCAAAAAACCCTAATCCCAGATTTTTGCCACCCTCCTCAGCCTTTGGCGCCGCTGTGCGTCCATCCTGGACCGCCGCGCACCGCCGCATGGGCCGCCGGAGGCTGCGCGAATCCGGCAGCAGCCGCGGGAAGCAGAGGACTGATGTCCTGAAACCGAGCCGAGCTTCCTTGTTTCGAGGTAAATTTCTCTCCTAATTCGCAATCGTTTTTTGCTCTAGTAGTTCCAGCATGTAGCCAACATGACCCCCCACAAATCCCTTTAATGGGATTTGGGTAAAACACAATGGATTGATCAAAAAATCGACACAAATTCGAAGAAAAAACCACCCTAAAATAGGACAAGGATCGACCCAAGTACCCATGTTTGGCAACCTAATGACTGTTTCAAAAATCTATTTGAATAAATTTTTAGACGACATATACGACATTAAAACCTTTTTTATAGATCCTGGTTTCATTAAGTATTTGCAGAGTTATTCGAATCCAAAAATTGAGAAAAACCTAGGAAAACAGTTTTCGAAAACTTAAAAATTTGTCCGATACGACGTGCGTTCCGCCAATCCGGGCGACGTGGTCATGAACCGAAGGCATCGAAAGGTGCATAACGGCTTCGTGGTCGTGTGGGCTTTGACGGAATTCAAATTGGTTGCGTGTGCGCGACGAATTTGATCCGTATCCATCGAAATTTACCGTATCGGTCACTTTGCAAATTTTTCAATTACTTTGTGCACGCTCGTCAGATCGAGACGAAGCTTGTGCCAACATGACTGTATCATTTTTCTGGTCCTGTATGCCAAATTTTGTCCAATTCTGAGACAGTTGAATCGGACCGCCGTTTTACGGGCCCCACGGTCCAACTCAACGGGCGATTTTGTGCACGGCCCACCGAAATCCAAAATTGGACATACCGTTGGATTCGTATCATCAAAATAAATCCGTAGACATATAGCTTGACGACTTTAGAGACCATTGACTCTTGCACGCTTTTCGGAGCAAGCGGGTCCAACGGCGGACATCATTTTTGCCCAAAATTCTTATTTTGCCCCTGTGTCCAGAATTGGACTTAAGGACATGCAATCATAGCTAATTTGACTATTTTGAGAATGTTGGTAACGTTTATTTCAGCTTTCGGAGACAGTTGTGATGACTTGGACTTTCTGACTTGTTGATTGGCGATACATTGTTTGTTCTCCGTGCAACCCCCAGGCAAGTATACCTTGCCGAACATATACAGTATTTACATGGTTTCTCTTTCCTTATTGTAGTCCTTTTCATATTGTCACATGATCCCATATTGTGATTGATTCGTCCTTGATTGCTTTACTTGTTCTAGATTACGTGCACATATAGGGTATTTGACATTGCTAGATTATTGGTTTCTTGTGTTACCTTATATTGTGAGTGAGTTGTTAGTTTCTATATCTGGTCTTGACCATTCTTGATTGGGAGTATCTTGCATTGTACTACAGTCAAGACATACTATAGATTGGGAGTATCTTACATTGTACTACGACCTATAGCCGATTCTCTATCTTAATTGATTTGACTTGAGACATGCCATAGATTGGAAGTATCTTACATTGTACTACGACCTATAGCATATATTGATTGATTGATTGACTCGACTTGCGACACTATAAATCGGGAGTATCTTACATTGTACTACGATTTATAGGAGTCTACTTGACCTTGTATCCTTTAGGAGAGGATATCGATACTAGAATTGGCTAATCTTGACTGGGAGTATCTTGCATTGTATTACAGTCAAAATCTATTATAGATTGGGAGTATCTTGCATTGTACTACAAGCTATAGAGGTTAATAGATTGATTGGTAGCCAAGTCTAGTATTACATTTCCACACGACTCGTCGTCCTTAGATGTTCTCCTTGCAGTGTTCTTATCCTTCTTATATGTTATTGACTGTCGTATTAGTAGGCATGTTTTATGTATCTTGCTAGTCCTCTGAGGACCTGATGATCTCTTCAGGTAGCTGCTTGCACGGAGTTAGTTAGTTGAGCATGTGGTAGTCGATTTCAATTGCATGGTTCAGGTATTTTGTTAGTATTATCGATTTACTATCTTCTCATGCTTTTATGATATATCCTGCTTATCAGCTTAGCTTTATAGACTCATATTATTCTTAGAGTCTAATCGGACATATATGCTAGTGGGCTGCAGACCACGACCCATACGTGTTCATTCTTGTTTTTATTTGATTCTTGTGGATTGAGATACAGTTTAGATTAGACATGATACCCATGACCTTGACAGCTTATACGTACTCGAGTAGGGCTGGAGTCCGCTCGATACGTAGCTGGCTTGCTCACGAGCTTGCGTCCGAAAAGCGGGTGCGGGTCGTGACAAAGGGAAGTCGAACTCCAGTAGATATTGGAGATATTTTGAATTCAAATTGAGTAGTTGTTTATGTATTAAGTATATGAAGGGGAGAATGATAAGTTATTTATCTTCTCTAGTATTCTGTGTGAAGTCTGACTGTATTGGCTTCTTTTTTGTTCACTTTAGGTTGTATATTTAACTTTTAAACCAGAGAATGAAGTTGGTTTACCTTGGGGTTCACCTGGACATGAATACAATACCAAGGTTTTACCTCGATAGGCAAGGGATTGATGCAGCTGTGCTTTGAGTATCATCTCTTAATACTGAATTTTGTTAATACTGAAGTGTGAAGTGCTTAGATCATTGTTTCCATCCTTTTTCTTTAGCTGGGTTTTGGCTGCAAGAATGCATATTCATACAGTAAAGATTGGTGATGGCTAGTTTTGACTAGATGTGGGTTATTGGTGGGTTGTATTTTAGTTCCTGATACCAAGTGTAATTTCCTGCATCTCTATGTTCAAATAATAGCAGGTATATTTTCATGTTATAATGGGAAATTTCAACTTGTAGGAGTATGAACTAAGTATAATTATGAGTTAGAGTTTTGGACTAAGCCAAATCATATAGGTAGTATCAGTTGCCAAGATTTACAAATATTTTGTAGGCATGCTTGATGTATGGTAACAACTGTATAGGTACTTTTGGGTCAAATGTTTAACTAGTTAGTGATATAATGACTACTTATGAATTATTGCTAGATTGATTATCTATGTGTTAGAGTAAATTATAAAATAGATAATAATGGCTAATAAGAAAAGGTAATAGTGAATTAATTTAGTTTTATAAAAAAGAAAGAAAGAGAAGATTAGTTAGCAAAACCAGTTATTAAATACTCATATCATTAATCAATTTTGTAATATTAAATCAGGAGGACATCCAGCTTTTTTTTTCCTACAGTTGATTACCTGGAGCAAGGCAAGTATATTCTATGGTTCATGTTCATTTACATTCATATCCTGTACACTCTTGTGAAACGATGTGACACGTTATCCTGTACTCTTGTACTTTCATGTCTTGTACTTACTTGTGTCTGGAAGGGAAAATACTACAGATGTGTGACCAAACCCAAACAAACTCATGTGAATAGCTTAGGCCTCGCACTGTACACGCGGGCCCTAAGCCGTACCATTATTTATGTGCCCTGTAATACCCAAGCCGGTCACTCATCCTGGATGTATTTTAAATATTACACATGTCAGGTTCCCTTGTTTATTTCATGTTCAGGTTATTTCATGTTCTCTGTATTTCATGTTCCTTGTGATTCCTATATTTATTTTCAGCATTCATTTTCTGTACTTACTTTTCTTGTACCTTGTACTCTTTTCATCCCATGTGGTACTTGTTCATCACCTTAGATATACTTTGCTCCGCTCTTGATTGGATATGTTGCAGGTGAGATGGAGGCTTTGTGTGACACACTACGGACATGAGCCTGGAGGTATAGTGGAGCCAGCTGGAGTTGCTCTGGACTTAGAGGCGAGGAGGCCTAGCTATCTCACCCTTTTAGATGTTTTTCCATTTCTTGTAACTCATACATTACTTTTACCTTACCATTTCTGGATGAATGTAATAAGTGACTAATCATGTACTTTAATTCTCTGGGATGTTATAGATGTCGAGATTTGTACTTATTCATATTGACTTGTTAGTTTCCCTAGCTTGGTACAGCTTATTATGTTGAGTCTTCCAACGTAGGTTGGGCGTGTCCGACTCGTATCCGAATATTCGGGAGTGGGTCGTGACATGTTTTTAGTGGTGGCCCATGCAGGTCTATCCTAATAGTACTTAGGCTCTAGAGTACTATTGGGGGACTTGATAAACTAGGAAAACTTGATCACAGCATAGGAAAAATTGGAAAAATATGAGAATATCTGGTACATTGACATTCTATAAAAACTTATTACTTGTAGGTTTAGGTTTTAGCAATCAATGAAGTTTTCTCTCTATTTTAGGATGGTCACCACCAGGAAAACCGCAGATCAGCCTGGAGCTACACGAGCATCGGATCAGACCACGGTTGACGCACCAGTGGAGCAGCTTCCACCCCCTCCTCCTGTGTTTCCTCTACTGCCTCCGACGATGATGTTCGACGGCGCTCAGGTGATGGCTATGTTCCAGACGTTCATGGAGGCACAGAACCATCAAGCTGCATAGTTCCGATCTACGGTCGTGGATGCACTCAGAGCTCGAGAGCCGACTCCGCCAGCACCAGCAGCACCGAGGCCAGGGACTGCCCGAGATTACCAAAACCTCTGTCCGATGGACTTTTAGGGCACCGAGGGGATAGCATATGCAAACGAGTGGCTGGAGAACGCCGCGAGACTGCTAAAGATGGCAAGGATTCCAGAAGACCTGAAGGTGAAGGTTGCGAGCATGCAACTTTTCGACATTGCTAGAGCCTGGTACAGAAAGGAGCCTCAGGTGGCAGTGCCCTAAGTTCTTTGGAAGGATTTCAAATTATTGTTCCAAGAGAAGTTCTTCCCGGAGGTAGAGTGCGGAGAGCTTCGAAACCAGTTCGAGGCGATCCAGCAGGGGAGCATGACAGTCGAAGAGTACACATCAGAGTTCACCCGACTCAGCAGGTCCACGGAGAACCTCGTCAGTATGCTAGAGGAGAGAGCTAGGAGGTTCAAGAAGGGACTCACCATAGAGCTGAGATAGGGGGTAGTGATCAGCAGGGCTACGACCAACACTGACATCCTTAAGGTCGCCCAGGCAGTTGAGAAGGAGATGGACCCAAAGCTGAAGAGGGATAGAGACACCGGCAGCAGCAGTTATCAGACACCGACGAAGAGGACCCAGATTCAGGTGAGGCCACCCCAGCAGACAGCACATCAGCAGCCTCGCCCTGCCAGAGCTCAAGTAGCCCAGTCACAGAGACAGCAGCAGGAGATCACTTGCACATTCTGTCTTCGTCCAGGACACCACATTGATGTTTGTCACAAGATGCTTGGACTTTGTCTATTCTGCGGGTCAGAGGCACACCAGATGAGGGACTGCCCCAAGATATAGCTCGATTAGCAGGAGGACCTCGGGCTGGAGGACCACCAACTGCACCATAGAGAGGACAGGCTCTACCCACTCAGTAGCAGCGATTTATACAGCATCAGCAGCAACAGAGGGGAGGACCACAGCAAGGATGTACTTACGTCATGGCTACAGTTGAGGAGGATGAGGCAGCTCCAGACATGATCACAGGTTCTATCCTTTTGCATTCATTTCCTGCCATAGCCTTATTTGATTCTGGAGCCACACATAGCTTTCTATCATATGAGTTTTTACATTGACACGGATTCACACATGTACCCACTAGGAGGAACTGTCGGATCATGATAGGAGGTAGGGTAGTGCCAGTTAGTGAAATGGTTGATTGCCCTATCACTATAGCTGAAAGGGAGCTTAGGGCTCGACTCCTAGTGATGCCATTGCCCGGATTTGACATAGTCCTTGGCATCGACTGGTTGAGCGAGCAGTTTGCTGTAATGGACTGTCATGAGGGAAAGGTTACTTTCAGTCCGCCTGAAGTTTTGTCATTCGAGGTCAGAAGACGGATTGCAGAGGGGCCAGAGGGAGTCTACTTCAGAGCAGTTGCAGAAGATAAAGAGTTGCCGCATCCACTGATTGCAGAGTTTCTCGACGTCTTCCCCGAGGATTTGCCATGATTGTCGCCAGATCGAGATATGGAGTTCACCATCGACCTAGTGCCCGGATCAGCGCTGAAGTCTCAGCATTGCAATAAGATCAACCCGAAGGAAGCTACAGAGTTGAAGGCCCAGATAGATGAGCTTGAAGGCAAGGGTTTTATTCGGTCCAGTGCTTCACCATGGGGAGTACCGGTACTCTTCGTACCGAAGAAGGATGGGACAGTTAGAATCTGCATCGATTACCATGTATTTTCCATAAATAAATTCACTTTATTTATTGTGTATCTGGGAAAATTATAACTGTAGGAATCCGATCTAAAAGACGATCGCTTTATCCCTTGGACGATGCGAAGAAGAAAAGCTCTCAAAATTTCAACAACAATTTAGATATCTATGTATCTGTACAATAAATGAGAAAAGAACTCTATTTATAGAGTCAAAAATAATTGAAAAGATAACTGTCTTCACAGCCTGTGCATAGTTGAAAATTACGCAGGATCTAACATACGCAAGGTTATGAGCAGTTACTGGACGTGGCCTGTAACTGTTGGACACATGGCAATCATGCATGAGTCGTGTGCAAGTTACAGGATACGCAGGCGAGAGATCAATGGCATGGCTGCCACGTACTCCAATTTGATGAAATCTACGCAGGCTCGTTGAGGAGGAAATCCACGCAGACTTGGGTCAGAAAGCTTCAAAATCCACGCAAACTTGGGGCAAAAAGCTTTAGAATCCACGCAGACTTAGGGCAAAAAACTTCAAAATCCACGCAAACTTGAAGAAGGAACATATAAGTTCAAAATACACGTAGTCTTGAGGCAGAAGGCTTAAAATATACGCAAGCTTGAGGCAGGACTGCCAGCTGTCTTGATTTGACGTGCCTCGACTGATACAAAATCTCTGACAGTGATTACCTTGTCAGTCACATTAAATGACAAGAAGCTCTTTTGGTACGCCAACTTGATGAAGGCTGAGTCTTATTGAAGAAGATTTCAAAAGTCACGCAATAGTCGGCTGTGATCTCTCGAGTTCCGTACATACGTGGCATACGAGGAGACGTTCTTCGACTGTCGTGCTGTCAGTCATAATGACATTTCTGACAAATGATGAGCTGTCTCTAGCGTGATTTTTAAACATTGTCTTGATCAACTCAGCGTGACTTTTAGACTGAGTCCTGATCAACTCATCGTGACTTTGAGACTTTGTTTTGATCAACTCAGCGTGACTTTCATTTTTAAGGCCTACAAAACCCCCTTCAAAGTTTTCGAAAAATGATAAATTATTTTGAAATACTTTGAAATCAAGATGATAAAATGAATTTAGTCACGATGAGATAATTTTTTAAAGAGATATTTACTCCTAAATGATTGGACTGTTGGGATTCGATGCAGTTAGGATCCCGTATCAAGCTCCTAAATTGAGGCAAATAATGATGTGCCGTTTGGAATTCTTCATGAGCCTATAAATAAGCCATAACCCACTTCTTTCATTCTTTACTTGCTTTTAGAGAGAGGGAATCCACAGAAGAGAAACTTCCCTCCTCCGACGAACTTCATCTTCTCCGACTTCTTCTTCTCCTTCTCAGCAGCAATGGCTCCCAAGAAAGCCGACTCTCAGGCCAAGGGGAAAGCCCCTGCGACTTCCTCTCGTGCCACCACTGATAGACTCCCTCGACGAGAAGTCACGCATCTTCCTATTCAGCATAAGTGATGGGGGAATACGAACTGTTGAAGATAACTTGATGAAGATGAAGATGAACTCCACATAGAAATTTTAGGATCTTAAAACAAATAATGAACTTCAGAAATATATCCCCCCTTCTTAGGCCAAAGGATATTAATAAAGTATGTCCCCTCTTTAGGGTCGGCCATACTTCACATCTTCGTGTTTACGAAGCTCTGTGTTTCACGCAAATAAGCATGACTCTCATGACTCTGCGTGATTTTTCATGTTGGCAGAAATGTCGATGTTGAAATAGTCACGCAGCTTTCATGATGACTCTGCATGATTTTTTATATGTTGACAGGGGTGTCAATGTTGAAATAGTCACGCAGCTTTCATGATGACTCTGCGTGATTTTTTATATATTGACAGAGATGTCAATGTTGAAATAGTCACGCAGACTTTTGAGAGTCATCTTCTGGATAGATTAGTCTTGATCTGTCAGCGTGTTTTTGTCATTCTCACTCAAATGTGATTCTGGCAATGATGCGTGACTTTCATTCTAATCTGTCTGAACTTTGCGTGAATTAGTCATCTGCGTGATTTTTTTGATAGTATATCTATCTGAAGTCTGCGTGACTTTTGAAATTTCCTTCGAACAATGCTATACACGCATAAGGCTCGTAGACATAGAAAACATATCTGACCTTGTCTTCTTTTATTTTCTTCAGTGAACATTCGAAGTGAGGAAGCAGATTATGAAGGGCACTTGAGTTTTTCATTTAAACATGATTTATCTCATGTAAAATTCCCTCAATTTGACCTTTCAGAAGCCAGACAGTCATTGTTGGCCAATCAAGACCATACAACCCTACTTTGTCTGATGAATGGTCAACCCTTTCAGGGTCTTAATTTGGTGTCCCACAAGAAACCAGCATTTCTGTTCGGGGATGCCATAGCATAGAAATCACAACCAAAGAGTATTAGAGAGAAGGTCTGTTTTTATTTCGAAGGTGATGTAAATCAACCCATGTACTGGCCGAAGGTTTCCAGGGGCTTGTCCATCATGAGATTCATGCATGCCAGTTATCCGAGAAAGATGTCCTGGCATTTAACAGAATATCAGCAGGCGAAGGCAAGCCGCATCATTTACAGGAAGGAGGGATTTTTCAGTGCCCCAGAGAATCATGTATCAGTATTTCGGGGTTTGAAGCCTGGATGCATACCACCTGAAGACTCATCAATATTGATGCCATTCAGAATGCCTATTTTTATAAACGAATTCATGGCAAACAAGAATGCGTTCTACCCCACCGATTCGACGTCGAGGATGAACGGCTTAATGAATCAGGAGAACGTGAGATGGAGGACTTTGGTCCACTGGACTTTGGAGAATTTTGAGACTGAGCTGAAGAAGATAAACCTCTATGATGCCGTCGTCAATTCATCCTACGGCTTCAGGCCCAACCCTTTTCTGTTCTTGGCCTTGGTTGAAAGATACAATCATAGGACGGGGACATTTCTGACTCCGAAAGGGGAGATGGGCTTTGCCCTTCATGAGATGGAATACATCTCACATCTGCCTTCAGGCACCCTGCCGTATGAGGAGTACGTGCCTACGACAGAAGAGCTGAACTTTCTGTCAGAGAAGAACCCAGAGATGGTGCATCTATTTGAAGAGATGATGTGCCATTTTGGCACATGTACTCTGTATTACAAGAGTTCTAAAGATGAAGCCGGCAACCACATTCAGAAATGGATGTCCTACCTTTTCATGAACCGTGAAAAGGATGAGAAGAAGATAAACGAGAATAGATGGTACCAGATTAGCAACTTCAAGCCTCTCTCTGAGAGTGAAATCACTTATCTGCTGGAGAAATATGACTGCAAGGATTTCACGATCACTGAAGACTGGTATGAGTTCAAAGCTGGAACCACTTTCAACTCGTACGTGAGACAGAGTGGAAAGATTCTGTCCAGGAACGGTCATTTGGCTGGATTTCTATCTCTGTGGTTAAGAAGATTCATCGTTCCTGGCTCCAGCTCTCTGGACAGGATACATAGAGGCGTTATCTTTGCAGCGGTGTGCCTTATGTATGGTTACAAGCTAGACTTATTATCAGCGATGACCTGTAGACTGAATGCAGGTCTTCGGAATTTTGTAACCAACATGCTATCTGATCAGAGGAGGATGACTGAGGAATTCCCACGGATAGATGCCTTTCACATATCTGTATGGTTGGCTCCTCCTCCATCATGACGGCTTGATACCTCCAGGGGCAGGAGGGAGTGGCAGTCTCTTTTTGGAGAGGTACTCTGGAGAGACTTTCTGGAAGGTTCACACCCTTCCAGAATATAAAAATGTCCTGAATCGAGCTTCACATTGGTCCATTCAATGTGTCCCTCCGCCACTGGGCTATGAGAGCATGCCCTTAAATATGATGGATGGAGATATGGGGAACAGATTAGATGATGTAGCCTTTCAGTGGTTACAGAGAATTCGGCCCTCTCATCTAGTATACCGTCATGAAGATATGACGTATCTGGAGCCGTATTTACCAAGCCGATTTGCCAGGCAATTCGGATATGACCAACTCCACGTTGGGAACGCCACCACTTGCCTTTCTGCTCGTGGAGGGCTTATTGACGGAGCTCGAGCCTGGAGATATTTTACGGCTAGAGATACAAAAGCTGTATTCTCTATGCCAAATCCTTTATCTAGCTCAGGGACGAAGATGCTTTATACATATGCTCACTTCTATGTTTCGTCAAGCACCTTCAAGCCGAGTGTCAATCTGAAGACTTTTGTTGCAGAGGACGACCTAGCTCCATCGAAGAGGTCAAAAAAGAAGACTATTATTCAATAATTTTCTCCGGAACCAGTAGATGAGACAGCAGAGGTTGAGCCTCTATATGAATTATTTCAGGAGGGAAATTTTCCTGGTGAAGTTCTTCCTCCTATCTTTGTATCCCTTTCTAAGAGGAAGAGAAGTGATGAATCTGAGACCGTCTCAAAAAAGAGTACTAAGTCTCAGACATCTAAGAAGAAGAAGAAAGGGGTATCAGTAACCGCTACTTCATCTTTAGGTGGCATCTCAGTTGACGAAGATGATGCCACCGATAAAGATGAAGAGACTGATGAAGACAACGCTCCTTTAATAACAAGAAGGTCGAGAGGAAAGTATGTCAAGAAGACCGTCAGCAAGATGAAAGGCAATGAACTCCTAGAAATGATTATGAGTGGAGGAGTTTTGCCAGAAATCAATGAAACGGCTTCTACTGAGAAAACAGAGTCTGATGATATTCACCTTCCAGCAGTTTCAACTGAACAGACTGAAGTAGAATCCGCTCAAGTTCAGGAAACAACTGCTCCAACAACAAGTGGAGTAGCTATTGAACCCTCAGAGATGAGGATGATCCCATTTGAGCATGGGACAGAAGGCGTCATCCAAGCACTGGATGACCAGATTGATTATTCTGAAGAAAAACCAGCCCTGGCAGAAGTTACAGAACAGCCAGAAGTTCCTGAAACTCAAGCTGAAGAAAATATTTCTTTGGCCAAAGGCGATGAAGACGTACCGGCGTCCGAGCTATCAGCTGCTGATGACTTGTTGAAGAATGTTTGTCAAGACATCATTCTTCGAACTGACATTCCAGAGAAGACTGAACCGGCAGTCAATACTGAGCTAGCTGTCATCACTGTTCCTGAGATTGATGAAGATGTGAATATCATAGACTCCGGATCAGAGACTCATCCTGAAGCTGGGGATGAAGAAGAAGAAGAAGAGGCTAAAGGAGAAGAAGATTGGCATACTTGCACTTCTACTCCTTATGATGAGGATAAAGTCAAGGGGAACAGAATGAAACTTAGCCCCGAACCTGCTCAATCTCCGGACAATGCTCCAGTACCCAGTAATTCTGGAGCTGGAAGCAGCCACATGAAGCAGGTGTTGGATACTATCATGGACCGGCTACGAGAAGACGCCAGACTCCCTCAACATATTGAATATGAACCTCAGCCTGGTAGAACTTTATTTCAAATTCTGTTTCTGCTGTTTCTTTTTCTCTATATGCTGATTATTATTATTTTCTTTGATTGTAGGAACTGCTGCAGCAATGAGTTCGACTCATGCTCCGCTTATCCAGGCTGATGCTGATGAAGGGAGTTCACACTTGCCAACTTCTCCAGTAGCACATACTTTCGTTCCTAGGGTAGAGAACATTTAAGCTTCTTTTTCAATGATGACAGCGACACCTGGATTTGAGACTGGACTAGCAAGAACTCTGGGAATGTATTCAGAGATCATTTACTCATATCTAGATACATATTCCAGACGTTTCTTGAAGGATGAAGCTATGCCCTTTTCTGATCTTCGAACTATGGTCAAGTTCCCGCTCATGGCGTTGCGACATGCTGGTTGCGAATCTCAGTGCATCTTCTTCGAACATCTTCTGGATGAGTTGGAAATAACTATCCAAAAATACTGGGAGACTCAGAAAGAAGACATTCAATCTTTAACTGCGTCTGAGATCAGTCAACTAGAGCATGAAGCTCAGTCCCAGCAAGCTGCATTAGAAGCATTTCTTGCCTCTTCTTCTGAGAAATTAGTAGAAAAGGGCGAAGAAATATTAGCTACTCGTCAAAGAGTAGAGCTTCTGGAGAAAGATAAAGCATCCAAAGCTGAAGAGCTGAAGAAATTGAAAGAGGAATTGGCTCGCCTTCAAGAGCGAATTGCTATCATAGAAATAGAGCAGGCTGAGGTTACTGCTGTTTATATTTCTAAAGCTGAACGCTGTGAAACTCTTCAAAAGGAGCGAGAGCAGATGCAGGCGGAACAAATTGAAGAAGCTAACCGTCTCCAAACTGCTATTATCATTTTTGATGAACAGAATGTCACAGTGGAAGCAGCTAAAAGAGTTAAAAAAGCCCATGAAGTGAAAATGAATGCTATTCTTGGTCGTATCAGGGAGTTAATAACTCCTAATAAATGAATCTTTTTTATTTTCATTTGTATTCAATGTTTTGATTCTGAATGAAATCAAATGAGAATTCTTGATCTGATTTTTGGTTTTGCTGTTTTGGTAATGATATATTCATAGAAAATATGTTCAGAGGTAAATAATACATGACACATTTCAATAGAATAGAATATACAAACAAGCTTTGTAATTCTATCAGATGATATTAAACCAGAAATGATCTTAGTTTAATACTGATTAGAAAAAATAGAATTCAGACATAAAAATATCTTTGAATTCAATTTTTCATGAACAAATAAACCGTCAGGTATTAATGAACGGGTGAACCGTCGGATGAATATGATAAATGAACGGATGAACCGTCAGGCATTAATGAACGAACGAACTGTCGGATGAATGTGTCGCTTCATTATTCGAGGAACTTCTGCCTATAAATATAGCAGAAATCTAACAATAATGAATACTTCTATTCTTCAACATAAAAATGTCGTCTGAAGAAGCATCTAAGAAGGCTGAAATCGTCTCGAAGGTTCAGAAGGGCATGGAAGAACGCCCTGCCGATCCATTTCGGCCGAAGGAGATAGAAGTGGACGAAGGTTCGTCTGCACCCAAGCCACCACGAGACATTCTGGACTTTCTGCTTGATCCAAGAAGTACTGAAGAAGAGGAAGCCATAAGGATGGCAGCCTGCATGTTTCTCGTGGGCTCCAGCAAAGAAGTTCTCAGTTCTTTTGCTGATCGCGTTTTCGAGAAGGACGGCAGCGGTCCGCGTCCAAATGTAGAAAAAGATGATAGTGATCTTCCTTAATATCATGTACTATCATTCATGATTAAAATAAAATAAAATTTTATTTATAAATATGAACTTGTCTGATAATTTACAAGTATTTATATTTATACATAATACTTTTTAAGGAATTTGCCATTAATAGGCATCATAACTTTTTGACCATCAAGTTCTGAGAGTTGATAAGCTCCATTTGAGAAAACTCTGCTCACAATATAGGGACCTTCCCACTTTGCGTCGAATTTGCCTTTGCTCATATGAGTCATAGTCATAGGACGTCTGACTGTTAGAACAAGTTCTCATTTTTGATATGCTCGAACTCTGACTTTCTTGTTAAAAGTTCTTGAAATTCTAGCTTGATAGAATTCGATATTCTGTTGAGCAGATAATCGCTTTTCATCCAGAGCTTCTAATTCCTGAAGTCGAAGACGGTCATTATTCTCGGCAGTAAGTTCATTATCGATTGCTATCCTTAAAGAAGGAATTTGAATCTCTAATGGAAGAACAGCTTCGCATCCGTACATTAGAGAGAAAGGTGTACATTTAGTAGCATTACGAACTGTAGTCCGGTAAGCCCACAAACACTCACCAAGTTTCTCACGCCAATTACGTTTGTTAGTAGAAACAAACTTCTTTAAGAGTTTGATGATGGTCTTGTTGAAAGCTTCTGCTAATCCGTTAGCTGCCGGATTATATGCGGTAGAAGCCATATTGTTGATCTGATGATCGTCACAGAATCGAGTAAATTTCTGACTGACGAACTGTGGACCATTATCATGAATAATGCGTCGGGGAACACCAAATCTGTAGATGACATGATGTTTGATAAAGTTTATGACATTGGACGTCTTGACTTCAGATAACGGAATAGCTTCGGCCCATTTGGAGAAATAATCGGTTATTGCGAGAATAAACCGATGACCTTTTGATGACGGCGGATTGATCGGACCAATAATGTCCATGCCCCAAGCTTCGAAGGGCCATGATGCTGCCGTCGGATGCAGAAATTCTGAGGGTTGATGAATAAAATCTGCATGAATTTGACAAGCTTTATACTTCCTTGCATATTCGATGGCATCTGATACCATAGTGGGCCAATAATAACTCATACGTCGAATACGGTCTTGAAGTTTTGGTCCAGGCTGATGTGCTCCACAAATTCCATTATGTGCTTCACGGATAATTTGTTGAACCTCCTCACCGACAACACATCGAAGAAGTAAACCATCATAAGCTCGACGATATAAGGTTCTTGTGGTGTGATTGTAATAGAATCTGAGTGATCGTCGTCTAATAGATGCCGCTTCACTCGGATTATCTGGAAGAATATCATAAAATACGAAATCTAAGAAATGAAGTCTCCAATCTTTATCCGTATTCTGAGTCTCAGCTGAATTACTGAAGATGAATTCCATGCTAGAATCAGATAAAGATGATAATGATTTACGACTAAATCCAAATCCTCTTGTTGTGTTGACATCATGAGATGTTGATTCTTCAATGTCAACTGGAAGTCCTAGAGTTAGATTGTTTTTGAGATGAAATAATTCTCGATTGCAAACAACAATCATTTGTTGACGTCTAATTGGAATAGCCAACACCGCCGCAAGATTGGCAAGAGCATCAGATTCTGTGTTACATGCTCGCCTAACATGCTCAATAAAGAACCCTTCAAATGAAGAAGCCATAGATATAGCCGATCTATAATAAGGAACCAGATCTTGATGGTGAACTTCATAAGTACCCCTTATCTGATTGACAATGAGTTTAGAATCTCCATACGCTTTCAAATATTGAATATTCAGATGTTTAGCGAGTTGAAGACCAATAAGCAGTGCATTGTACTCAGCTACGTTATTTGAACATGGTTGATCGAGAGAATAAGCTCTTTGGATAGCAAGACCTTCTGGCGACACAAGAACGATTCCAACCCCAGCAACAATGTCACCATTAGGACCTATTCTTGAAGCTCCGTCAAAGAATAGACGCCAAGTAGGATCTTCTTCAGCAATTTGGTTTGAATCTAAGAGTTCATCTGGGATTTCATCATAGAGTTTTGAATTTTCTGGAATTGAATGAGCAGCCAGAAAATCAGCTAAAGCTTGTCCTTTGGCTGATTTCTGAGGGATATAGTGCATATCATACTGAGCAAGTAAGATTCCCCAGTTAGCCAATCGAGAATTCAAAACACTGGGTTTCTTCATCATGACCCGTATAGGATTGATCCGGGAAAAGACATGAATAGTCTGACCAATGATATAATGTCGTATCTTTTGGACAGCGAACATCAAGGCTAGACATTATTTTTCGACCGGTGAATATCGAGGTTCAGCTCCGGTCATAGTACGACTGAGATAGTAAATGGCTTGTTCATGACCATTTTGATTCTTTTGAGCGAGCAATGCACCCAATGAATGACTCATTGCTCGGGTATATAGGAGGAACGGTATTCCTGAGACAGGAGGTACCAATACTGGAGGACTCATCAGATATTGTTTTATATCATCGAATGCCTTCTGACATTCATCATTCCAGACAAAAGAAACACCTTTCTTCATAAGTTTATTGAATGGTCTGCAGCGTCCTGAAAGATTAGAGATGAATCTCCTGATATAAGCAATCCTTCCTTGAAATCCTCGTAGCTCTTTTAAGGTGCGTGGAGGACGCATCTCTTGGATGGCTTTGATCTTCTCGGGATCCACGTATATACCTTTCGAGGTAATGACGAAGCCGAGAAATTTGCCACTAGAGACGCCTAAGAAGGACTTAGTAGGGTTCATCTTTAATTGATGCTTACGCATTAGATCAAAGATAGTCTTCAAATCTTTGATGTGATCCTCTTTTTGTCGACTTTTAACTGCAATATTATCAACGTAGCATTTGACTGTTTTCTGCAAATGTTCACGGAATATAGTGCTCATAGCTCGTTGATAAGTTGCTCCTGCATTCTTGAGACCGAATGGCATCACTGTATAACAGTATGTACCGATCGACGTTCTGAAAGAAGTGTGTTTCTCGTCATCTGGAAATATTTTAATCTGATTATACCTAGAATATCCGTCCATGAATGACATCCGTTCAAACCCACAGGTATTATCGATCATAACATCAGTGATTGGTAGAGGGAATTCGTCTTTAGGACATGCCGCATTGAGATCACGAAAGTCTATGCATACTCTGATCTTGCCAGTCTTTTTAAGGACAGGAACTATATTAGCCACCCAATCAGGATGTTGTTCCTCTCTAATAAACCCAGAGGCCATGAGTTTATTGACTTCAGCTTCAATTGCATCCATAATGTCTGGACGAAATCGTCGCTGTTGTTGCTTAACCGGTTTAGCATTCGGCATGATATTGAGTTTATGAGTTGCTATCTGTGGACCAAGTCCTGGCATATCTTCATAACTCCAAGCGAAGACATCGATGTATTCACGAATAAGTTTGATCATGTCTTGCTTATCAGTTTCTAAAAGACTTTCACTGATGAATATTGGTTTGGGGATCCCTCTTCACCAACATCTATTTGAACAAGTTTGTCTTCAGTCGAAGGTTTTTTTTGTTCGAATCGGAACTCCCATTGATTATCTAACCTTTGGGCCCATTGTTCTGATTCACGTGAGATTTCAAACTCATCTTCGTCTTCATCACTTTCTTCAGAACGGTCAATAGAGACCATGTTGGAATACAGGATGTTGCAGTGGAAGTCACCGATACTTGTATCAGAATCCCAAGAGGTAGTACTGGAAGAATCAGATCTCTTATCTTCGTCAAATTCAAGATTTTCATGGATAGTATTGATAAAGGGAATAGGAGCAATATAACCTAATCCGCATTTCGTTCTTCCATATTTTAAAGGAGGAATCCGAACAGGCATTCTTCTTCCTTTCCCATTACTGAGGCCAGTTCTGAAATCATAACCCATATTTTTAATGATGTCTTTAGATTGTTGACTATAACAACGTAGTTGTAATCTTCCAGTATCATCATTTTTGTCATCATCTTCAAGATTAGAAGGATTTTGGGGCCCTTTGTAGAAGAATATTGGAATGTCTCCTGGCTTTCTGCTGGGAACTAGAAAGTATGAAGTTTGTACTGATTCTAGGGATACATATATATGGAAAGTCTGTACAACTCCTATGGTTATCGTTCTCAAGTCATCTAACAAATGTAAATAACTATGAACATGATTACACACATCAACATACTGCAAAGATGGAGACTTTTCATTAAATTTAAAAGTAGCAGTATTTACATTGGAAGAAGGCTGAGCCTTAGAAATCTTAGCCAAATCAATGACTAAAGGGGGAGAAGAAGAACGAGAGAAAGTTTTATTTCGATTAAGATCGATAACAAATGGCTCAGAAGAGGTGAGCTCCCTTGAAGTCTGAGATGGAAGAGTAGTCTGCCCTCCAACTGGGATTACCAGAGTATCCTGTTTCATATGTGAAGATACAGGAACTGTAGTACGCCCACTGACAGGAATGATCAGTGTATCTTGAGTAGACGACTGAGGTAATGGAGAGATCCGTCCACTTACTGGAATGATGAAAGAACCTTCTCCAGAGGGTTTGGGAGTTTGTTGCTGAGTAGTTCGACCTTTAACAGGGATTATTAAAGTCTCACTTTGTGAATCCTCTTTCTCCATAGCTTGTATCACCCTTGTATACTCTTCTTTGTACATCCGGGAATCATTGAAATAAGCTTCAACCCCATGGAAGGGATTTATATCAGCAACTTCCTTTTGTACTCTTCCATTGCTATCAATGTATTTAAAACACTGATGAAAAGTAGAAGGCACTACATTATTTTCATGAAGAAAGGGCCTCCCCAGAAGAAGATTATAAGATCCCACGATCTCGATCACATAGAAAGTGACTTTGGATCTGAAATCGCCAATCTGAAGTTTCAGATGAATCTTTCCCAGAGGCTCGCTTCGGCTTTGATTGAATCCCAGGATAGTACTAACCGTCTTGGAAAGCTTGTGAAGAGAAATTTTTAGTTCATCCAACAGACTCTTCGGCATTATACTTATAGCAGACCCTGGATCAATGAGGATACGATCTATCTTCATTGTATCGATATAACCGGTATAGTAGAGAGGCAGATCATGTCGATTATCCTCCAGTAGCATGTCGTCTTGTGTAAAGGTGATATTTGGGATAATCTCCAACACACTGTTGCAATGTAAGCAAGTGGCAGGTTCTTCACCTGGCTTTTTTAATTGTGCAAGACAAGAGTCAGCCTGAAGAAGTGCCTCACTTAACGTCTCCCGAGTTTCTTTAGAAAGACGTAGAAGTTCAAATAGGGACATTCTAGCTGGAGTATTAGCAAGTTGAGCTAGAATGTCGAAGTTATAAGGTTTCTGAAGCCCAAGAGGAGGGGACTTCTTGATTGGCTTATCAAATCGAGCCTGTTGTTTGCCTTTCTCAAGAGCTGTGGGCTTGGAAGGAGCAGGTTCAACCGGTGCAGTGGAAGGAATAGGTGCAGTGGATGGTTCTTCTTCAAGAGGAACATTAGGAACATCTTTATCAGCATGAGGGATATCAGGAGTATCCTCGGGACTTTTAGAATAATCCTTTAGATAAGGTTTCCCTGTTCGAGTAGCACCAGCAAGTGCTTCTTCCTTATCTTTTGGCTCTATGTTGGAAGTAGATCCGAGAGAAGTCATATGACATGACTTAATCTTTCCAGCCTTCTTGGACTTTCGAGATATAGTCTTTTGAAGAGGAGGAGATTCAAAGTCTGCCACTAGATCAGGATGAATCCACATGATTTCTCCTATTTTCATAGTGATTGGTACTAATCCTTCAGACTGTAGAGGAGGAATATTCACTATTTCAAGAGTTGCCTTAGGGATAGGAACGATCCCGTTTTCAAGGAGTTGAGGGAAAAAATCTCCGAATTGCATAGAGACGACGTTGGAGGTGATTATCTTATCTTTCGGAGTAAGAGAGATAGCTCCAGATTTAATCATTTCCTGGATCTTTCCTTTCAGTACATAGCATGTACGAACTGTGTGGCCCAATATTCTGTGGTATGGACAGTATTTAGGATGATCTGTCTTACCAGCTTCATCAGGTTTCTTGATTTCAGGTAATTGTATTTTATTACCTTTCAGCAGACATTCAAAGATACCAAGGACATCATCGTCATCAAAAGAATATTCTTCTTTGGGGCGAGGTGCTCTTGGCTGTTGAGTCGTAGAGGTAGGAGGAGTTTGAACAGTCAATGCATCTTTGCTCTGAAGATTAACTTCAAGGGTTTCTTTTCCCTTGCTTTTATTGAATTTAGCATTATTGTTATTACTTTGACCTATTTCTTTAGGAGTCATCTGCACTCCTAAATCTTTGAAAGTTTCAGCACTAATTTCTGCGACTTTGGCACTAACTATAAAGGAAGGCCAATCTTGAAATTGAGTAGATCCTGTCCACATGCTGATGATTGGCAACAAATTTGATTTGCATGTGTCGATGGTGACAGCATCAGGAGTTCCAAGAGGCATCTTCAGAGCTTCTCTTCGAAACCGTTCAATGAATTCCTCTGTAGTTTTATTATTTTTCTGCTTGATTCTTATAAGAGCAGACATAGTCATGTCATTGAGCCCTTCATAGAACCGTTCAAGAAATATTTGTTTGAAACCGGCAAACGAGGTAATACACCCATCCGGGAGACTTCTATACCATTCATAGGCCGTTCCTTTGAGACATCCAACAAACACCCGAGTAAGGAGGGCGTCACTTGGTTGTAGCTGGCCAGTCATCACTTCAAAGTGATTAATAAATTGACTTGGAGAAGTGGTTCCATCATAGAATGAGATAGTAGGAGGCTTGTATTTAGGAGGATACGATACTTGCTTCCATTCTATCGGATAAGGTTGCTTGATGCCTAACCTTTGTAAACTATCCTTCTGTTTGAATGCCTCAAATTGAGTTCGGAGATTCCTCAATTCTTCAGTAACAACTCCGGAGGATTGTGGAGTTTTTGCTTGTAGAGAATAGTTGGGAGGAGGAACAGCATTATAAGTACTACCCCCAGCTCCAGAGTGACTAGGAACCGGTTGAGCTTGTCCAGGAGTATTGGATTGTACTGCTGGAGGAACATGTACTGGACTTACACCAGTGTCAATTGGTATGGCCTCTGGTACAGTCTGTCGATTTTGCAGTTGGGTTGCCATGAGTTCATACATCGACTTCATATTATCAGCCATAGACTTCATTTGCTGTTCCAAAGAAGCAATTCCTTGTTCTTGAGGAGTCATGAAAGAAGAAGGTTCATCAGTATTTCCATCGACCATATATGTTGTGACTGTACGAGGGATTATTGATGAACTGGTGGATGTTGTTTGTTCTGAGTCACTGCTTTGTGTATCAAAGTCAGTTATAGGAGAACTACCTCCAGTAGGAAGAGGTGGGAAGTTAGATTCCCCAAGGAATTCAGAATCATCTTCAGAAATCAAAGTCCTTTGAGTAGAAGCCAGGACTCTTGATCTGGTACCTCTATATACTCCATCTGGACTATCATTTCTACCCCCAGTATCCCGAAAGGTCATGTTGACAGAAGCATACAGAGGTTCATCTTCATCAGGCATAGGTTCACACTGAATCCGATTGAAGACAGATTGTCGTTTAGTTTGACATCTGTATTACATTGTGACTCTCGGCTGGAAGTCACATTCATGATCAACATGGTCCTGATCCATTGATTGACATCTGCATTGAATTATAACTCTTGGCTGAAAGTCACATTCAGCATGGTCCATTGACACAGAATTATTCCTTCTCTTCTGTTGAAGATGTTCTCGTAGATCTGTCTGTGAAGATTGAGGTACATCAGAGAACATTCTTTGTGCATTTTTAGGAATATATTTCCGGTTCTTGGGTCTTGATGGCTCTTGGTTATATAGAGAGTGATTAATGTGAGCCACATAATTTCTAGCATACTCTGCATCTGGATCTCTTGCTTTTGTTCCCGATTGGTATGGTTTTTTGACACCAGAAGTGCTTCCTAAACGGATTTGATCAAGTTTTGCTCTTAGATCAGTTGGAGGTAACACATTGGTTTTTGAAACTTGGAGTTTTCCTTCCATTGATCTGGATATTTGCAGAGAAGGAAGAGTTGAACCATCCCCTTGATTAGGAGTTGGTAATAGACCCTCTTTTATAGACAAATTATGTGCCCAATTCGAAGAAGTTGTAGAAGAAGACATTAAGAAATGTTTATTCTTAGACTTATTCAAGTTTTGAGACATAGAATGTCCAGAAGGAAGAGTAGTCAAAAGACCATCTCCTTTTCTTTAACTAACAAAATTGTCAGTCAAAGCTGTTCCTGAAGTAAAAACTACAGGAGCAGAAGAAACAACTAAAGAATTGTTTCTTTTCGAAGGGACTTTGTGTGGAGGAGTTTTAGCAAGATTACCCCCAATTCTAGTAGAACCTGGCAAAGAAGAAGAGATAGCTAAAGAGCTATTCTTCTTGGAGTATGCTAGTGACAATTTGGCTAAAGAGCCAATATTGTCTGTGTATAAAGTTTTGGCTAAAGAGCCAGATTTTGGTGAAATACACGCTGGAACAGATTTGGCTAAGGAGCCAGTATTGTTAGCGTGACTTTTGAATTTAGAAATACACGCTGGAACAGATTTGGCTAAGGAGCCAGTACTGCCAGCGTGACTTTTGGAATTAAGATTGCACGCTGGAACAGGCTTGGCTAAGGAGCCAGTGCTGCCAGCATGACTTTTGGAATTAAGATTGCACGCTGGAACAGGCTTGGCTAAGGAGCCAGTACTGCCAGCGTGACTTTTGACTGCTGTTGTCTTCGAACACACAAGAGTGTACGTGCTTGCAGTAGACTCCTTGCCAGTGTTAGGAGTAGACACTGTGGCAGAAAAGTCACCATTGGTTGCCAACTGATTCTTAGGGACGTAGACAGATCGTCCCTTCGACTTGGCAGTAGTGATGGAGGCTGAAGTGGGCTTGCCACCCTTAGCCCGCTGCATTTCTTCGTAGGCGAGTTGATCGAATTGGATCGATATCACCTTCTTCGTCGAGCCGACTGACGAAGTGTTGCATTGAGTTATTGCCATCTCAGAAGAGGAGATGGTTTTCCCCAGCAGTGTCGCCAATTTGTTTTCCATAAATAAATTCACTTTATTTATTGTGTATCTGGAAAAATTACAACTGTAGGAATCCGATCTAGAAGACGATCGCTTTATCCCTTGGACGATGCGAAGAAGAAAAGCTCTCAAAATTTCAACAGCAATTTAGATATCTATGTATCTGTACAATAAATGAGAAAAGAACTCTATTTATAGAGTCAAAAATAACTGAAAGGATAACTGTCTTCACAGCCTGTGCATAGTTGAAAATCACGCAGGATTTAACATACGCAAGGTTATGAGCAGTTACTGGACGTGGCCTGTAACTGTTGGACACATGGCAATTATGCATGAGTCGTGTGCAAGTTACAGGACACGCAGACGAGAGATCAATAGCATGGCTGCCATGTACTCCAATTTAATGATATCCACGCAGGCTCGTTGAGGACGAAATCCACGCAGACTTGGGTCAGAAAGCTTCAAAATCCACGCAAACTTGGGGCAAAAAGCTTCAGAATCCACGCATACTTGGGGCAAAAAACTTCAAAATCCACGCAAACTTGAAGAAGGAACATATAAGTTCAAAATACATGCAGTCTTGAGGCAGAAGGCTCAAAATATACGCAAGCTTGAGGCAGGACTGCCAGCTGTCTTGATTCGACGTGCCTCGACTGACACAAAATCTCTGACAGTGATTACCTTGTCAGTCGCATTAAATGACAAGAAGCTCTTTTGGTACGCCAACTTGATGAAGGCTGAGTCTTATTGAAGAAGATTTCAAAAGTACAATCATGCATGAGTCGTGTGCAAGTTACAGGACACGCAGGCGAGAGATCAATGGCATGGCTGCCGCGTACTCCAATTTGATGAAATCCATGCAGGCTCGTTGAGGACGAAATCCACGCAGACTTGGGTCAGAAAGCTTCAAAATCTACGCAAACTTGGGGCAAAAAGCTTCAGAATCTACGCAGACTTGGGGCAAAAAACTTCAAAATCCATGCATACTTGAAGAAGGAACATATAAGTTCAAAATACACGCAGTCTTGAGGCAGAAGGCTCAAAATATACGCAAGCTTGAGGCAGGACTGCCAGCTGTCTTGATTCGACGTGCCTCGACTGACACAAAATCTCTGACAGTGATTACCTTGTCAGTCGCATTAAATGACAAGAAGCTCTTTTGGTACGCCAACTTGATGAAGGCTGAGTCTTATTAAAGAAGATTTCAAAAGTCACGCAATAGTCGGCTGTGATCTCTCGAGTTCCGTGCATACGTGGCATACGAGGAGACATTCTGCGACTGTCGTGCTGTCAGTCATAATAACATTTCTGACAAATGATGAGCTGTCTCTAGCGTAATTTTTAAATATTGTCTTGATCAACTTAGCGTGACTTTTAGACTCAGTCCTGATCAACTCAGCGTGACTTTGAGACTTTGTTTTGATCAACTCAGCGTGACTTTCATTTTTAAGGCCTACACCATGCACTTAATAACATCACCATCAAGAATAAGTACTCGTTGTCACGGATAGATGTGTTGTTTGATCAGCTGAGTGGGGCGAAAGTCTTCTCGAAGATTGATCTTCGGTCGGGGTATTATCATATGAAGGTTAGGGAGCAGGATATTCTGAAGAAAGCCTTCAATACCCACTACGGCCAGTATAAATTCTTGGTGATGCCGTTCGGACTCACCAATGCTCTAGTTGTGTTTATGAACCTTATGAATAAGGTCTTACACATGTATCTGGACAAGTTTGTCATAGTCTTCATCGATGATATCTTGATCTATTCGAAGACTGAAGAAGAATATGTGGAGCATATGTGGATTGTCTTAGAGATTCTACGGAAGAAGAAGTTGTACGGAAAGCTCTCGAAGTGCAAATTCTTTCTGGACAGAGTGGAGTTTTTAGGCCATGTGGTGACTGGAGATGGGATTGTTGTAGATCCCAAGAAGATTGAGGCTGTAAAAGCATAGGCACCTCCCAAGTCAGTAGCTGAGATCCGTAGTTTTCTGGGGCTAGCAGGTTACTACAAGAAGTTTATGAAAGACTTTGCTAAGATAGCGAAGCCGATGACCAAGCTTACGTGAAAGGACGAAGAGTTTGTCTGCAGCGACACCTGCCAATCAGCATTTGAAGAACTGAAGGAGAGACTCGCTACAGCATCAGTGTTAGCTTTGCCGTAAGGATCTGAAGGGTTTGTCATCTACAATGATGCATCAAAAAAGGGCTTAGGATGTGTGTTGGAGCAGAACAAGAAGGTTATTGCTTGTGCTTCTAGACAGTTGAGGTCCCATGAGAAAAATTACCCTACTCATGACTTGGAGCTTGCAGCAGTCATTTTTGCCTTAAACTGTGAAGCATTATCTATATGGGAAGAGAGTGAAAATCTTCATGGACCATAAAAGCCTAAAGTATGTTTTCACTCAGAAGGGACTGAATATGAGGCAGAGAAGATGGCGGGAACTTATGAAGGATTTTGACATTAATCTGCAATACCATCCTGGAAAGGCGAAAGTGGTAGCAGATGCTCTGAGTCGATATCATGTTGCTATGTTTCTTACTATGGACTGGCATCTTCTTGAGGATCTTGAGAGCCTGGGGATCGAGGTCATTCTTCCGGGAGTTCGGGGACAACTGATGCACATGTAGATACAGTCAGGATTGATGAAGAAGATCAAGGAGGCCCAGTTCTTAGATGAGGGACTCCAATGTCTCAAGGCTCAGGCAGAGGCAGGATTGCTAGAGGACTTCGTCATTGCAGAGGATGGATCTCTGAGGCACAATAACCAGTTGTGTGTGCCGAAGGGTAGCTTGCGGGAGGGGATTATGCAGGAGGCCTACCAGCTGCAGTATTCTATTCATCATGGGGTGTCACGACCCGTACCCGATTTTCGGACGCGAGAGCGTGAGCAAGCCAGCTACGTATCGAGCGGACTCCAGCCCGACTCGAGTACGTATAAGCTATCAAGGTCATGGTATCATGTCTAATCTAAACTATATCTCAATCCACAAGAATCATATAAACAAGAATGAACAAGTATGGGTCATGGTCTGCTGCCCATTATCATATTATCCGATTAGACTCCAAGAATGATATGAGTCTGTAAAATAAGCAGAATATAACATGGTACGAAGTATAAAATACGAGAGGATAATAAAGAAATATTACAAGAAAATACATGTATCATGCATCGCAATCCTCTACCATCCCGCTCTGCTAACTAACTCCATACAATCGCTAAACCTGAAGAGATCATGTAAACCCCCAATATTTTCTAAATTATTTTAGTGCCTTAAAAATTATTTTTCAATATTATTTAGAATTTATTTGGTATATGTACGTAAATATAAATGCATGTGTGTATATATTATATGTGTGCTTGTTAGTATTCCTATTAAATAAGGAATAGTATAAATTCTAGGATTTTTAGGATATTATTTGTAAATTTTTAGGAATTTTATTAGCCTAAATTATATATTTACTTATAGTTTGGTATATATATATATATATATATATATATATATATATATATATATATATATATATATATATATATATATATATATATATAATGGTATTTGTAAAAAAAAAAAGAATGTGGGGCTCGGCCACACCCAGCAGGGGGCGGGCCAGCCTCTGTTCAGTAGAACATTGATTGTTATGAAAAAAAAATATATATATATATATAGAGACAGAGGAGGGAACCAACCACGTGGGGCCGGTCCACCTCACCCGACCCCCACAACACTTAATCTAACAAGCAGCTGCAGCTGCTATTGTTTAGCAAACCCGAGCCACCCCTGAGACAAACCCGAGCCCCCCTAAAAACCTAATGCACTCCACATTAACATGCAGCATAGCTGCATGGGTTAAAGCCAAACCCGAAGCCCTTTATTATTCCTACTCCTAATAAGAACCCAGCAGCGGTGGCAGTATATATGCTGCCCGCTCCTCAACCGAACCCTAACCCTCTTCAAAATTTTCACCTTCCCATCTCCTATCCAGCTCGACCCCATGGCCGCCACCTTCACGCGCACAACTCCGACCATTCGTCGACGTCGGGATCGCCGGAGAACTGCTCGCATTCAACCGGAAAACAGGGAATACTCTATTTGGTTCAGAACTCAGGTACCCATCTTTCGATTCAAATTTCCTTGTATTCATTCAACGAAAATACGATCTATCGAATGTTGTGCGTAATAGACATAACCCTTTTCAAAACCCTTCTGATAGTATCAAGCGAAATCCCATATATCGCTCGGTCTTTCAAACCAAATTTCCCGAAATTTTTTTTCGAAACAGAACAGTTTCAGGACAGTCCCAAACCCATATTTGGAAGCCAAAATCTTGGCGATTCTTTGACTGTTTTATAAAACTAATTGAACACGTGTGAAGACAACATAACCACGATTGAAACACAACTTTTAGATCTATATTTCGATTTTCGTGTGAGAATTAAATCAGTGTTGAACTTGTGAGAAAAATTGCTTCAAAAGCATTAAAAAATTTAGAATTTTGTCTGATACGACGTGCGCCCCGACAAACCGGGCGACGTGGTCATGCGCTATACGCATCGAAGGCGCGTATGAATGTTACCGACGTGTGGGAACTGACAGAACTCAGTTTCGTCGTGCGTGCGCGACGAAACCAACGCGTATCCGTCGAGATACCCCCGTATCGGCGTTTTGCAAACTTGCCCATAACTTCGTGTACAGTCGTCGGATCGAGACAAAACTTGCGCCAACAGGTCCGGATTGAAATTTAGGTCCTGTATGCTAAGTTTGGTTCGATTCTGAGAAGGTCGAATCGGAACCCCTTTTTGGCGGACCCGTGACCCACTCAAACGGGCAATTTTGTGCACAGCTCATCGGAATCCAAAACTGGACATACCGTTGAGTTCCTATCCTCAAACTGAATCTGTAGACATATAGTTTGACGACTTTAGAGACCATAGACTTTGGCACGCATTTCGGTGCAAAACGGGTCCAACGGCGGACATCGTTTTGACCCAAAATTATGATTTTGTCTCTGTTCCAGAATTTGACTTTTGGACAGGCATTTCCTAGGTATATCTTCTTTACCGAGATCATTTTTTATGTTTGTTTCAGTGTTTGAAGTCATCTGTGATTTGTGAGTTTTGTGCTGACACTTGCTACTCTTGGATTTGCCCTTCTCGTACCGCAGGCAAGATACCTTGCCACCTTACTATGTGATTATTATATTCTTATTTTCAGTTGTTATTTTCAGTATTTTATTTCGTGATATTTAAACTGTGCGTCCAAGTCACACTTGGGTGCAAGCGACTCTATCGGTCGTTTTTCTTGCTTTAATTATTCTCTTGCATTGACTTAGTTTATTGACCACCTATTGATGTTGAGGTATTGGTATATCTCATACGGCCTTGACACTTGTTGTATCACATGATGTGAGTCACATATAGGACACGTATCTGTGTAGTTGGCTGGCCACCGATACGTATGGAGCGTGCGACGGATATAGGGGTAACTGCCAATAGAATTGTATGCTAGAAGACTTGGCGGTTATTAGAGATACATGTCAGTCATAGAGATGATGATACTAGGCATTGGGTGGGGAGAACATTACCTGACGTATGGGCTTCGATTGCACTTCCCTTGTAACCCAGAAGCTCCGCTGGAGATACGGGTATGAGCCTCTCAGGTTGGTCACTGTCGTTTTTGAACGTCATGCTCTTGGTCACTGGTGCCCAAGAGGGGACTATACCGGATCCTATATTCAGCCAGGGCTCATGCGTCGAAGGAATGTATCTCAAACTGCATATTTATAATAGAATGGTCAGGAACTCGATTGCATGCATACATTTTTCTCTTATTATATTATCACAGTTTATATGGCATGGTGTTTTTTTGTATCTTGCTATGTCCCCTGAGGACCTGGTTATCTCTCCAGGTTTAGACAATTTTCTACAGGAGTATGGAGCGGCGTTGGAGCTATCTTACATTGATGACGAGGCAGTGCCTTTTGACTTCTAGTCTATTTCTTATCTGAGACAGTTGTAGACATTATTTTACATCTCTTTTCTTTCTATTTTGCGGAGGTTGGACTCCGATCTTGTGAGACTATTTTTCATAGCTGTTTGGAGTGAGTATGTTCACCCGGCTATCTTTTGATACTCTTATTTATTTATTTGGACTTCATTATCTTCTGTGTTGAGCTGTGATGAGATTAGATATGTTATTCTGGCCTGTGATATTTTATTTACAGCTTATGTACATATATGAGGATTCCATATATTGGAGTGTTCTTCGTATATGTGCAGCTGGCATATTCACGTACTTGGTCCTACGTATTTTGGGACTGGAGCGTTACATATTTTTGTGGTGGCCCATGCAGGTCAGATTTAATATTGTTGGGTTACATGATTATGCCCAACAAGCCTGCATATAGGAATAGGAATATCTCATCCAGAACTACTACTATCTCTTGACTTCCAATCTTTTTGAAACTTTCTTGATTATTTGATTTATCCCATATCTAATCTTTCCTAATATCAACTTTTCTTCCTCGTGCCAACAGTATGAATCTACGAAGCGGACGTACTTCTGCCTTGGCCCTCACATCTGGCAAGGAGACTACTTCGGAGGGACAGAATCCTCCTATGACTCCAGCGATACCTTACCAGCCAGGACTGTCGCAGCCTACTACGACACCAACGACGGAGTACCCAGAGGTCGCAGCATCCCAGGCAGCCAGGCTGGACAGACTACTACCATGCCAGCGGGAGAGAATATACCACTGCCTCTACCACCACCATTCCCTCAGCAGTTTCCTCCACAGTCGGGACCTCAGATGCCTCCACCACCGACTGATGGGAGCCCTACTACTCAGTTTATATATGCCATGATGCAGGCCCAGTAGCAGCAGATTGAGCTGATGAGACAAACGATGATGGCAGTCATGGCTAGACCTCCACCACCACCTCCAGTACCAGTACCAGCACCGGCTCTGCATCCCTATGAAGGCTCTATCAAAAATTTCACAGATATGAACCCCAAGGCCTTTAGAGGGACGGAAAAGCCATTAGAGGTGTCACAGTGGCTTATTAGTACCGAGAAGCTACTGAAGGCATCCCAGTTGCCAGCTCGAGATTGGATGACAGCAGTGGACCTACTGTTAGAAGATAATGCTCACCACTGGTGGAAGGCGGAAGAGAGACGATTAGGCACTGGGATCACCTGGAAGCAGTTCTATGATGCATTTTATGAGAGATTCTTCCATATTCATGTTCGAGATGGTCTCTATGACCAGTTCCTTCATCTGAAGCAAAGGAATATGACAGTTGATGAGTATGACTCGGAGTTCAATCGCCTAAGTCGATTTGGTGCAGGATTGATTCCGAAAGAGTTAGAAAAGGCGAGGAGATTTCACCAGGGGCTTGCACCAGAGCTCAAGTCTTATACGACTACCCAATCTCGAGTCTCCCATTCAGCTGTCTTAGAAGAAGCTCGTGCTCAGGAGATTCTTCGCAAGGAACAACAGCAGACATCGAGGCGTCATACACCAACAGCTACACCAGCCCAAACTACTCAGAGTGGACCTATTAGGAGGGCCACAAGACAGTACCAGCAGAGGCACACACCTTATCAGAAGCCCACCTGCAACTTTTACGGGAAGCAGGGGCATATCAGAGATGACTGTCGACTTCGTTTGGGCTTATGTATGAGATGTGGATCAGGATAGCACTTGGCCAGAGATTGTCCTGAGCAGCAGGCTCTAGTTCAGGCACATCAGGCCTAGAGGCCCACAGCCCCAGCACCTCGTCCACCATTACCCCCACAGACAGCACAGTACCACAAGGCCAGAGCTCAAGGCCCATAACAGAACCATGGAAAGGCATTCTCTCTAGCTGTTGAGAATGTAGAAACAGAGGCAGAGGTCATAGCAGGTATGGTTTTAGTTGCATCTTTTCCTGCCATTATATTATTTGATACTGAAGCCACTCATTCATTTATAGCCACTAGTTTTGCCACTAGACACATCATTCCCATCACACCTTTAGCTAAGAATGTTAAAATCTTTTCTGGAGAAGGAGTTGTACCTGTTAGTGGTGTTTGTAGACTTTGTCCTATAGTGATAAATGGCAGAGAGATGATGGCATGACTTCTTGTATTCCCTATACCGATATTTGATGTGGTTCTTGGAATGGACTGGTTGAGCCAGCATTTCGCTCTCATAGACTGCCATAGGAGCAGTATTATCTTTAGACCACCGAATGCGGCAGAGTTTGAGTTCACCAAAGAAGACGGAGATAGTTGTGATACACCCACATCGGGAACACATATGATGATGCATGACACCCCACAATACCCTATTATCACCGAGTTCGAGGATGTATTCCCCGAGGAATTGCCAGGACTACCACCTGACCGAGATATTGAGTTTTCTATTGAGCTTACTCCCGGAGCCGAGCCTATTTCATCCCGAGTATATCGTCTGGCACCCAAGGAGTTGGTAGAGATGAAGACGCAGATTGATGAATTATTAAAGAAGGGATTTATTTGTGCCAGTGCGTCACCATGGGGAGCACCCTTTTTTTTGTGCCTAAGAAAGACGGGACAGTGCGCATGTGCATTGACTACAGAGCGTTGAATGTAGTGACGATGAAGAACAAGTATTCCTTGCCGTGTATAGACGATTTATTCGATCAACTGAGTGGAGCAAAAGTATTCTCCAAGATTGACTTACGATCGGGCTATCACCAATTGAAGGTTCGGAAGGAAGATATTGCCAAGACGGCCTTTCGATCGAGGTATGGACACTATGAGTTCTTGGTCATGCATTTCGGTTTGACCAACGCTCTCGTAGTTTTCATGAATTTAATGAACAAGATCTTTCACCAGTACTTGGACAAATTTGTAGTAGCCTTTATAGACGATATCTTGATTTACTCCAAGAGTCAAGAGGAGCACGAGCAGCATCTACGGATAGTTTTGGGAACATTGAGGAACGAGAGACTCTTCGCGAAGCTTAGCAAGTGTGATTTCTTTCTCAAAGAGGTATCATTTCTTGGTCATATTGTTACAGGCGATGGTATATCAGTAGATCCAGAGAAGATCACAGCAGTCAAATCATGGCCCGCTCCTACATCAGCTTCTGAAGTGAGAAGTTTCCTCGGACTTGCGGGTTACTACCGACGGTTCGTAGAAGATTTCTTTCGAATAGCGGGGCCTATGACTCGATTAACTTACAAGGATCAGGAGTTTGAATGGACAGACGAGTGTCAAGTCATTTTTGACGAGTTGAAGAAGCGATTGACCACAGCACCGATCTTGATACTACCATCGGGCCCATGAGGATTGGTGATCTGCAGCGACGCATCCGGAAAGGGATTAGGATGTGTATTGATGCAGCACGGTCGTGTAGTAGCTTATGCATCTCGACAGTTGAGAGTGCATGAGAAGAATTATCCGACCCACGATTTAGAGCTCGCAGCGGTTATCTTTGCTTTGAAGCTATGGAGACACTACTAGTACGGCGAGAAGGTTGATATCTACACTGATCATAAGAGCCTCAAGTACGTGTTCACACAAAAGGAGTTGAATATGCGACAGCGACGTTGGTTGGAGTTAATAAAGGATTATGAGATCGAGCTTCATTATCATCCGGGCAAGGCTAATGTCGTGGCAGACGCATTGAGCCGTAAGCCCATGGCACACTTTTTGACCACACAGAAGGAATTGATTAGAGACTTTGAGCATCTTGGTATTGAGGTAGTATTGCCTGGAGCAGACGGCGTATTAGCCAACCTTCAAGTGCAATCATCATTGGTAGAGCGCATCAGGGCAGCATTGCCTAATGATGCTAGATTTCGATGGCTGAAAGAGAAGATTGAAGCAAGAGAGCAGACGGGTTTGAGGATCCACTCAGATGGGAGACTGCGATGTGGTGATCGTATTTATGTACCCAATGGAGAGTTACATCAGGAGCTGATGGCCGAGGCTCACAGTTCGGCATACTCTATTCATCCTGGCGGAACCAAGATGTACCGCGACTTACGACAGTATTATTGGTGGCATAGAATAAAGCGGGAGATAGCTCGTTTCATTGCCAAGTGCTTGGTATGTCAACAAGTTAAGGCGGAGCACCAGAGGACGGCCGGATTATTGCAGCCACTACCCATTCCCGAGTGAAAGTGGGAGCACATTACTATAGATTTCGTCACAGTTTTTCCTCGGAGTCCTATAGGACGTGACGCAGTGTGGGTGATTGTTGATAGACTTACCAAGTCAGCCCATTTCTTACCTTTTAGAGTGGACCATTCGACAGAGGTGTTGGCAGAGATGTATTTGGAGCAGATTGTGAGATTACATGGTGTGCCAGTTAGTATTATGTCGGACCGCGACTCGATATTTACCTCACATTTTTGGAGGAGTATGCAAGAGAGTTTGGGCACTCGATTGAAGTTTAGCACACCATACTATCCGCAGACAGACGGCCAGTCAGAGCGTACCACACAGACGCTAGAGGATATATTGAGAGCATGCATGCTTGATTTTGGCGGTACATGGGAAGACCATCTCCATCTTGTTAAGTTTTTCTACAATAATAGCTATCAAGCGAGCATTCAGATGGCTCCGTTTGAGGCATTGTATGGTAGGAAGTGTCGGTCTCCTGTTTGTTGGAGCGACATAGGAGAGCGACAGCTATTGTGTCCCGAGTTAGTCTTGAGCACAGTGGAGACAGTGAAGAAAATTTAGGACCACCTGTGAGCAGCGCAGGATCGTCAGAAGCAGTGGACAGATAATCATCGTCGACCCTTGGAGTTCAAAGAGGGTGACCATGTGTTCTTGAAGATATCCTCCACTAGTGGCAGGATTCGATTCGGAGGACGTGGCAAGTTGAGTCCAAGGTACATCGGGCCTTTCGATGTCTTGGAACGTGTTGGAGAGGTTGCCTATAGATTGGCCTTGCCACCGTCGCTAGAGGGAGTGCATGACGTATTCCATGTATCTCAGCTAAGGAGGTACGTGGTGGACAGCAATCATGTGCTTGACCACTCTGAGATCACTGTTGGACCGAGTTTGTCGTACGAAGAGCAACCAGTAGGTATCCTCGATCGCCGAGTAAAGGTGTTGTGGAATCAATCTATTCCATTGGTTCGCGTGGCATGGAAGCATCACTCGCCAGGGGAGTCTACTTGGGAGCGCGAGGACGACATCCGAAATCGCTACCCGCAGTTGTTCGAAGACGAAGTTATGTCTTGCATTTATATTTTCATGCATTGCATTTGATCCCCCGACCTTAGTTTAATTTCGAGGATGAAATTTTCTTTAAGTTGGGTAGGATGTAAACCCCTAATATTTCCTAAATTATTTTAGTGCCTTAAAAATTATTTTTCTATATTATTTAGAATTTATTTGGTATGTGTACGTAAACATAAATGCATGTGTGTATATATTATATGTGTGCTTGTTAGTATTCCTATTAAATAAGGAATAGTATAAATTCTAGGATTTTTAGGATATTATTTGTAAATTTTTAGGAATTTTATTAGCCTAAATTATATATTTACTTATAGTTTGGTATATATATATATATATATATATATATATATATATATATATATATATATATATATATGTAATGGTATTTGTAAAAAAAAAAGAATGTGGGGCTCGGCCACACCCAGCAGGGGGCGGGCCAGCCTTTGTTCAGTGGAACATTGATTGTTATGGAATATATATATATATATATATAGAGAGAGAGAGAGAGAGAGAGAGAAAGAGAGAGAGGAGGGGACCAGCCACGTGGGGCCGGTCCACCTCACCCGACCCCCACAACACTTAATCTAACAAGCAGCTGCAGCTGCTATTGTTTAGCAAACCCGAGCCACCCCTGAGACAAACTCGAGCCCCCCTAAAAACCTAATGCACTCCACATTAACATGCAACATAGCTGCATGGGTTAAAGCCAAACCCGAAGCCCTTTATTATTCCTACTCCTAATAAGAACCCAACAGCGGCGGCAGTATATATGCTGCCCGCTCCTCAACCGAACCCTAACCCTCTTCAAAATTTTCACCTTCCCATCTCCTCTCTAGCTCGACCCCAAGGCCGCCACCTTCATGCGCACAACCCCGACCATTCGCCGACGTCGGGATCGCCGGAGAACTGCTCGCAGACGACCGGAAAACAGGGAATACTCGGTTTGGTTCAGAACTCAGGTACCCATCTTTCGATTCAAATTTCCTTGTATCCATTCAACGAAAATTTGATCTATCGAATGCTGTGCGTAGTAGACATAACCCTTTTCAAAACCCTTCTGATAGAATCGAGCGAAACCCCATATATCGCTCGGTCTTTCGAACAAAATTTCTCGAAAAAAACTGTCGAAACAGAACAGTTTCAGGGCAGTCCCAAACCCATATTTGGAAGCCAAAATCTTGGCGATTCTTTAATTGTTTTGTAAAAATAATTGAACACATGTGAAGAAAATATAACCACGATTGAAACCCAACTTGTAGATCTATATTTCGATTTCCGTGTGAGAATTAAATCAGTGTTGAACTTGTGAGAAAAACTGCTTCAAAAGCATTAAAAATTTTGGAATTTTGTCCGATACGACGTGCGCTCCGACAAACCGGACGACGTGGTTGTGCGCTATATGCATCGAAAGGCGCGTATGAACGTTACCGACGTGTGGGAACTGACGGAACTCAGTTTCGTCGTGCGTGCGCGACGAAACCAACGTGTATCCGTCGAGATACCCCCGTATCGGCGTTTTGTAAACTTGCCTATAACTTCGTGTACAGTCGTCGGATCGAGACAAAACTTGCGCCAACAGGTCCGGATCGAAATTTTGGTCCTGCATGCTAAGTTTGGTTTGATTCTAAGAAGGTCGAATCGGAACCTCTTTTTGGCGGGCCCGCGACCCACTCAAACGGATGATTTTGTGCACGGCTCATCGGAATCCAAAACTGGACATACCGTTGAGTTCCTCTCCTCAAACTGAATCCGTAGACATGTAGTTTGACGACTTTAGAGACCATAGATTTTGGCACACGTTTCGGTGCAAAGCGGGTCCAACGACGGACATCATTTTGACCCAAAATTACGATTTTGCCCCTGTTCCAGAATTTAACTTTTGGACAGGCATTTTCTAGGTATATCTTCTTCACCGAGATCATTTTTGATGTTTGTTTCAGCATTTGGAGTCATCTGTGATTTGTGAATTTTGTGCTGACACTTGTTACTCTTGAATTTGCCCTTCTCGCACCGCAGGCAAGATACCTGGCCACCTTACTCTGTGATTATTATATTCTTATTTTCAGTTGTTATTTTTAGCATTTTGTTTTGTGATATTTAAACTGTGCGTCCAAGTCACACTTTGGTGCAAGCGACTCTATCGGTCGTTTTTCTTGCTTTAATTATTCTCTTGCATTGACTTAGTTTATTGACCACCTATTGATATTGAGGTATTGGTATATCTCATACGACCTTGACACTTGTTGTATCACGTGATGTGAGTCACATATAGGACACGTATCTGTGTAGTTGGTTGGCCACCGATACGTATGGAGCGTGCGACGGATATAGGGGTAACTGCCAATAGAATTGTATGCTAGAAGACTTGGCGGTTATTAGAGATACATGTCAGTCATAGAGATGATGATACTAGGCATTGGGTGGGGAGAACATTACCTGACGTATGGGCTTCGATTGCACTTCCCTTGTAACCCAGAAGCTCCGCTGGAGATACGGGTATGAGCCTCTCAGGTTGGTCACTGTCGTTTTTGAACGTCATGCTCTTGGTCACTGGTGCCCAAGAGGGGACTATACCGGATCCTATATTCAGCCAGGGCTCATGCGTCGAAGGAATGTATCTCAAACTGCATATTTACAATAGAATGGTCAGGAACTCGATTGCATGCATACATTTTTCTCTTATTATATTATCACAGTTTATATGGCATGGTGTTTTTTTGTATCTTGCTATGTCCCCTGAGGACCTGGTTATCTCTCCAGGTTTAGACGATTTTCTACAGGAGTATGGAGCGACGTTGGAGCTATCTTACATTGATGACGAGGCAGTGCCTTTTGACTTCTAGTCTATTTCTTATCTGAGACAGTTGTAGACATTATTTTACATCTCTTTTCTTTCTATTTTGCGGAGGTTGGACTCCGATCTTGTGAGACTATTTTTCATAGCTGTTTGGAGTGAGTATGTTCACCCGGCTATCTTTTGATACTCTTATTTATTTATTTGGACTTCATTATCTTCTGTGTTGAGCTGTGTTGAGATTATATATGTTATTCTGGCCTGTGATTATTTTATTTACAGCTTATGTGCATATATGAGGATTCCATATATTGGAGCGTTCTTCGTATATGTGCAGCTGGCATGTTCACGTACTTGGTCCTACGTATTTTGGGACTGGGGCGTTACAGATCATCAGGTCCTCAGAGGACTAGCAAGATACATAATATACAAGCCAACGTGTAACAGTACAAATATACAAAGAAGTAAGGAACAATCAAGGATAACCAACGAGATAAAATGAACCAAGACACAAGATCTAAACATAAGGATCCTAAGACACTAGCATGCCATACTAGAAATGGCTAATAGATCAAAGCTATAGACTGCAGTCAAGGCAAGTACTCACAATCTATAGTATCTCAATCGCAGTCAAGGCAAGTACTCACAACCAAGACGGTAGCCAATCCTAGTATAAAAATCCTATAGACCGTAGTCAAGATAAGTACTCACAATCTATAGAATGTCAAAGTCAAGTCCTACTCAAGTCATGTCAAGTCAAGTCAAGTTATAATCATGTCGAGGGAATCATGGTGTAGGACTAGACGACTCTATCAAGGCATACATATGAAACTAACACAGTATAACAGATAGAAATATCATAACAGAAAGGAACAAGAATGTGCAGACAACTAGAAACATGTAAAGTAAAACTATAACAGGATGAGTGTACTAGACAAGGGATAAAGAAATTACGAATGTAAGAAAAAGAACAGCAGTGAGATAATGAACATGCATATAAATTATACTCTACAAGCTGGCAAGGTATACTTGCCTGGAGGGTGCACGCAGATCCCACAAAATATAGTCAACAGGTGAGCCGTAAAGTCCAAATCATCACAACTGTCTCTGAAAGCTGAAATAAATATTACTGATGTTCTCAGAATAGTCAAATTAGCTAGGATTGCCTGTCCTTAAGTCCAATTCTGGACACAGGAGCAAAACGGTAATTTCAGACAAAAATGATGTCCGCCGTTGGATCCACTTTGCACCGAAAATCGTGCCAGAGTCAATGGTCTCTAAAGTCGTCAAACTATATGTCTACGAATTTGTTTTGATGATATAAACCTAACGGTATGTCTAGTTTTGGATTCCGGTGGGCCGTGCACAAAATTGTCCGTTGAATCGGACCGTAGGGCCCACAAAACAGTGGTCCAATCAACTGTCTCAGAATCGGACCAAACTTGGCATACAAGACCAGAAAAATGATACGGTCCTGTTGGCATAAGTTTTGTCTCGATCTGACGAGCATGCACAAAGTAATTAGGAAATTTGCATAGAGGTCGATACGGTGAATTTCGACGGATACGCATCAAATTCGTCGCGCACACGCGACCAATTTGAATTCCGTTAAAGCCCACACGTCCACGAAGCCGTTAAGCACCTTTCGAGGCTTTTGATTTGTGACCAAGTCGTCCGGTTTGGCGGGACGCACGTGGTATCAGAGTGTTTTTCATTAAATTTAGTTTTCGAAATAAGGTTTTTCCGGATTTTCGAAACCAATTAACTGAATCTATACTAATCTAAAACAGAAAATAAAAGAAGGTTTCCAATCCTGGTCATGTACTCTAAAACTCTGTTCAAATAGAATTTATAATCTGCTGTTAGATCGATCTCCTAATATGGGTACATGGACTGTCATAGGTCCTATTTCGGGTCAGGATTTTATCGATATTCGAATCGGTTTCCTGAACAATATGGTCAACCATATTTGAAACTATTTGAAGGGTCACATAGGGGATTATATAGGCTACGCGTAGGCTTTCGTAGATCGCAAAAAGACGAAACGACGAGTGAGATAAGGGGAAAAGAATATGGTTACCCGGCCTGTATTGCTGCCTTGCTGTCTTCGCACATGCGCGTGCGCGAGGTTTCCTTGGCCGATTTCGACGGTCCCCCGGCGGCGCTTCGGCGTCGAGGTGGCCGCCCAGATGCTCAAGGTCGTGGTGGCTTAGGGTTTTTTTTTATAAAAACTCCTCTCGATCTCTCTCGTTCGGTACATATATGTAACACAGGTGTCGGGTTAAAGCCGAGCGGAGAGAGCTTTTATGCTCTCGAGTTGGTGTTCAGCATGGGTGCCCGCTCGGGCTTGGCCCAGTGCTGGGTTGCTATTTATGTTGCTGCTCGGGTTCGAGTCTGCTACTGATTCTTTCCTTCTTCTTTTTTTTGTTTTTGTTCTTTTTCTTTTTCTTTTTCTATTCTCTATTTATTATTATCTCTATATATATGTATATATGTATACATGCACACACACGTATATATTAATATATAAACATACGCACATACGTATTTTTATATAAAAACACTCCCATATATATAGTTAGAATTTATATATATACCTACACATATTCCTTTATATTATTTAGCAGCTGTTGTGTGTGTGTGTGTGTGTGTGTGTCTATATATATATATATATATATATATATATATATATATATATATACGTGAATAATGTATATAAATATATGTGTGTATATATATAAATATACGTATGCATACATATAAGTGTATAATATATATATATATATATATATATATATATATATATATATTCAAGATGGGTCGAGCAGCAGCAGCCCCCCCTGCTCGCCGCTCCCCCTCCCCTCCTTCTCCTCTGGCCGTTCGGATGGCCGGCCGCCCCCTTTCCCCGCCGGCCGGGCCCTGTCGCATGGCCTGCCGTCATCATCCTCTCCCCGAGCGGCATCCCACCTTTCCCCCCCTCCTTGGCTCCCATGCCATCGTCGGCGCCCTCGGCGCCGTCGGGCTCGTCGGAGGAAGACCTGTGCCCCCCCGGACACCAGCCCTCCTCCGTCGGGGCCGGGCGCAGCTCTGCCTGGGACGCCCCCTGCTCCAGCACGCTCACCGCCCCCCCCCCCCCCTCGCGAAGATGCCTCCTCCTCCCTCCGCGGAGACCATCCGCTCCCCCCGGCGGTGGCCGAACTCGGCCACGTCCTCACTCCTCCCCGCGGCTGAGCCCTCCCGGCCGCCCATCCTCCTTCCCCTCCGGTGGCCAAACTCGGCCACGTCCTCCCTTTCCCCGGTTGTGCCCCCCGGTGGCCCTGGGCTGACCCCCCCTCCCGTCATTCCTTTCCCCTCCCTATTGTCGTCAGCCCCGTCGTCGTCGGTGGCCCCACCCCCCTCTCATTCCCCTGCGGCGGATCTCGGAGCGTCTCCTCCCCGCGCCTCTCTCCCCCAGTTCTCCGGCCTCCGTCGTTCCCTCCGGCTCATGCTGGAGGGCCCCCTTCTCAGCCAGTGATCGGCCCATGCCCGGAGGTCGAGCAACCGCTCCCTCCCCTTGGCGCTCCCCTCCCTCCCCTCCCCCGTCGCCCGTTCCCTCTCCGGTGGCTGTTGGCGCCTCGTGCGCCTCCCCGAGTCCCCTTCTCCGGCTCTCTCCCCGAGTCCCCCTCGCTCGTGCTATGCGCCCACCGCCTCGGGACGACCCCATCCCCTGGCGGTCCTCCTCCCCCTACTCAGGCCGCGTCCCCCTCCCCCCTCCCCGGCTCCCTTTCCGGCGGTCCTCCTCCGGCCAGCTCGCACCTTGCCAGTGCTCCACCCCCCCTCGAGATCCCTCGCCGGACCACCCCTCCCCAGCTCCTGGCCCGCCGGTCCTCCGCTTCGAGTTCTGCGTCGGGCCCCCGTCCCTTCTGGGCGCGGCGGCCCCCCGCTTCTGGTCGTCTCCCCCCTTACCCCCCCCCCCCTCCTCCTCCTTTCCTCTCTCTGACCGGCGTCCTCGCCGGACCGCGCTGGAGATCGGCCCCCCCTCCCCTCTCCCCTGAGGTCGGGTCCAACCCCTCCGCCTCCGGCACCCTTCGCTGGAGGCCCCTGCCCCGGGCCGCGCGCCATCCCCGGGCTTCGCGCCCCCTCGCGCTGCGCGCCTTCTCGTGACGCGTGCCCCATCCCTGGGACAGTGTGCCGCTCTCGGGCCCAACGCCCCCACGTGACCGCTTTGGGCCTTTGAAATTCAAATTTTGAATTTCAGTTTTTCGTTGCTGTCCAAAAAAAAAACCGTTTAATGGTTTATGTTTTCTATGGCTTTTGTAATCAGAACCTTTGGTAGGGCTACCCCAACTTTTTGTAGGAATTCGGGCTATCTCCCGATTCCAACACGTCTTTCCTCTTTTCAATGAAGGCTTTAGCCATTTTTATTTTAAAAAAAAATAAAAAAAACAAAAAAAACAAAAAAAAAACAAATATATATATATATATATATATATATATATATAATATGTTCACGTTTACACCTATATATAATATATTTATATATACCTACACATGTACACATATATCTATATATGTGTTTTTATATACATATCTATGCATACCTAAATACTCCAATAAAATTCTAACTTCCTAAATACCCTTTTTCTTGTGTAGGACCTATTTATATAAATATGAATATATATTATAACATTTATCTGACAGAAATAATATAACAAATATTAATAATAATATCCTCAATAAAAATAATAATGATAATAACAATAATAATAATAATAATAATAATAATAATAATAATAATAATAATAATTTCATAAATCAAATAATGGCGTATATAACCCATTATGTTCAGTCTAAAAACTCCAAAATATACAAGGACCTATTTTATACAAAAGTCACTGAATATCACTAATAATAATATTTATAATATTTAAATACGAATACTTAGAAATATTCATCAGTTTATTAAAATGGAACACCACACAATCTTACAAAAATACATCAACACGACTGTCATTGAATGTCTCGCATGACTACATGGGCTTGAGCTAAGTTCGGGTCCACCGGGCTAAAATGGTATAACCGATTTCCCTAAAACACAATAATATAAATAATAAATAAATAAACTTCGATAAGGGTTAAGTCGCAACTTGGCCTGGTTTTTCTAGTTAGGACATCACTATGGCTCGGCCTTCCTTGGCATGGCTGATACACTAGTCAAGGCATGCCACTTCACTATCCGTGCCGTGATTTCTAGTCACCTTGTACTCAAATTCCTAACCATGACTAAAATCATCTAACATAATAATAAACTAAATAATTATTTATAAAATCTAATAATCACCATTTAAATCAAATAAATGATAAAAAAATATTTTCAAAAATTTTTCGGAAAGGAAGCTACATGGGGCTACCAAGATGTATAAGGATCTGCGGAAGTATGTTTGGTGGTATAGGATGAAGCAGAAAGTTGCTAGATTTGTTTCTAGATGCCTTGTATGCCAGCAGGTCAAGGCGGAGCGCCAGAGACCTGCAGGATTACTCCAGCCTTTACCTATTTCGGAGTGAAAGTGGGAGCACATAACTATGGACTTTGTCTCTGGCTTACCACGTACACCCGGTGGCAAGGATGCTATTTGGGTCATCGTGGACAGATTGACGAAATCCACTCACTTCATTCCATTCAAGGAAGGGCTGTCGACAGAGAAGCTTGCAGACCTCTACATACGACAGATCGTACGAATTTACGGAGTGCCAGTGAGTATCATCTCTGACAGGGACAGTCGGTTTATATCACATTTTTGGAGGAATCTATAGCTGAGCTTGGGTACACAGTTGAAGTTCAGCATGACCTATCATCCACAGACAGACTGGCAGTCTGAGAGGATCATTCAGACATTGGAGGACATGTAGCGGGTTTGTGCACTCAACTTTGGCGGATCGTGGGAGGATCACTTGCATCTTGTGGAGTTTACCTATAACAACAATTATCAGGTTAGCATCGAGATGACACCGTTCGAGGCACTATATAGTCGGAGATGTTGCACACCTTTATCTTGGGACGACGTAGGCTAGAGGACTTTAATTAGGCCAGAAATGGTGGTAGATTCAGCCGAAAAGGTTAGACAGATACGAGAGCGTCTCAGAGTTGCACAGGATCAACAGAAACACTTGGCAGATAGCAGCAGACGGCCCCTGGAGTTCGTAGTTTAAGATAGAGTATTTCTGAAGATCTCGCCAACCAGAGGCACTATCTGGTTTGGTAGAGGAGGGAAGCTCAGCCCCAGATATATCGAGCCCTTCGACGTGACAGCACAGATTGGCGAGGTGGCATATCAACTGGCACTTCATGTTAGTCTGTGTAGTGACCCGCTCCGCCCTAGCGGAACGCCGATTCAAACGGCAAGTGCAAGAAAGAAAAGAAAGAATAAACGAAAGATAAGAAAAGAAAGAATGGTTAGCGACAGGTGTGATGGGCACGTACAACGGGGCTCGCTACCCGCGCTGCACGGACGCCAACCTGGTCGATAACGCATTATGGCTAAGGGTTAGCCTATGGCTCAAGACAGCCGTTAAGTTAAAATGATAATAAAATACGAAATGGTCGTGGACGGCTCGTGCACGAGCGAAAAGGGATTCCAAGGGCAACGAACGACGATTTCGTGGCCGGCCTAGGCGGAATCATGGCCTACGGGCGGACAGGTGTGCAGGCTTGGGCACATAACCAAACGTAGGGCCGGTTATTCAATAGTCTATCAGGGTGTACCAGCCATCACGCTTGATAGATGAGAATGTCACAGGGGAAATGTCCATAATGGCTGACTTGCCAGCGACCGGTGCATATAGATTAAGTGGGCTTACTGGTGGCAATCCACGTGCGAGTCCTTGCATTGAAATCAAAGTAGTCTAAGTGAACTAAACAAAGCGCCTTCTGAATAGGCTTGAAATATATCACACCAAATGATAAAAAGTACCTTATGAAGTGAGTTATAAAACACGCCTACGACACGCTGGAAACTGAGGCAGGAACACGCCCTTGACATTGAATGTTCCCAAGAATCACGTTATGATATTACACATGAATTGTTGACTAACTTGGTTTACATTGAACAGGGAAGGCCGGACGGTAAGTATGGGTAAGTTATGCATGTATTTCCATGCGACACTTGTATTCGACAACACGAGATAGGCTATGAAATATGCCATAAAACTGATCCTAAGGCAAGATTAGAAAGACAATGAATGATAGAGATGCACAGAAGTAAATGGAACGTGTTTGGTAATGATAGCGTTGTGGGCGAGCTAGCCTCCCCACCAGTGCATAACAATGTACTGATAACCCCACAGTCTACTTGCAGGATGCAGGAGAAGCCGGCGGGTGCGGAGCTTCAATCGAACGTGCTAAGGCGCGGAGCTATCTCTGGGCCTTGGAGCGTTGCAAGGAGCTGGAGCACCATGTACAGGACATAATGTATCGGAACATCGCCATGAATCATTCCATCTTGTAAGCCACTTGGCACGCCTTTTATGCTTTAGAGAGAGAGAGAGCTTGAGCGAATTGTAATATCGGCCTAGCGCCGCTTGTAAACTTGTTGAATATCAATAAAGAATTTGGTTTCGCTTCAATTGTGTTCATTTATATTCCGCTGCAAATGGGGACACTCTGTGCGACTCTGTGGCCTAGAACTCAAATCGGCCGTTTCTGGACTTGGCCTTGCACGGGCGCAACCTAGGCCCGTGCGGCATCATGCCTTAGCGAGGACGATCGCTCCTACGGGAGCGGGGCGTGACATAGTGGTATCAGAGCACGGCTTCACGTCCTTGGACTTCATTTCGATTTTCTCAGTTTTGAAAGCTCGGTTGGAAACAAAAGAAGTGTACGCTCTCTCTCGTTGTGCTTTGGGATGTTCCATACAATAAGTCTAATGTTTTCAAAAAGATCGTGCGATTACTCGGTTGGACGGGATCGATAGACGAAGGCCTTTGTGCCGAACCACGACATACTTGAGTTGGAAGGAACCGATGCTAAGAGTTGCAACCGCAAGACGTGCTTGAATAACCTTACGCTGACAATAGCGAACGAGTACACGAGACCGAAGTATAGTTCGAACGGGGATGGTTATGCACGCAGCCTTTTGGCTAAGTTGTGCCGAGTATCGCGCACCTAGACTTTATGGTGGAAACGAGTTGCGAGCGAGATTGACTATCGCTCGGACGAGAATAAAGGAGACTTAGAACGTATGTTGATAGAGACGCTACTTGACCGGCGCTAAAGCGAACACGTGGAAATGGTTCTTAGATTTTGAAGAATGAGCGAACGCGCAATTGGACATGTCGATCGGGAGTCGAATAACCTTTTGAGGATTTGTAGAATGACTTGAACCCGAGTGGTGTATGTGATAGATTCGGAGAAGGATAAGAGTGAGTGTCGACGACTAGTCGAGTGGCTCGAACCCTGAGTGGTGTATGGACGTTATAAAAAAAAAAAAAAAAAAAAAAAAAAAAAAAAAAAAATTGTTCGAGCGAGACTAGAGGAGTTACGAATAGAATGAGTGTGTCGGCAAGCGATGATATCGCGAAAACCTTGGAATGAGTGACGCTTAGTTGGTTTCGACTTCGAGAGTCTCAAACGAGATATCATTCGGACGGATTAAGAATGCGTAGTACGAATCATGAAACGAATGGAGGTCTTGGTCGAGGAAACATAGGAGATCGTGCATGCGATTTTGAATTTAGTCGAAGGGATTGAAACTTGAGTTGAGGTAAAATACCCATGGACGAGATCGAAGATAGCACGATCGGAAGATAGCGTGCATGGAAAACGATGGTTTGAAGATACGAAAATGACTAAGGAATTGGAATTGATGTTGCTCGATAAAAAGTTAGCACGAGACAATGTGAATTGAGGAATTAAGTTGCACGACTCAGAATTCGTTGCAAAAGGAAGATTGTCAGGTTATGTGCATCATCAATGGTATTGAGGCGTATCAAAGATCGATGTACGATAACTCGGGGGTACTCTGATTCGACGAATGATGACCGTATTAGAAGTCATTGTTTTGAAGGATGCTATGTTGGGGATCGGATAGAAATGAACGTTGGATGGAGAGGAAAGTGACTTGATTGTTCGGTGATAACCACAACGACAACGATCTTGTCTTGTGCGAGCGCAACTCTAGCCTCGTACATGCGTCACGTCGGATTTGGGACGATCGTTCTGCGTGAGCGTTGGCATGGTGATTCATGTCTAGCGGGAATGATCGAACTCGAAATACCTTGACATGACAATTTTGATTGCTTCGACTTGTGGTTTGAAGCGAAGGCGAATCGGAGGATTGATCGGACTTATGAGGGACAACGAAGAAAACTTGAGGATTGAGTAGACCCAATCCGCGTATCAAAAATGAGTAAGTCTAGATTCAACGCAAGAGTTACGTCCCGATGAGGACGATTATTCCACGGGAACGTTGATATGGTGATTCATGTCCGCCGTGGATAATCAGACTTGCGTGAGATCGGGGCGCAACATATTGCAAGGCTAGACGACCTTGTGATCGACTACGTGAATTGGATAGGATGGATAGGTGAATTATATTAAACATACTTGAAGAGATAGACTATGGTAATTGCTAGTGCGGACGCACGAGACTGAGATGTCAAGGATTTGATTGAGGATAACCTATCGTAGGATGATTTTCCTAAACGAGCTCAGACATGGAGCGGAGAATGTGTTGATGCGAATAGGAGGAACACTGCTTGATGTTTAGAAATTTGAGTGAAACAAACTTGGGTAGAAACTCCCGTACAAGCAAACAAATGGTTTGACCATAGGATTTGGGGCGAGCGTCGTGCAACGACCTTGCACGATGAGCAATAGACTTGACTTGTAACTATGACCCTGTGAGCTGACCTAGCGGATAGGCGGACGACCCTATGCCGAGTGATTGAACCTGTGCGATGTCACTTACAATATCGTCTGGACGGACGATAGACTTTGGGCAACAAGACTTAGAGTAGGACGGGGAATTTGGAGTGTGCGTGAACGACAATGAGAATAGCCCCAAAGGATGGGAATGATAGGAATGGATGAGGCGCAAGTAAAGTTGAAATAACAAATTGAATCATTGGTCGGAAGAGGTACTCGATGATAGTGCAATACTTGATCTTGAAATCGGACAAAAATTACTTAGACTTGGTCGACCCCGCTAAAAGAAATCATACTAATTTCGTGGACAATAACGCTTGAGAAGCGAATCGAATCGTCTTGAGGACCGAGATAAACGATATGTGATATACACATGAGTTCGGTTTTGAAATCGAAGTTAGCAAAACGATCGGCAAATCGAAACTATCACGAGTAGCTTGTCCGACTTCGCTAGTCGCTAAGCTTGGTTGAAATGTACGTATTCGGGGGACGCCTTGAATCCGTGCACGATCCAAACTCAGCGATATGATGAACTCGAATGCAGCTGCAAGTGGGTGTCGTGATGCGCATAAATGAAAGTAAGTTTGCCTCAGCCTACGACACTCGTATTTGACGAATTTCAACGCACCTCGTACGACCGTTTCAGTCCCATGATATGTCAAAAAGCAACCGAGTCGAAGAAACACTTAAATTGAATAAGTGCCACCAACTCTAAACTGAATGAAAAAAGTTATTCAATAAAATCGACCAAACGTACGCGATGCGAAACTTGGAAGGGTATCGAATATAGTTCGGTGCCATAGAACGATAGAGCCGTTCGATAGGGATTGTCTAGGAACACGACGACGCGAGTTAAGAAATGGTAGGATGACCTATACTCAGGAAGTCTCGAGGACGAGACTTGTTTTGAGTGGTGTATTATGTAGTGACCCGCTCCGCCCTAGCGGAACGCCGATTCAAACGGCAAGTGCAACGACTCAAACGAGCCGTCGACCCGAAGAGTTGGCATCGACCTGATGAAGAATCGATACAAGGCTTACATTGGCCCGTCAAGATGAATCTAGACTTAGACTATCAAAGGCGCGCTCGGAGTATCACTCGGCCGATGCGAACATCGCTAAGGTGGGTGGCTCCGATGAACCCGTCACTGCTTAGCCTAGACACATAACAATACGGACACTATCACGAGAATCGCTAGGCGATAACCCCATGCATGTTAATAAAGGACTCAACGCACCTAGCTAAGGGAATAATCCCATCTGGTATGCTTGTATAGAATATGGAAAATACGAGAACTCTCGCACCGCGCTCCACGCTCGTGCTAAGGCACAAGCTTGCTTTCAACAATGAAACAATGAATGGTTTACAAAAATAAAACGGGAAGACTATCAACATAGTCGCTCCAAGTAGAGTTTAGCAACATTGAAAGGCTATGGGACCGATGGGTCGCCAAGACGACTCCCACACGAGGAGTTGCAAAATGTATGAATGAATAAATGAACGAATAAGTGAATGAATGAATCAACGAATGAAGGAATGAATACGTGAATGAATCGATGAACAAACGGACAAGTGAAAGAAAGAAAAGAAAGAATAAACGAAAGATAAGAAAAGAAAGAATGGTTAGCGACAGGTGTGATGGGCACGTACAACGGGGCTCGCTACCCGCGCTGCACGGACGCCAACCTGGTCGATAACGCATTATGGCTAAGGGTTAGCCTATGGCTCAAGACAGCCGTTAAGTTAAAATGACAATAAAATACGAAATGGTCGTGGACGGCTCGTGCACGAGCGAAAAGGGATTCCAAGGGCAACGAACGACGATTTCGTGGCCGGCCTAGGCGGAATCATGGCCTACGGGCGGACAGGTGTGCGGGCTTGGGCACATAACCAAACGTAGGGCCGGTTATTCAATAGTCTATCAGGGTGTACCAGCCATCACGCTTGATAGATGAGAATGCCACAGGGGAAATGTCCATAATGGCTGACTTGCCAGCGACCGGTACATATAGATTAAGTGGGCTTACTGGTGGCAATCCACGTGCGAGTCCTTGCATTGAAATCAAAGTAGTCTAAGTGAACTAAACAAAGCGCCTTCTGAATAGGCTTGAAATATATCACACCAAATGATAAAAAGTACCTTATGAAGTGAGTTATAAAACACGCCTACGACACGCTGGAAACTGAGGCAGGAACACGCCCTTGACATTGAATGTTCCCAAGAATCACGTTATGATATTACACATGAATTGTTGACTAACTTGGTTTACATTGAACAGGGAAGGCCGGACGGTAAGTATGGGTAAGTTATGCATGTATTTCCATGCGACACTTGTATTCGACAACACGAGATAGGCTATGAAATATGCCATAAAACTGATCCTAAGGCAAGATTAGAAAGACAATGAATGATAGAGATGCACAGAAGTAAATGGAACGTGTTTGGTAATGATAGCGTTGTGGGCGAGCTAGCCTCCCCACCAGTGCATAACAATGTACTGATAATCCCACAGTCTACTTGCAGGATGCAGGAGAAGCCGGCGGGTGCGGAGCTTCAATCGAACGTGCTAAGGCGCGGAGCTATCTCTGGGCCTTGGAGCGTTGCAAGGAGCTGGAGCACCATGTACAGGACATAATGTATCGGAACATCGCCATGAATCATTCCATCTTGTAAGCCACTTGGCACGCCTTTTATGCTTTAGAGAGAGAGAGAGAGCTTGAGCGAATTGTAATATCGGCCTAGCGCCGCTTGTAAACTTGTTGAATATCAATAAAGAATTTGGTTTCGCTTCAATTGTGTTCATTTATATTCCGCTGCAAATGGGGACACTCTGTGCGACTCTGTGGCCTAGAACTCAAATCGGCCGTTTCTGGACTTGGCCTTGCACGGGCGCAACCTAGGCCCGTGCGGCATCATGCCTTAGCGAGGACGATCGCTCCTACGGGAGCGGGGCGTGACAGTCTGGAGGGAGTAAACGATGTCTTTCACGTGTCCCAGCTTCGTCGTTACATTCCTGACCCTAGTCATGTTGTTGACTACTCGGAGCTAGAGGTGGGTCCGAGTTTGACCTACGTGGAGAAGCCGGTGGGGATCCTTGATCGAAGAGAGAAGCAGCTGCAGAACCAGACTATACCGCTTGTCAGTGTCATGTGGAGGCATCACTCTCCGGGAGAGTCCAAATGGGAGCGTGAGGACGAGATGCGGGAGCGCTATCCCAGTTTATTTGTTTGATTGAATTATTGTTAAAAAAAGTTTTAAATACAATAAGTGGCTTGTGTGTTCGAACGATCTTGTGCTTTTGTTTGAATATTAATTTTGTTCTCTAATTTTGAGGACGAAATTATTTTTAGGAGGAAAAAATTTTAACCCCACTTCCCGAAAATTTGAAATATAATATTTTCCATGAATATTCATAACTAATTCTCTTTGGTTTAATAATAAATTTTTCCTAAATCATTTTGCTAATTAAATGGTCAATGATTATTTTCTTTTCTTTTTAACCATTAAGGTTTGGAATGGGCTTCTCCGACCCAGCCCAATTGAATTGAGTAAATTCTCTGCTCAGGTGATGGGCTTTGGAGAGCAAGTATCAATTTCAAAACCAACATCCTAAACTAATATTTCCCTTGTTATTTCAAAATCTTGCCAACACTCCCTCTCTAAAAAACTTCTAACGACTTATAAAAGCCACTTTTCCTATAATTCCATTTGATGCCAAGAACTCCTGAGCCTTTCCCCCTGTTCTCCTTCTTCCCTACTCTTTCCCATTCCAAGCAAACCCTAAAAATCAGCAACGGCCATGGCGGTGGCGAACAACTGCGGCGAGGTCTCATCAACACTGGAGGCGACTTGAAGTAGCGATCGGATCTACAGCGTACTTCTCCCTCTTCACCAGAAGAATCCAGATCTAATAGGTATGTCGAAATCTTCTCGAATTGCATTCTTGATTCTTCGGGATCGTTCTCAAATTCTTAGTGATCGGTTGTCTTCTCGGATTTATAGACGTTAATTCCAAATTATTCTGATCGAACGGATTTGTTGTCGCTGTGTACAATCAAGAGAGGAGATCAGTGAGTTCGACTCGATCCTTCATTCAATTGCTCTGATAATTGAGTTGATCGGCGTGTTATGGATGATCTGCACCTAGTTTGATCCTTTAGTTCTTCATGTTCTTGATGATCTTCGAATTTAATGACAGATCGATAGAAACCAACCGATCGAGCCATCGACGATTGATCAGTTAACTTGGATTTGGTAAGTTGCTTCTTTTTCTCTCCAACACTTCCTTACAAATCAATTTGTTGAGTTTTCAATTTTGAGCACTCTTGAGCCGATCGAATTGTTCTGTTGATTCTTACTGAGTTTTTATCGAAGTATCGATCTATGGGGATATGGATGTGTTCTGGCATTCCTAGGTTTCGAAAGAAACAGAGGAAGCTCGGATCGTAGTAATTTTATACTGAGCTCAACTTGTTCGATGATATGTCCAAATAGGTTGCACCGGCTATTTGATACGCAAGAACTGTATCCGACTTCTTGGATTGTTGTTCATCCGATCAGATTCATTCTCAGGTACTTCCCTCATTTTGTTGAGATCGAAATTCTAGTTTAGCCTTGTATGCATTCTTGATAGCGTTTGATTATAAGGAGTTGTTGTGTCCGTGTCCAGATGAGTTCGTGGTGTCGAGTTCGTGTGCGTGTCCTAATGCTGTGTGTGTGTCTAATCTGGTGCATGGGTGAGTTGGAGTTAGCAGTTTTGAATTGATGTCGGTTTGACGTTCTTCCGAGCTTTGCACCCTTTCTCTGATGGTTGGACCACAATAGAAGGGAAGTCGAACTCCAGTAGCTATTGGAGAGATTTTGAATTCAAATTGAGTAGTTGTTTATGTATTGAGTATATAGGGGGGAGCATGATAAGTTATTTAGCTTCTCTAGTATTCTGTGTGAAGTTTGACTATATTGGCTTCTCTTTTGTTCACTTTAGGTTGTATATTTAACTTTTAAACCAGATAATGAAGTCGGTTTACCTTGGGGTTCACTTGGACATGAATACAGTACCATGCTTTCACCTCGATAGGCAAGGGATTGATGCAGCTGTGCTTTGAGTATCATCTCTTAATACTGAATTTTGTTAAGACTGAAGTGTGAAGTGCTTAGATCATTGTTTTCATCCTTTTCCTTTAGGGCCTGTTTGGTAACTTGGAAGTGGGAGTAGGATTCTACTGTTCATTGGAAGTGGGAGTAGGAATTCAAGTTCCGGTGTTTGGTTCGCTTGGATGTGGGAGTGGGATTTGGTAAGTGCAGTTACTGAAATCCATGGGACCCACCTCCAAATCCGGAAAACAACTTCCTCTTTTTTGTTGAGGATGTGGGTTGGAAAGTGAAAAAAAGGTAGAAGTAAGTAATTAATTAATATATATAGTACTTAGTTAATCACAAATATTTACTAACTAATTAAATAATTAAATAATTATAATTATAATTATAATTATAATAATAATTATTATTATTATATACCGATTTCTCTTTATATAATATCGAATTATTATAATAATAAATTATTTAATGAAAATAATAATAATAATAATAATAATAATAATAATAATAATAATAATAATAATAAAAAATTATTTCGCTTTTTTTTTTTGCTTTTCCTAAAAAAAAAAAATCAAATTGTTGGGTTCATTTTGCTTTGGTTTTTTTTTTGTGGAATTTTTTTTGCAGCCGGATGTGGTTTTTTTAATCAGCCGGATGAGCTTAATATTGCTAAATTATTTAATTTTGTAATCTAGCAAAAACTAATTATTTAATTTTTATTAATTTAAATTAATTTAAAGCTAATTATTTCACTCTGTTAATTTACTAAACTAATTATTTTATTTATTAAAGCTAATTATTTCACTTTCCACTTTCCTATCTCAACCAAACACATTTCTCTGATTTTTCACTTCTCACTTCCTATCTCAACCAAACACATTTCTTCTCTTTGAAAGTCCAAATCCATACATGGATTCCTATCCAACTTTCCTCTTTGAAAGTCCAAATCCATATTTTTCAACACTTACGGTTTACCAAACAGCCCCTTAGCTGGATTTTGGCTACAGGAATGCATATTCATACAGTAAAGATTGGTGATGGCTAGTTTTGACTAGATGTGGGTTATTGGTGGGTTGTATTTTAGTTCCTGATACCAAGTGTAATTTTCTACATCTCTATGTTCAAATAATAACTGGTATATTTTCATGTTATAATAGGAAATTTCATCTTGCAGGAGTATGAACTAAGTATAATTAAGAGTTGGAGTTTTGGACTAAGCCAAATCATATAGGTAGTATCAGTTGCCAAGATTTACAAATATTCTGTAGGCATGCTTGATGTATGGTAACAACTGAATAGGTACTTTTGGGTCAAATGTTTAACTAGTTAGTGATGTAATGAGTACTTATGAATTATTGCTAGATTGATTATCTATGTGTTAAGAGTAAATTATAAAACAGATAATAATGGCTAATAAGAAAAGGTAATAGTGAATTAATTTAGTTTTATAAAAAAGAAAGAAATAGAAGATTAGTTAGCAAAACCAATTATTAAATACTCATATCATTAATCAATTTTGTAATATTAAATCAGGAGGACATCCAGCTCTTTTCCCTACACTTGATTACCCGGAGCAAGACAATTATATTCTATGGTTCATGTTCATTTACATTCATATCATGTACACTCTTGTGACACGATGTGACACGTTATCCTGTACTCTTGTACTTTTATGTCTTGTACTTACTTGTGTCTGGGAGGAAAAATACTACAAGTGTGTGACCAAACCCAAACAAACTCATGTGAATAGCTTAGGCCTCGCACTGTACACGCGGGCCCTAAACCGTACCATTGTTCATGTGCCCACTACTACCCAAGCCGGTCACACATCCTAGATGTATTTCAAATATTACACATGTCAGGTTCCCTTGTTTACTTCATGTTCAGGTCATTTCATGTTCCCTGTATTTCATGTTCCTTGTGATTCCTGTATTTATTTTCAGCACTCATTTTCTGTACTGACTTTTCTTGTACCTTGTACTATTTTCATCCCATGTGGTACTTGTTCATTACCTTTGATATACTTCGCTCTGCTCCTGATTGGATATGTTGCAGGTGAGATGGAGGCTTTGTGTGACACATACTACGGGCAGGAGCCTGGAGGTATAGTGGAGCCTGCTGGAGTTGCTCTGGACTTAGAGGCCGAGGAGGCCTAGCTATCTCACCCTTTTAGATGTTTTTCCATTTCTTGTATTTGAGACTCAGACATTACTTTTACCTTACCATTTTTGGATGAATGTAATAAGTAACTAATCATGTACTTTGATTCTCTGGGACGTTATAGATGCTGTGATTTGTACTTATTCATATTGACTTGTTCGTTTTCCTAGCTTGGTACAGCTTTCTACGTTGAGTCTTCCAACGTAGGCTGGGCGTGTCCGACTCGTATCCGATATTCTGGAGCGGGTCGTGACAGAAACATCCGCAGTGGCAAACCTTGAAACTTTGTATTGAGATATGAAAGAGAACTGAGTGACTTGTATTGTGAGGAAGAGTTAGACTGAGTGTTGTAATTTTGGTCTCGTGCCACATATGTAATCATTGTTTCAATATCAATAAAGAGCTATTTGTATGACTTGTATTTTTTTCAACTTTCCGGTGGCGACTTACTGATTATTCAACTTCACTGCTTGAGACTTCTGTGCGACGACCCCATCGCAAGCTGCTGTAATCATCTGTTATGGAATCTGCCTTGTGTGAGCGCAACCTAGGATCACGCGACATAACGCCTTAGCGAGGACAATCGGTTCTGCAGAACCGGGGCGTGACATAATGGTATCGGAGTACGACTTTACGTTCTTGGACTTTCGATTGAATTCTTTAACTCTGATGTTGCCTTCGAAATAAATATCATTTTCGTAATCGATGTCTCGGCGCGCTCTCTCTCAATGTTTCGCGAAATATTCCATACAATAAGTCTATATATTTTGAAAAATCTCACAAAAAGAAATTTGATTTAACAAAAGATTGTTTCACGTAAGGTATGGTTGGCTAAGTTAGGCTGGGCATATACACCAAGATTTTGATCGATAATAGCAAGTTGTGTGCGGGATCAAAATATTTTCGATTAGAAATGAGTTGGACCAGATTTGAGTATGTGGGATAACATCGATTGAGGTACTATTGAAAATGACGATATCGCCAATACGATACAAATGAATCGTGCATGGATTTTGAGGAACGGGTCAAACGTATATTATAATGTATCGATTTATGAATTGAATGATCGTTTCAAGGATTTTTGAATGACTTCATCCCTGAGTGGTGTATGAGATAGTCTCGGAGATGTCGATCGATTGAGGATGCGGGGTACGACAAGACTATGCAAAGCATTAAAAAGAGTATTCAAAGTAACCGCGACTTTAAATAGCTAGTACGAGCTGGTTCGAACAAACGAGAAGACGATGTGCATCGGTAGGATGTGCTGAGTATGAAATAAAAAATGATTGAGTAGATAGATTGAATCGAGAAAAATTTAAGGTATAACGAACATATAACTCAGTCGATGAATCGATATGAATCATATACGAAAAGTTAGCACAACTGGAAGTTAGCGTTCGTGAAAATAATTCAAATATATGAGATTGACTTTAAGGATTTATGATAGATGTTGCATGATGACTTGAGTTAACATAGAACGATACAATTTGAGGAAATATGTTGCTTGATGACTTGAGATAGACAGATGAACATACGTGATTTTGGGTTTGAACGAATTGATCATGTAACTAGTTCGGGAGATAATGAGAAAATTTGATCTTAAATGTCGAGGAGATTATGGTATATTCAGTTCGAATGATAGCATCAGTTGCACGACTCGGAGTTCGCTACAAAGAAAGATCGTCAGGTTATGCATATCATTGATGGTATTAAGGCGTATCAAAGATCGATGTACGATAACTCTGGGGTACTCTGATTCAAGGAATGACGATCGTGTAAAAAGTTATTGTTCAAATGGATGCTATACTTGAGATTTTAATAATAATGAATGTATGGATTACTTGATTAGATGAACTTGAAGTTTGCATGAATGGATCGATATATTGCTTGGATAAAAACAAAAGTATTTTGGTTGTTTCGATGATAACCACAACGTTGACGTTCTTGTCTTGTGTGACCGTAATTCTAGCCTTGTACATGTGTCACGTCGGATTAGGGTAATCATTCTGCAGGAGCGCTGGCATGGTGATTCATGTCTAGCGGGGATGATCGAACTTGCATGAGATCAGGGTATGGTAATTAGATTATTGACGTGTGGTTTGATGCGAAGGTGAATTAGGAGATTGTTTGGACTTGTGATTGAAGATAAAGCAAGTTTGAGGATTGAGTAGAATCTAATGTGAGTATCAAAAATGAATTAGTTTAGACTCAAAGTAAGAGTTATGTCCCGATGAGGACGATTATCCTGCGAAAGCGTTGGCATGATGATTTGTGTCCAGCGTGGACAATCGAACTTGCAAAAGATTTAGAGCGTGACATATTGTTATACTAGACGACCATGTGATCGAATACATGAATTGTGTTAAACGACTTAGGGAATATGATATAAGAATTATGGTTTAGTGACAAATCGTGTCGTGGTGTGCATGACTTATATAGGATGGATAGGTGGATTATATTGAACATGTTTCAAGAGATAGCCTATGTGAATTACTAGTTTGGACATGCGATATTGATATATCGAGGAATTGGTTGAGCAGAACTTACCGTAGGATGGCTTTGATGAATGACTCGGACCCCTGGACTGAATGCTGCGAATGCAAATAGAAGAAATTTATGCTCAAAATTTAAAAATTGGAGTGATACGAGATTGGGTAAAAAATCTCGTACTATCAACTTTGGTTTGACCTTATGATTGGGGTTTAGTTTGATATTATTATTTGGGGACGATGAATCCAGTACTGACGTTGACTTTAGTCTAGCGATTACGCATACGTCCCTGTACGGAGAGAGGGAGAGAAAAATTGTGCGATCGACCTTAGTGAGAGTTGTTGAAGTATTCTTGAAAAATCTTGAGGATTGATAGGATTAGATATTCGTATTAATGAATAGAATGAATCAATTTTCAGACACCACTCACGAGGCTTGGCTGAAATGCATATATTTCGAAGACGCCTTAAATATGTGCATGATCCGACTCGAGTGATAATGACAGATTCTCTATCACAAGGTTTGGTTGAAACACATATATTTCGGGGATGCCTTAAATATATGCATGATTCAACTAAGTGATACGTTGAAATTAGGTGAGACTAAAGGAACGGGAAGGTATTGAGGATTTTGAAATCATATGTTCAAAGAAAATATTGATGGTAGTACTGTGATTGTTGGATTCGAAATAAACTTGAATATTGATTGATCAGATGGTTTGCCCTAGAACTAAGTTGTCCGTGTGTGCGACGAGTATAAGTTACCCCAAGTTTGAGATATAGTTGTTCGAGGTAAAAAATAAATAAGGTGCGAGCATGTCTTGGATAAAGAAACGCATAGGCGAAGTGTGTGCGAGAATCATTAGATGTTGAATCAGGTGATAAGTTGATGAGTGTGTACTAAGTAAGTTTCGAGGACGAAGCTTTTTCTGAGTGATGTATTACGTAATATCCCGTTCCGCTCAGTTCAACCAGAGGAATCGAAACGAAACGGTGTTTGGACTTATACATATAACGGCTTGCTCGAAGTCCCGCTCGGCCGAGGCAACTTCTCGCTCAGGTAGGTAGCTTCGGTGAACTTGCCTCAACTTGGCCTTCACACTAATAAAAGAAAGTTTTTATTACACTAAATAAGCTTGAATAAAAGAGATGAATCCACATAGCTAAAGAAATAATTCTATTGAGTCAAGTATGTGTGTAGAACATAAAAAAAGTGTCATAATGTTGCTTAGATGTTCTTCATGATGGTTTTTAAAGTTGGCATTGGGTTTTCGACCGCACTTGAATTAGGTAAAGTTATGCTACGGTCTATCGATGTCATAGAGGGCACGTCCCACGATCTCACTGCTTGTCATAGCAAAAACGTCCATCAGTCTCACAGTTAGTCCTATTGAAGATGCTACGGGTTAAGGCGTTCAAAGAACACGATTGTTCAAGTTGAGCATGTGCACGGTCCCATAATTCTACGGCTGGATATAGGTTCGACCCTGAACCAGTGCAGCTTATGCGATGGAACAGGGCCCTCTAATATAGAGGGCCCTTAATATTTTTCATATTCAAGTATTGATATTTAAGGCTAGAGGGGAAGAACTGTATAATATGATATGTAGATGTAAATATTAATTGTCCACAACTCAGTTAGTAGAGCAGGGCACGATGATTACTCGGGTTACCAGATCGAATCCTGTATGCTCTAATGTTGTAGGTTTTCTTTTCCATTTTTTTTGTTTATTAGTGCTAAAAATGTGTTACTAAATCTGATACTTTGTTTAATAGTTGATTATTAATATGATTAATTTCTATGCATGCACTTTATTTTTTTAATTGTTTAGTAATAAACATAATAATAATAATAATAATAATAATAATAATAATAATAATAATAATAAGTTTAGAGAAGTCACATTTTAAGTACTAGAATGGATGTTATTAGAGATTAACACTTTTTTTTAATCACTGATTATTGATGTCATTACTTTTGATTATTGTATTTTACTTGTGTTTAGAGTTCTGTTCACAATATTCATTCGTTATTTTTTATTTATGATTTTGTATGATCTTTTTTATGTAACGTCTCTTACATATTAAGGTTATTATTTTTATGGATTATTTTCTTTGAAAGTATTAACTTTGTTATCTATTGACAAATTTTCTCTTCATAAAGTTGATATTCCAACCTTAATTAAAGTTTTTCGTCTAAAATATGAGGATAATTTTTTGGTAGTGGTTCTTTTGTTGTTGGTGTTGGTTACTTTTGAATCTTCGATGGTTAATGTTTAATTCATTTCTTTCGAGGTTAACATACATTTTTCAATTATATACTAGTTTGTTTGATATTTTTTTCTTTTTTCTTTTGACTTTTGCATTCATTGTTTGTACCTATTATATTAATTTTGCTGATTTCTCTCTTTTTATTTCTTGTTTTTCAAAGTTTGCACTCATAGAATTGCTAGAAAGCATTGGTAGTTTTGGAGACAACAAAGAGATATATAAAGATTTTGCAAATTTGAATTATATGTTTCTAATATTTAAACTTTATAGTCGTTGGATCAATATAATTTTATCATAAATGAAAGTTAATCGATATTCTCTTATTAAATTTTACTTATATACATGCGTTATTTTTTATTTAAGAAAATTAATTAAACTTGTTTCATTAATTTTACATAAAACATGACTTTATCTTCATTTCAAGGCCTTCTAAATCTCAGGATCGGTCCTGGCTGGATATAGCTACATGTTTCCACCGTGCAAGGCTTGGCATAGCCTTTGCTCACTACAAGAAAATTACCTTCTTATAACGCTTGCAAAAATACTATTATAACGTTTTATATAAAATCATTAGAAAATTTCAGAACCACCTCTTTATATAACGGATTGGACTAGTTTTTGGTCTATTATAATATTTTTTACATATGAACGTTATATATACATAATACTTATATAACGGTGCTAAATAAAAGTGTTAAAAAAGGGCCCAAAAAATCTATACTGGACCGCTCCTTTTGGCAAGTTATATGGGCACATCACATTTTGATCATGGCTAGCCCAAATTTTTTGGTTTTTCACTAGGCTAGTCCAATTTTTTTATCCTTGGTTGTCCCAAGTTCCCCCTCTCCCCCAAACCCCTTTTTTCCCCTTCATCTGCAAAATCCCTTCTCTCTCTTCCAAAACCCTCACCCCTCTCTTTTTGAGTTTTGAAGTTTTGAAGAAGAAATTACAAAACCCTAAAGCTTTCTCGTAGTTTCCTGGCAGTCTTCCTCTTCTCCTCCACCATCCTCCTCTTTTGAAGAAGAACGATGGCACCGAAGAATGGGCAAGCCATGATCAAATTTTGAGAAAATCTAGAAATTATCCATTATTTCTAAAAAAATTCCCATCCGAAACCCTAAAATTGTTTGTTTAAATGATCTTGTGTGCATTACGTGTCACGACCCGCTCCCGAATAATCGGACACGAGTCGGACACGCCCAGCCTTCATTGTTAGACACAATGAAGTAAGCTGTACCAAAAGCTAGGAAAATCTAACCAGATAATCAAGACAAGTAAAAATCACAGCATCTATAACGTATCCCAGAAAGATCACCATAATCCACAAATCCAGATATCATAAGGTACCAGAATCAACAGGAAATAAAAAGTGCTATGAACTCTAAAGTCAATATCTAAAAGTAAAGCTAAGTAGTCTAAACCTGAAGCCTTAAGCTAAGTCTCATCCTGCTCAGCTAATATCCTGGGCGCTGGCCCATAGAGTAGAACAATATCCTGCAAGCACCTGCAACTTATCCAGTCAGGAGCGGAGCTAGTATATCCACAGAAATGAGCATGTACATCATGGTATGAAACAAAAAAAAGGAATAAATGTAAAGTACAGGAAATGAGAACAAGACATGAACTGAATAGGAATACTGAAAGTAAAACATGGAACATGGTATTAATCCTGAGCATAAAATACAACCTGAATCATGAAATACAACCTGAATCATGAAATACAACCTGAACATGAAATACAACCATGAATCCTGAAATACAACCTAAATCCTGACATGTGCAATAATGAAATACATCTAGATTGTGATTTGCTTGGGTAGATACAATGAACATGAAATGGTACGGCTTTGGCCCCGCGTGCACGGTGCGGGACCCAAGCGATTCACATGAGTAGTAACAGGGTTTGATCACATATCTATAGTATTTCCCCACCCAGACGCAAATGATACATGGAACATGAAACCAAACAATATCGTGATATATCGTGTCATCAAGGAGATACAAGAATGGATATGAAAGACATGAGAAATGAACAAATCAGAGGAGTATACTTGCCTTGCTCCGGGTGATCAAGTAAGGGTAGTAGATCTGGTATCCTCCTGTTTAATTGGTGCAAGTTAGTTAATTTCTACACAATTATCAACTAGCAATATATTCTCTAACCATAACTATCTATAGTATAATTATATTAAGGTATTGGCCATACTTTTAACCAATTATGAATAATAGATATACCACTAATCTACTCTCCTCTCTACTAGATATATGAATAGAAATCCTTTACAGGATTGAAATTGAAATACTATACCAAAATAAAATAGGTAGTATACTCTGGTAAAGATCTAATTATTGACAACAATTAACTATAGGATTGAACTAATCAATTATATAATAGCTAGAATAATAATATTAGAATAATTTATGGCAAGCACTATTAAAATATAGACTCTCATGGAGACTAGATTTATCAAGAATATATTTATCAAAATAGTTTTTAGAAAACTTACTAGCAAATTATTTTAACAAAAAGTAAAAATATATTAAGTGGTTTAGCAAAAACTTATCTCAACTAATATATACACACGACTCAAAATGAACCACAGTTTAGGAGTACAATTATTTATCCAACCTATTGGTATACCAACCATCCAATACTCCTGCTCTCATCCCTAAAAACGCCAGTGACTCTCTTGCACCCAACAGTATTCATTTAAAGCAACAAGCAAAATACAACTCAGCAACTGTACGAGGACATGGCAAAACCCAACCAATGTTCCATAAGCTATCCAATCATTGGATGCTTAGGCGAACAGCCTACCAATTTTGCCCAGTACAATCACAACCCAAAGTCGTATACAACATCCTTGCAAAATGTATACACCACAACCCAGCAAGGCTAACCCAATCACAAACTTAACAATTGACAAAGCATAGTCTCAGTAAAATTCCGCAACCCATTGAATGAAACGGTTATATGCTTCCCAAGCATAACACAAATATATATATATAAAGAAGATTTACAGAATCAAATCGAAAATATAGGAAATATACAACCAAATCGAAGAAAATAGGAATATACATTCAACTCACTTTAGAAATTATTCAGTTAAAAGTCATGTTCACTAAACTGACCTCCCACTCTCCGCTACTCCATGTGCACCTCCAGACACGAACACACATAAGGACACATCACGAATCATCCGAACACGCCACAAATCTGGACACGCACACCAGCTGGACACGATCAACACTTGAACACAACCACGCTAGACACGAACACTCCAGAGTTCCCGCCCCTGCTACAATCCGACTTATCCTTGACACACGCACCTGTATCAGCCCCGGACACGCACACACACCGAAATTGAATGCAATCCGACATGAACCAAGGAATACGTTCAACTGGACACAAATAATCACCGACTTGAATTCGAATAAAATTGTAATACAAAATTAGAGGAAAAAGAGGATTACCTGAAAGATTTGATCACAGGGAAGATCCGAAGTATCGCCACAAAACCTCGGACACGATCCAATCGCCAATGAACGCACGCCCGACAATCACAACACATGAAACATCAATGCAGTATAAGAATTACGATCAAAACCACCAGGTGCAAACTAATTAAATAAGAAATTATAGAAGAATTTACCTGGGAAGCAATCCATCCAACTTCGAAACTTGATTCTCAAATCGGACACGACCTAACACTTGACACGCACGTACGAGTCGGGCGTGCTTAAACCAAACACGAACTATCCTGGAGTCGACCCAAACTGTTATGGGACACGATTCCATGAGGCAGACACGTTTCTTCGTGTCCTGCAGTGGTTCAGCAAATCAGAACCTCAGCAACTCCATCCCGCTCATAACCAATCACTTAGGGACTCGCTAGAAATGATCAACTCCTAATTGAGCAGGTCCCCCCCTGATCGATCGTGAGCTTGATCAACTCTGAGCTTCCCAGTTGAACAAATTCCACGGGTCGTTCCAGAATTTCTAAGAGAGGAATATGATCAGTGAAGAATTTTGAGGATAGATCTCTCAATCAGAAGTAATCATTGAGAGCGATTCACTTACAGATCAAGATCGGGTCCGCTGCATTTGAAAGAGGACACAAGCTCTCGATTCTGAAATCGAACACGATCGTCGAAGAAATCTCTGATGGAAGAAATGGTCGACCGCCACCAGTCCTGCTGCCGGAGGGATTCGCCTAGTCGTCGCCATCGCGGGACCTCGCCGTCGTGGAAGACGAGTTGCGCCGAGAAAATGATCCGGCTCGACGTCGTAGAGAATGAGCGCTTAGCCGCTACTACCCCGGGCTGAGGTCGTCATCAGCCATGGCTGTCGCCGGCGAAGTGGAAGCCGCCGTCGTCATCTCCATCTCCTTCGTCTTCGCACCGGCGACAAGATTTTAGGGTTAGGTCTGGATGAGGAGAAATTGGAAAAAAGAATGGAAAGTAAAAATGAGCTCTCGGCTGCTCTGAAGGAGTGGAGTGGAGAATGAGTCTCTCTCTTCTCCTCACTTCAATTAAGAAAGGTTGTGCATTTTGCATAAAATACCCCCGCTCAGAAGTTTGTTTCCATAAGTCCCTCATGCATAATCATCTTCCAATCTCACCCTATTCCTTTTCATCAATTGCTAAGAAGTCCAATTTAGTTCGTAATTTGTTAGAAGATTTTTAAAAAAATGGGGACCACACTAAATTAGTTGTAACAAACTTTTGAAAATTAGAAAATATTCCTGCTCCAAATTCTTTTCCTCCAAAATATTCATAAAGCATATATTTATAGAAAAAAGAAAATGAAATATTATAATTAAAAATTAAATTCTACTAAAATGGGAAAAGTGGAGTTACAAATCTCTCCCCCTTGAAAAATTTCGTCCTCGAAATTCGAAGACCCACAAAATAAATCTCAATTCACAAAAAGTTCAAACACAAATTATTTATTGAGAAATAGAATATTTTTTTTGAACAAACGAATACAATCAAGCAAACAAGCTAGGATAGCGCTCTCGCATCTCGTCTTCGTACTCCATGTGGACTCTTCCGGAGAGTGGTGTCTCCTCATGACGCGGACAAGTGGAATGGTCTGGTTCCGCAGTTGTTTCTCCCTCCTATCCAAGATCTCCACTGGCTGCTCCTCGTAGGTCAAGCTCGGACCCACCTCTAGCTCTGAATAGTCCACCACATGGCTCGGATCTGGAATGTAGCGTCAAAATTGGAACACGTGGAAAACATCATGCACTCTCTCCAAGCTGGCTGGAAGCGCTAGTCGATATGCCAACTTGCCAATCCGCACCGCCACGTCGAAGGGCCCAGTGTACCTCGGACTGAGCTCCCCGTCTCTGTCGAAACGAATGACGCCCCTGATTGGTGAGATCTTCAGGAACACTCTATCTCCAACCGCGAACTCCAGTGGTCGTCTGTTGCTGTCCGTCCAATACTTCTGCCAATCCTTTGCAACTTTGAGACGCTCTATGTGCCTTGAGACCCTGTACTATAATTAACCACAAGAAGTTGAAATAACACGATCTAACGACAATCAAGGATCAAATAAGCACGAGATAGAATGAAATTTCAATTACAACTTAGAGGAACAAAATCATGAAGACCAAACTATTAAGTATGATAAAAAATGATAGTTTAACACAAGTGGAGTAGGACAAGATAGGAAAATCATGGTCAAATAGACATGATTTAAGATTGAAGTTTAGACAAGACATGAACGAAATATGAGATTAAAATCTGGCAATCTATAATTTGAGGAAATCAATGATCCAACGATAAAATGCTAGAAGGGAAGTTAGCAGGGCTGATTGAGGAAACGTACAAAATACTCAAGGAATATAGTATCAAATCAGGATGAACGTGCAAGGATCTGTGATTCTCGAAAACCAATAATCATAGGAAAAGGAACATAGTTTCTATGGTATCCGGAAACATATAGATATTTGAAGTCACTTTACTTAGAATCCCTGCCCCGCCAGTGTATGTCTGACTGCAGTAAACTTTCGGTTCCATGACTTAAATAACAATATGTTATCGAATAACATATCAACTTTATCTATTTTCAAACAATTATCAACGAAGCAACTCAAGAGATCTTAATATGAAGATTTTGACAAAGTATCGATAATACTCGAAAACCTATGAATGTCTGGAATCACTTCAACTTAGAGTTCCTGCCTCGCCAGTGCGCTGCTGGCTGCAGTGAACTCTCAGTGTCCGTAGTCCAGATAATGACTGCAGCGCGCAACTGCCACGCCCCAGTAGATCGTCGAATAGTCTCTCAACCTTATCTATGGAATTTTGAAAGGATTCAAGGAATTCAAAATGGGTTCTCATAGTCCAAGTCACGAAAATGGTGAGGTTACCTGTTTGTTAGAATACAAGGGTTTACTAGGTACTATGAAGCAACACGGAATCTAATCAAAGAGTAGTGAGTACAAAGAGCAACCAGGAAGATTTAAAATTTCAGACAGGGAACGAAGTTTTAAATTATAACGAAATTTCAACTGATATCTAGAATAGTAACAAGATTCCATATATGGGACATTATCCCGAAGGGATAACAGAGTCTCGAAGGATGAACAGAGGCAAGGTATTAGATAGGAGACAAGTTTCAAAATAAGAATTAAAATCCCGTACTGGAAACAAGGTTCAACAACATCTCAATTAACAACGAAATCTCAGACAAAATTCGAAGGGAAAACAATCTGCAATAGAATACAAGGTCTCAATTGGAAAACCAATATCAACAAAGTCGTGATTAGGAAATAAAATCTCGAATAGAAAATCTTGACGAGGAAACAAGATATCAAATAGGGAACAAGGCTCATTGAGTCGCGAGTAGGAACTGGAGTTTCAAAGTCCGGAAAATCTTGGATATATAAGACAAAATCACGAACAGAACAAAGTCTCAAAAATAGGAAACATGATCTTAAAATCTCGAATGGAATCAAGTTATGAATAGGAAAAGAGAATCAATGGGTGAATAGAAAATAAATATCCATGAAACAAGCGATACCCCAAATAGGAAACAAGATCGAAACAAAGTTGGGAACAGAAAATAGAAAACAAAGTCATGAAAAAATGAATATGAAAACATGGTATTAAATAGCGGATATGAAACAAGTGAAATATCAAAATAAGAGACAAGATCAAACAAGATCGTGAATAATAATAAAAATAATTCATGAATGAGAAATAAAATCCTATAGGGAACGAGTCAAAATTTCAAAGATAGAAGACAAACTTGAAAATGAAATCTCGAATAGAAACATGATTCAAACAAGGTTTTGAATGGCATAAGTTTGAATAGGAAGGTAATCCCGAAGTAAAGTCTTAAATATCAACAGAGTCTGATTAGGGAACAAAATTCGAGTAGAACCAAATCTTGAATTAGGAAACGACGCCATAGGAAACAAGTTATCGAGTAGGAAGAAAACCTTGAATAAGAGCAGAGTTACGAACAAGAATGGAAACAACTTTCCAAATACATCTCGAATAGCGACCAAGGTTCCAAAATAGAAAACAAGAAGTTTTAAGAAATGGTCTAGATGCTAGAAGAAATTTAAGAAAAACTAGATTGCTAATCAAGATACATGGTTTTTCCAACCATGTAAAAGAAATCTTCTGTCTTCAATCCGTCTTCAGTATTTCCTCCGGGACTGGAATCACTTTAATCTTCTTTACTGTCCTGACGTAGACTGGTCTTGCGGTAGTGCTCCACGTGATCGCTGAAACTGGGGAGGTGGGTCCTTCTCCTGTGGTACTAGCGCTCCTCGTGCTCGTCCTTAGGCAGTATGATCAACGACCTCCGTGCAATCCTTGACTTGATGGGCAGACAATCCATAGAAAAAGCATAACCTCGATCTCTTGCGGCACTTGTAGTTGTGGTGTCCTAGGTGGCGACAAAAATTGCAAGCGGTCGTCGTCTCTCCTGTTGGGGCTGAAATGCAGGGCTCTGATATGAATATACAGCTACTGGTGTCACGACCCGCACCCACTGTGAGGGTACGAGAACGTAACAACGCCCAGCCTACGCCGTAGTGTCGGCGGTAGAACGCTGTCCTAGGTCAATCATCTAACAATATAAAGGTACCTGTACAGTATATACACTCCGAATGGAGGTGACATAACAATATACAGTCTCAATCACATCTAAGGCAGAATGATGAAAATAAAGGATAGATAGATACTGGAATAAAAAGGTCCACAGGATACAATCAGAGAGAGGAGTCTAAGTGTCTACTGCCATACAAAACAGAACATCCAACTCAATACAAGTCTCTAATACTGAAAATGAAAGAATATATACAATCAGATCTCAGAAGATAGAAATAGTAAAACCTAGACTAGGGTGCCTCAGTCTCTAAGCTAGTGGATCAGGCTGGAAAGCTGGGTCACATATGTCATCTACAGCTGTCCCATAGTAGGTGTCTATGCAGGCCTCCTCCTCATCCTCTGTAATATTTTTAACAGGTCCAGTCAGGACGGGAGCGAGCACAAAACATCTCACGCAGTTCATATCGAGTTAGGAAATATAAAGCATGCAATAGAGTAAAGTACATAAAACGCTGAAAGAAGAAGATATATGAAAACAGTAGGGATTTGATAACAGAAAATATCTAAATATGATAAGTAAGAACTTTAAGGAATATGTGATTTTAGAGTACAATCTGGTTATGTAAACGGGCTAGGAAAATGCAATGGTAACTCCATTGTACGTGGGTGTACAATAGACATATACAATAGTTATACAATATTGTACAATAGGATTTGAGTACATAACCAATTCTACTCTCCCTCCCCAATCAATACACAAGGATCTACTCCAGTTACGTTATCTTATACAATAGTGTACAATGTTATACAATGGATGTACAATGTTATATAATAGTGTACAATGGTCTATCCCTGGGGCTCATGTGATAATGAGAGTACAATATGCACAATGAGTATACAAGGATATGGGTATTCAATAAATACAATATGGAAGTGAAACGCACATCACAATATGTACCTAGTGAATACAAGGGGATAACATCCCAAAAGGAGATCCATATAGTACCAATCCGTGATAACAATCGTGTCAGCATCAAGTACAGTAATCTAGAGCAAGAATGTAAATCCAGACAAGTATGAAACGGTCAGAGAATGTACTCGCCTGATATCCTGAGTGTCTGAAGAGAATATACTGTCCGAGGAGTGGTGTTTGTCTCCTATAGAACAGTACATGTCACAACAAGTCCAAAATGATAAAATAAAGCTCTACCATGCATTCTATATGAATCTAGGTCAAACTAGGCCAAAGTCAACTCTTGGTCAACTCTGGTCAACCTTAGAAGTCAAACTAGGTCAACTAGGGTCAAACTAGGTCAAGTCCTAGCCCAACAAGTCTAATAAGTCTCACTAGGCCTAACCAAGCCTAGTCTAGCAATCACACACCAATCACAAGGCTATACAAGCCAAACACAAGCCATCACATTCAATATTATACATAAGAGAAAGGAAGCTAACATGTAAAGCTATGTGTGTATGAACATGGAGGTGTACATGAAAAGAGAAATCAACACTAGATAGGAGTTTACACTACACATGGTACAAAGCTAACCCATCTTCATTACACATGTATTTATACTTAACATGCAAGGCTATAATATACATTCATATACATATAGAGAGTTAGAGAGAGCTATGTAAATAGGCAATTGCCATATTTATTTCACAACACTAAACACATGCACATATCACATTGGGCTATACATATATCACATTCACATTACATAGGAAATTGCATTATTCATTACCTATCACATTTCACCTATTCTCATTTACACATTCACATAGGTTAGATATAATATATATATATATATATATATATATATATATATATATATATATATATATATATATATATATATATATATATACATATTCATTACTAAATATATACATACCTAAATATATATTACATACATGTATTTATTCATATATAATATGTATACTTACACATGTATATAGAGAGAGAGCATGTGTGTGTGTGTTAGAGTGTACTGTGGTGTGGAAGTGAACAGGAATGTGAGCATGTAATGTGTGTGTGTGTGATGTAGAGGACAGTGTGTGAGTGTCAATGAGAGAGGGAAGCCATCAACCAGTGTGTGTGTGTAGGTGTGTGTAGGTGGAGGGTGAGTGAGGAACACATGAGTGGCTGTGAGTGTCAATGAAAGACAAAGTGTGGGTGATATGTTTCCTGAAAACAGTGTGGCAGTTGCAAAACCAACTGTTGACAGGGCTGTTTCAGGACAGAACATAGGCTAAATTAGACAGGTTATAGTACAATGTATATGTGTGTATATATGTGAGGCATGCGAGTGAGTATAACATGTGTGTAATGTGTAAGAGTTGCAAAGTGTGATGAAATCAGGAGTTAAATATCAGATTTCATATTTTTCCTGAAACCAAAGACAGTGCCAGGAATAACCAATCTCACACTTCAACCCACAAGCATCTACACCAATCGAGTTTAGCATGTACCTAACCCTAACACATGTGGGTGAGTCTAAACTATTATTTGACAGCATCTATACAGTTTAAAAGAAGAATAACATCAGGAAATCAATCACAAATTCATAAAACTGAACCAAATTCATATATTAGAAAAGGAAAACTGAACCAAGTTCCAATTTTTCATCCAAACCCCATTTTGATTCCCATATACCATCAATCAACCCAAAATCGAGCACACACTTAGAAGTCATATAGGAGAATAAGTCTAGGGACTTAAACCAACATTTAGCAGTATTAAATAGATTAAAACAGGTGACAAAGTCCATGTTTGAAAACTGAAATTTTTAGGAAAAAGATACACTGTATCAGGAATTGGGAAATGAGGATTGATCAATCAAATCAAGCTAAAATGCACAAACAGAGGTTGGTAATGTGAATACATAATGTGCACATGTCCTACAATGAGTTTGTGTCTACCCAAGTGGACACAAACTTGTCCATTCGAAACAAATATGAAAACAGTGCACAAACAGGCCACTACTCGTGCACGTGTTCACTGTGTTCGTGGACACGACACGACACGAACTAAGACACGTGTTCGTGCACACGCGTACGCCCACACTAGGGCTACACACTCGTGTCAACACGAGGTGTCCACGTGAGGCGTGTCGCGTATACGAGACACGTATCAGACGCGTGTTCTGTGCGTCTCAGTCTCAGTGTACGACCCGTGCAGCCTCGTTTTTGTGTCCGACACGAAACGAGGTGTCGTGAGACTTTGGGGGAGTGTGCGCAGACACTGCCCCCGTTTCCATGCTAATTTTGGCGTGTCCACGTGCTGTGTGCAGGGCACATGTGACACGTGGTAGCAGGGGAGTCAACTGCGCTCGCGCGCGTGCGTGCACCCGTGTGTACTTGTGTCCTCCGTGTCCCGACACGACACGAAAACTCAAAAAGGACTCTGGAAATCCATAAGCAATCATAAAACTTATTTTTCTATTCAAAAACTTTTCAGAAAAACAATAGAAATGCCCTCAGTGGCATTTCGACAAACACCTACGTCCTACCCCTGATACGTGTCCAAATAGACACGAAACTCATGAAACCCGACACGACACCAATGCATACACTTAGGGGACCCCTAGGGCTTCCTAATGATGAAGAGAAATCGAAAATCCATGGAAAAATGAGAAGGTTACCTATACTTGAACTTTCAAGAAAACCCCCTTCTCAAGAGCTCTTCTCCTTGATGTCCCAATCCAATCAAACCACCACAAACTAAAATGAAACTTCAGTAGCAGCAAGAGTGGGTGTATTAGAACCTAATAGAGAAGATTTGAATGAAAAAGGAAGAGAAATGGATTTGTAGGGATTAAAAGAAATAGAAACAAACCTTTCCTCAAGCTTGAGCTTTCCTAAAAAGAGGCAACCCTAAAAACTAGGAGAATATTTATAGGGTGTTGTTCCCAAGGATGATATGGTGGCTGGCCACTTAGTCTAGGGCTTAGGTTTTGTCAAACTATTGGGCCTTGGGCCAAGTTACAAAGCTAATGAGGATTAAACTTAACCAAGGTTCTAAAACCATAAGTCATGACTTGTGACTTCCTAATCCTATTGCTAAAATGACTTAAACCAAGTGCTAGGCTAGGTTAGACTAGAGTCACTTGACCTAACCATGACCCACTAACTAGGGTTAACTTCTAGGTAGGTCTACAAAGTCAACACTAGTCAAAAGTCAACCTAGTTCAAACTATCTCAAATAATTCCTAAAAATTCTCATAAATTCAATAAATTCTAATAAATTTAAATAAAAATTAATAATCCCAAATAATTCTTAAAATTACAAAGAATGACTAAAATGCCTCTCATTCTGGAAATGAACACTAGCAAGACACCAAATCATAAGTCATAAATTTAAATAGTTTAAAAATAATTAAATATCACTAAAAATCATAACATGAAATAAATACCATTAAATAATAATTATAATTACAAAATTTCAAAATTACCCTTTTCTGGAAAACTGGGTGTTACAATCCTACCCACCTTAGAAAAATTTCGTCCTCGAAATTAAAATGGCCGTAGTCCATCTAGGTCAAACACCCCACAATCAGAGTCTCAAACATACCGTCAGATAATCATATGCGTTTGTCCAAAACCATGATACTCAGAATCTCTGCCATGCCAGTAAGCAAGGCTACGATAATCACAGAGTCCTCAACTATGGTACATACCTCTAGAATTGTGGTATTTAAAATTTTCGCATTGCCGCGCGCTTGGCAGCGAAAACCTTAAATTCCCACACCCGAGAAATACATCCATAGTCCGACTATATGTCCTCACTATGCCAGCTAGCATGACCCTAGAGGATTCTAAAATCTCATAATCGAGGTGACCTAGCCCATACGACTTATCTCAGAAGAAAATTAAATCATAATGAAGCACCAGATCAAACTTATCAATAATGAAGAAACAGATAGAAATAGATGAAACTGAATTTCAAGATAGGAATTTCAGAATTGAATCAAAAGAACGGAACCTGCAACTAGATCTCCAACGACCTGAGCATCCTCGGCTGTCATGGCGAAAGCTCGCCCTGGCTGGCCTCCCCTGGCCTGCTGCTGATGCTGGACGAACCTCTGCTGCTGAGTCTGCAATGGTGGTCCCCTCTGCTGCCCTGCCGGAGCTTTAGCTTCTGGTGCTACCTGAGCCAATGGTGTCGGGTTCTTGGGACACTCTCTACACTGATGCTCCACTGATCCGCAAAGTAAATACATATCCAGCCTCTTCCTGTAGTCGTCCCACCCATGGCCTTACTTCTTGCAGAAGTTGCACACAGTGTTCTGCTGCTGCCTGGGTGCCTGCTGATACTGCACCTGTCTCTGTCCCTGATACTGAACAGGCCTCTGCTGCTGCTGCTGGAAATGGGCTATCGGCTGCTGATACTGCTGCTGAAACTCATGCTGAACGTGCGGCCTCTTGGCCGGTCCTCCGCTGCTGCTGCCCCCAACTGGGTCTCGCCCCCTCTTGAACCTAAGCTCAAGATCATCCTCTGCAGCTAAAGCGTCCACCAGGATCTCTTCAAAGGTAGTACTGCGGGCGTTCTTGGTGTAGGACTTGACCTCCTTTACCAAGCCCTTCCGGAACCTCCGGGCCTTCGTCGTCTCTGACAAGTCATCCATAAATCTGCTCAGGCGGCAGAACTCTCCTGCGTACTCCTCCACAGAATATACGGCTACTGGTGTACTGGCTGCTGAGATCTGCTTCCGATGATGTGACTGGTGATATGATCGAAGAAACGCTAACTGAGTGTTGCGACGCTTTATGGGTCCAGGGTAATTGTTGTCTTCGTCATAAGTCTTCATGTCTCTCCTGTGCTTCAGCTTTCCGTCTCGTTCCATTGTCTGTGATATATTCTGGATTTCCTGGCTAGTGGTTCCAATCTTCAGAGAAGTCGGTTCCTCAAGGATTTGTATGATCTTCAGTGGCAGCTCCAGGTTCTCGATTTACTCCTCGGTGCAAGATATGCACTCGGTGTCGGAGAAGTCCAATGTATGAGAGTCTGGAAATCAGAAGTCCTTCATGGCTCGAAGAGTGTATCCACAGGTCTGGCTTGAAAAAAGATGGCATGCTCCCTCTGGTTGTCGAGGGACTCTTGAAGCGTCTCCGTCAACTACGTACTACCCATGGGGATAGTAGAGTGATAGAAGGTAGTGGAAGCTCGAAACCTTCAAGTGTAGGTGGATCGACTGTTCCGATGTCGCATGCTTCTGAACTATCTGAAAAACAGAAAACTGTTAAAATAACCTAGACCTAAATACAAGTGTTTATAGAATATCAATATACCTAATATACCTGATATACCTGATATACCTGATATACCATTATTTTCCAATTTTTCCTATGTTGTGATCAAGTTTCCCCTAATTTAAATCAAGTCCCCCAATAGTATGCTAAGACCTAGGTACCATTAGGATAGACCTGCATGGGCCACCACTAAAAACATGTCACGACCCGCTCCCGAATAATCGGACACGAGTCGGACACGCCCAGCCTTCATTGTTAGACACAATAAAGTAAGCTGTACCAAAAGCTAGGGAAATCTAACCAGATAATCAAGACAAGTAAAAATCACAGCATCTATAACGTATCCCAGAAAGATCACCATAATCCACAAATCCAGATATCATAAGGTACCAGAATCAACAGGAAATAAAAAGTGCTATGAACTCTAAAGTCAATATCTAAAAGTAAAGCTAAGTAGTCTAAACCTGAAGCCTCAAGCTAAGTCTCATCCTGCTCAGCTAATATCCTGGGCTCTGGCCCATAGAGTAGAACGAACAATATCCTGCAAGCGCCTGCAACTTATCCAGTCAGGAGCGGACTAGTATATCCAGAGAAATGAGCATGTACATCATGGTATGAATCAAGAAAACAGGAATAAATGTAAAGTACAGGAAATGAGAACAAGACATGAACTGAATAGGAATACTGAAAGTAAAACAGGGGACATGGTATTAATCCTGAGCATGAAATACAACCTGAATCATGAAATACAACCCGAATCATGAAATACAACATGAACATGAAATACAACCATGAATCCTGAAATACAACCTAAATACTGACATATGCAATAATGAAATACATCTAGATTGTGATCGGCTTGGGTAGATGCAATGAACATGAAATGGTACGACTTTGGCCCCGCGTGCACGGTGCGGGACCCAAGCGATTCACATGAGTAGTAACAGGGTTTGATCACATATCTATAGTATTTCTCCACCCAGACGCAAATGATACATGGAACATGAAACCAGACAATATCGTGATATATCGTGTCATCAAGGAGATACAATAATGGATATGAAAGACATGAGAAATGAACAAATCAGAGGAGTATACTTGCCTTGCTCCGGGTGATCAAGTAAGGGTAGTAGATCTGGTATCCTCCTGTTTAATTGGTACAAGTTGGTTAATTTCTACACAATTATCAACTAGCAATCTATTCTCTAACCATAACTATCTATAGTATAATTATATTAAGGTATTGGCCATACTTTTAACCAATTATGAATAATAGATATACCACTAATCTACTCTCCTCTCTACTAGATATATGAATAGAAATCTTTTACAGGATTGATATTGAAATACTATACCAAAATAATATAGGTAGTATACTCTGGTAAAGATCTAATTATTGACAACAATTAACTATAGGATTGAACTAATCAATTATATAATAGCTAGAATAATAATATTAGAATAATTTATGGCAAGCACTATTAAAATATAGACTCTCATGGAGACTAGATTTATCAAGAATATATTTATCAAAATAGTTTTTAGAAAACTTACTAGCTAATTATTTTAACAAAAAGTAAAAATATATTAAGTGGTTTAGCAAAAACTTATCTCAACTAATATATACACACGACTCAAAATGAACCACAGTTTAGGAGTACAATTATTTATCCAACCTATTGGTATACCAACCATCCAATATTCCTGCTCTCATCCATGAAAACGCCAGTGACCCTCTTGCACCCAACGGTATTCATCTTAAAGCAACAAGCAAAATACAACTCAGCAACTGTACGAGGACATGGCAAAACCCAACCAATGTTCCATAAGTTATCCAATCATTGGATGCTTAGGCGAACAACCTACCAATTTTGCCCAGTACAATCACAACCCATAGTCGTATACAACATCCATGCAAAATGTATACACCACAACCCAGCAAGGCTAACCCAATCACAAACTTAACAATTGACAAAGCATAGTCTCAGTAAAATTCAGCAACCCATTGAATGAAACGGTTATATGCTTCCCAAGCATAACACAAATATATATATAGAAAGAAGATTTACAGAATCAAATCGAAAATATAGGAAATATACAACCAAATCGAAGAAAATAGGAATATACATTCAACTCACTTTAGAAATTATTCAGTTAAAAGTCATGTTCACTAAACTGACCTCCCACTCTCCGCTACTCCATGTGCACCTCCAGACACGAACACACATAAGGACACATCACGAATCATTCGAACATGCCACACATCTGGATACGCACACCAGATGGACACGATCAACACTTGAACACAACCACGCTAGACACGAACACTCCAGAGTTCCCGCCCCTGCTACAATCCGACTTATCCTTGACACACGCACCCGTATCAGCCCCGGACACGCACACAAGCCGAAATTGAATGCAATCCGACATGAACCAAGGAATACGTTCAACTGGACACAAATAATCACCGACTTGAATTCGAATAAAATTGTAATACAAAATTAGAGGAAGAAGAGGATTACCTGAAAGATTTGATCACAGGGAAGATCCGAAGTATCGCCACAAAACCTCGGACACGATCCAATCGCCAATGAACGCACGCCCGACGATCACAACACATGAAACATCAATGCAGTATAAGAATTACGATCAAAACCACCAGGTGCAAACTAATTAAATAAGAAATTATAGAAGAATTTACCTGGGAAGCAATCCATCCAACTTCGAAACTTGATTCTCAAATCGGACACGACCTAACACTTGACACGCACGTACGAGTCGGGCGTGCTTAAACCAAACACGAACTATCCTGGAGTCGACCCAAACTGTTATGGGACACGATTCCATGAGGCAGACACATTTCTTCGTGTCCTGCAGTGGTTCAGCAAATCAGAACCTCAGCAACTCCATCCCGCTCATAACCAATCACTTAGGGACTCGCTAGAAATGATCAACTCCTAATTGAGCAGGTCCCCCCTGATCGATCGTGAGCTTGATCAACTCTGAGCTTCCCAGTTGAACAAATTCCACGGGTCGTTCCAGAATTTCTAAGAGAGGAATATGATCAGTGAAGAATTTTGAGGATAGATCTCTCGATCAGAAGTAATCATTGAGAGCGATTCACTTACAGATCAAGATCGGGTCCGCTGCATTTGAAAGAGGACACAAGCTCTCGATTCTGAAATCGAACACGATCGTCGAAGAAATCTCTGATGGAAGAAATGGTCGACCGCCACCAGTCCCGCTGCCGGAGGGATTCGCCTAGTCGTCGCCATCGCGGGACCTCACCGTCGTGGAAGACGAGTTGCGCCGAGAAGATGATCCGGCTCGACGTCGTAGAGGATGAGCGCTTAGCCGCTACCACCCCGGGCTGAGGTCGTCATCAGCCATGGCCGTCGCCGGCGAAGTGGAAGCCGCCGTCGTCATCTCCATCTCCTTCGTCTTCGCACCGGCGGCAATATTTTAGGGTTAGGTCTGGATGAGGAGAAATTGGGAAAAAGAATGGAAAGTAAAAATGAGCTCTCGGCTGCTCTGAAGGAGTGGAGTGGAGAATGAGTCTCTCTCTTCTCCTCACTTCAATTAAGAAAGGTTGTGCATTTTGCACAAGACATCCCCCGCTCAGAAGTTTGTTTCCATAAGTCCCTCTAGCATAATCATCTTCCAATCTCACCCTCTTCCTTTTCATCAATTGCTAAGAAGTCCAATTTAGTTAGTAATTTGTTAGAAGATTTTAAAAAAAATGGGGACCACACTAAATTAGTTGTAACAAACTTTTGAAAATTAGAAAATATTCCTGCTCCAAATTCTTTCCCTCCAAAATATTCATAAAGCATATATTTATAGGAAAAAGAAAAAGAAATATTATTATTAAAAATTAAATTCCACTAAAATGGAAAAAGTGGAGTTACATTACGTTTCATTCTTTGTTTTATTGTAAGTATTTTAATGGGAATTAAAGTCTTTTAAATCAAAACCTAGCATTCACGAATTGAGAAAATCTGTGTCGACATGGACTGTCCAACCATCTGGCAGTCCAGTCTGTATGGTGGACTGCCAGAAGAATGGGCAGTCCTAAGGCAGAGCCTGTTTAGCAAAGGACTGTCATTCTTCTGGCAGTCCAACATACATACTGGACTGCCAGATAGTTGGGCAGTCCAAAGTTACACATGCTGTGAGTTGGACTGTCCATTCTTTTGGCAGTCTAACATACAGTTAGGACTGCTAGAAAAATGGACAGTCCTTTGTTTCACATGTTGTGACTTAGGACTGTCCAGTTTTCTAGCAGTCCATTCAGTTTGTAGGACTGCCAGAAAATTGGACAGTCCTTGTTTACACTAGTTGAACAGCAATATTATGGTTTCCACAATATTAGGGTTTGTGCATTATGAGGAGCATTTGGGTGCCATTAAAATTGAAAATGAGAAAAAAATTAGGGTTTAATTTTTGGATGTTTTCTTCTCATTTTCTTCTTCTCCGTCAATTGAAAATCAAAATAGGAAGAAAATTGGGGTTTAAACCCCATTATACTTGGAAATAGTGAGAATGAGTTGAGAAAAAAAATTAGGATTTAAACCCCATCAAAATTCTTATTTTTGTTTTTTTGTTCTTCTTCTTCCTCTTCTTCTTTTTCTTGTTCTTCTTGTTATTCTTGTTGGATGAGTTGATGAAGAAGAGCAAAATTAGAAAAATTGACTTTTATAACAAAGAGTGGGATAGCCATAATCACTTTCTTCAATGACAAACTTGTAAATAAACCAAAATTTAAGATGGGCTAGCTATGATCAAATTTTGATGTGTGCATATGACTTGCCCTCTTTTTTCACTTCCCCCGCTTTTTTTTTTGAGAAATTTTGAGTGGCACCCCACTTTTATTTACCATATTTACAGTGCACCCCACAAGTTTACAATAATGTAAGGTACCCCCCACTTTTCACGTTTTCCGTCCAATATGGACGGTCAACTGGGTTGACCCAATTTTTTTGACAAAAATACCCCCGACCTCTTGTCTTCTCCACCGTGTCTCTCGCGCCCCCCTCGACGCTGCCCCCCCCTCCCCGACCTCGCCGCCCCCGTCCCCGACCTTGCGCCCCCCCCCCCCTCTCCAACCTCGCCGACCCCCCTCCCCGACCTCGCCGCCCCCCCAGTGCCTCCCTCCTGACGCGATCCTCCAGCCCAAAGCCCGTCACCAAGCTATCCTTCCCCATGGCCATGGCGGAGCTGAAGACCCGCATCCTCTCCTCACTCTCCAAGCTCTCCGACCGCGACACCCACCAGATCGCCGCCGCCGACCTCGAGGACGCCATAAAAGCCCTAACCCCGACCCATCCGAAAGCCCTCGCCATCCTCCTCGGCTGCCTCCTCCAGGACTCCCCCTTCGACTCCTCCTCCTCCCCCGTCCTCCGTCGCGAGTCCCTCCGCCTCATGTCCCTCCTTGCCTCCACCCACACCGCCGCCGCCGCGGCCCACCTCCCGAAGATGGTCGCGCATGTCGTGCGCCGGCTCAAGGACCCGGGATCCGACTCCTCGGTGCGCGACGCGTGCCGGGACGCCGCGGGCGTGCTCGCGGGGCTGTACGTCAAGGGGGAGGATAACGGGGCGGCGGCGGTGGGGGTGTTCGTCAGGCCGCTGATGGAGGCGATGGGGGAGCAGAGCCGCTCCGTGCAGGCCGGGGCCGCGACATGCCTCGCACGGGTCGTGGAGTGCGGCGGTAGGGAGAATGTGGGTGGAGCGGCTTTCGGCGAGGTCGGGGAGGGGGGGGGCGGCGAGGTCGGGGAGGGGGGCGGCGCTAGGGCCCGGCGAAGGGAGGCGGCGGAGGCACGCCGACGGCGGGGAGGGGGCAGACACTGAAAACACATGAGGGGATACGGGAAATAAGACAGGGGTATTTTGGTCAAAAAAAATGGTCAATGGGGTTGACCGTAAGTTGTGAACGGAAACCGTCAAAAGTGGGGGGTACCTTACATTATTGTAAACTTGTGGGGTGCACTGTAAATATGGTAAACAAAAGTGGGGTGCCACTCAAAATTTCTCTTTTTTTTTTCCCACTCTTCCTCCAAAACGAAGTAAGACTGACTGCAGTCGTGTGTACTCTCTTTTCTCTCTCTTTAAAATCTTATGAATCCATGGTTTTTTCGCGTGTGCTTCCTCGTCGAGGTTGAATCCTCCATTTTTGGTCGATTTCGGTTGGGTTAGGGTTTGGGGGAGTGAGCTGATGCTACAAGAAGGAAAAAGAAGAAGAGAACTAAAACTCTAACCCTCGAAAGAAGAAAACATCCGTGGCGGAAAATGGAAGCAGAACGTCTCTGAAGAATTAAGGAAACGAGTTCTTCAAAGCTGGGAACTACTTGAAAGTTGCGGCTCTTTATATCCAAGCCATCAAGCTCGATCCCTCCAATCCCATTCTTTACAGGTTTCTATTTTTTTTTCCCCAATTTTCAGCACGCATTTCTCTGATCCGTGGAAATTTTCTCATTTTTTCCACATATTTCCCCTAAATTTTAGGAATTGGGCAGTAAAAGTGATAGCTTTGGGTCATGCTCGATCGAGGAAGTACATGCGCTCTCAAAATCGGTGCAATGTCCGTGTTACATTACACCGGAGATTACACGGGGACACTCCAAAATATACTAGAATCTGACTGAATCGTGACTCACCGTGTATTTATCGTGATGTGTCGAATTTATGTCTGTGCAACCTAGGTGTGGAAGATTTGACCTTGCAAATAAGATAAGGTTAATGAAGATAGGTCACTTATAGTCGAGACAAGGCTTGATAGTCTGATACACTTCCGACAAACATCCTGATACACTTCCAATACTACACGTCCCACATTTTTGGAGTGTTTGTGCTTCCTAGATTACGTCTAATGTAGTTAACTTTGAGTGAATGTTGAGGGAGTTCCCCAAAAGATCAATTTTCCAAGTTTTTGTCCCTGCCAACTATCTTTACTTGTTGGTGTCACTTTCGAGCTTCCTGACGGGATCAGCTTTTGACCTTCCTGTTACCACACATGGTTAAGGCTCTCCACTGCGGTAGATCTTACCAAATTAAAAAAAATAAGATTGGTGTCACTTTCCTAGCTAGGACTGTAATGAGAAATCTCCAAAACTTTAAAATCTGGAGCACCATTAGAATATATGTGTTACCCTTTCCTGCCTTCCATAAAATTAGCTGGTGTGCTTCATAAGTGTAGGAAACATGGCCAGGAGTGTAAAGTCTCAAGACCTCCCAAACTTTTTGTTTATAGTGGGAGTGTTTTATCTGTTGAAGTCATCTCCAGGGCAAGCCAAGAAGACCAGTAGGTTATCAATTTATCTCCTTTGCTTCCAAAGAAGAGGTAGAAACTACAACATCTACTCTTAATGGGAAGGTAATATAAGAAATTTATATTTATATCCCATGATTGTTAATGTCCTTGCTAGAATATCTTTGAAGTTGGGTTTTTTTTTTTTTCATTTTGCTATAGATATTTATGGGAAGATAGGGTTCCTTTAGTTCTTGTCATATGTAACCTGTCTTGGACATACATAGTATCAATATTTGGTTCTCACAATACAAAATGATTCTCAATATTGCATGCTTGATTATTCATGTAGCTATTTATTGATTTATGGTTTATGCTTGTTCCTTGGATATAGTTATCATAAAATTGTGTATATACTCTTTTTGTGCATCTTTGTTGTGCTTTGAAGGTGACTGCAATTTACTATTGCTAATATTTTCATCTGTATGTGTGTCTATACTCCTTTAAGGTATAAAGTTGTGTGATCAATAAGACCTTACAACTTGTCTTCTAGGCAATGCCCAGTCCTGTCCTGTCCATTTCCTTATTAGGAATTTAATTCCGACTCAAAGGGTGGATATGGAAGTTGATGTTTCATGAATGTATACATGTGGTCCATTGGTCGCATGGCTGCATTAATCTGCTATAAACTGCTAATTCAAGTTGTAAAATTATGTAAAATTTTCTTTCTATCTCATATTTGTTGTCGTAGTAATTTTTTTGTTTGAAATATATTTTTCATGTATCAAATTAGAAATAACAATTGGCGGAGACTGACTTTGTAGATTATTAAAAAAAAAAGTTAAATCCTCTTGATATCACATAATGAATTAGACTCATCTATAACACTAGTTACTCTAGACTGTCCAAAAGTAGATCCTATATTACATTTAGTAGCAGTAGAATTGCGCCTTTGGATGAGATAATATCTCAAATTTCCTTAGGCTCGCACCTTCCTAATAACGACTCGCACCTTAAAAACATGGCATTGATCTTATCATGTCCTGTCGTATTTGTAGTGTGTTGTGTCTGACATGACGAACACAAACACTGGTTTGGAGGCATATATGCATAGGTAGGAAGGAAAAAAAATATTGACAGGTGAGGTTGCTTATCATAACAAGTATGTCAATAATACCATAACATTCATTATTTATTATGAATTAAATTGAATATCCGTAAGTCAATAATACCATAACAAGTAAAGTTGATGGATTGGACAAGCAGATGATCAGGTATAACTTATTGTGTCTTGACTTTGTATTAAAATACAGATTTATGCATAAAGTATATCATTTTAAGTGTCCAGTCCACACCATAATTGAAGCCTGCATGTCATGCTTAAGATCTTGATGCACAACACAACAAATACTCTTAATCGGCATAATATGTTACTACAGACTCTCTTGAAAGCATTAATTGTTTTGAGTTTCAATTGTCTGGTATTTCAGTATCTGAGTGATCCAGGTGACTCATAGCAGTGTCATATTTATAAACTTCTGTACAACTTCTACTGCCTTTGTTTTCTCATACAGGTTGGGCAACTGCCACGAGGCTCACGCTTATGTAGCATCCGGGAAGAGTCAAGATTTGTCTCCTGTCCTTCAAAATCCTTTAAAACTTCTAGTGCGAACATTCTCATTTGGAAGAGCTAAACATGTCCCAAATCAAGATTTTCTATTTTTGTTAGCATGCTTTACTTGTTATCTCAAGATGCTTGATAGTCATGCTAATAAATTAAGAACTCATTTGATGTCTCAAACATCTATTGTACCTTTACCAGGTGGAAAGCAAAATTTCCTTGATATTGCTGATCAGTGAACCAATTTCTCTTTCTCTAGATCAAATGACTCCTTCGTGAGGGTTACACCCTCGCCCGTTGGTGTGGTTTATTGACGTATTTGTCTTTATTCATGTGAGCATATGAGTTCTGATAATTTTATGTTTCTTAATCAGTCTATTTTTTACCATTATGGTATCTTGTTCTGAAATTTATTTTTTGTTCAGTTTGTGAGCAAGCATATACCATTGTGCAGAACTTGGATCCAAGCAGTGAGGTACGCGTGGTTCAGTTTAAGACTGGTTTAACGTTTGTCATCAAGGTTTTTTTGCATTTTGCTTCATTTAAGACTGGTTTAATGTTTGTAATAAAAACAAAATCTTTGTAGAACATCTATTTACTTTCCTTCATAGGAGCATGGTCTCTCTTTCTCACATGTGTATTACATTTTACAGCAAAAGCTTGCTAAGAAAGATGGACTACATGATATTGAACGCTTGTGGAAATTTTATCTATGTTATAAGAAGCGGCGTCGTGTTGGTGATATCCAAAAGAAGTAGCAGAGGCTAATGGAATTAGGAACCTTCAGTGCAAATCTGGGTGAGTATTTATTTGTTTCAGTTTGTTAGATTTGGTCCTATAGACATTTATTGCTCAGCTAAAGAAATTTCCTAATATTATTTCGATATATTCAAGGAAACTTCATGAGTCGTATTTTTGTAGTCTTTTTTCTTGTTCTATATCGTATTTTCCTTTGTTGTTAAAACAGCTATTCTCAAAATACATAGATATTCTTGACTGCAAGTGATCATGGCAGCATTCATTTCTACATCCCTTTTAGTCTTTAGGGCTACCTTTTGCTATCTTTATTCGTCTGTGGCAAAAGGAAACTCGGCAACTACAACTCTATACTAATATAATAGCTATTTAGTAGAATATTGGAATTCCACAATGTATTTTAGGAAGGAATTGATGACCAGGAATAGAACATTTAAAATAAACAATAGGTTACTAAAGTTTGTATAATAAATATTGGAGTCGGGGATAAAATTCCTTAAAAAAATGAAAATTACTATTAGATTTATAAATAATAGTAGCATGTTTAAGATATAAGACTTTAAGAGTTATTGGTTAATAAGTAAAGTTAGCAGTGTCTATCCCCAAGGTTTTTGGGTGGACAAATTTGTGGATTTTGCAAGTTCATATGGTGGGTGCCTTTGCATGCATTTTTGTATCCCCTGCTATCCAAAAGCTCAAAATTGTGGCTAAGGCCAGAATTTCATTATCCCCCTCAATTGTTGCCATTGCCAACATGGAGTTTAAGAATTCTAAGAAACCACAACTTATTTAATGTGAGATACTTGCTCATTACATGCATTATGTGTCATGTGACTTCCGATGGATTTATTGTGAGAATTGTGTGATGCTATGACATATGGAGCTCCTGGATTGAAGCAGCAGGAAAGGATACTAAGTGGTTGACAATGTTTGTGGGTGAACACAATGTGTGTCGATTACTAGTATAAGAAAATATTTATTTAGTACCAATCATTTCTATAATACATTTCTGGTACACATTTAATTTATGGAGGTAGATGGTTTTATATATTGTGTATATTTATTTAGTACCAATCATTTCTACAATACATCTTATAAGAAAATATTCAGACTGGCCATAAGTTTGTCCAACACACTTTCAGAGGTAGCTTGTTCAGTTCCTTTTGTATTACCGAAAGACATTTACTGCCTAGCATATTGATGCCTGAAGCCCGTTACTTTCTATTGCAGTGAAGTGGACCTTTTTTCTAAGCAACCTATATATTCTTATCTTGTTTCAGGTGAAGAAGGTTAAAAAAAAAATCTGATGCAACACTTGGAGGGAAATTTATGCCATACAATATTCTACCACTTGATGCTCCGTCCTTATCCAATGTTATTGGTTTCTTTCATGGAGTATGTTTTCACTTTACTAATCTATTATCATTCAATTTAATATAATATCTTGGGTGGAAAATAACAACCTGAAGGATATAGAAGATATTCTCAGGTAGGGGTGGCATTTTTTTATATTTAGTATTTTGGTTATGGAGTAAGGTGCTTGGCATTGTATCTTTTAGCTTCTTCCATTGCGTTCCCTTTTTTGACACATGTTCTTGACAACTAATGTCCTTTCCATTCTGTCAATGGTTCATGTCTAAAACATATTTAAATATGTTTTTCATGCAGGTGAGAGCTGCAATATCTAGAGTGTTAATTTTTCAATTGCAGATCCCTTCTTTTTGATTGTTTGAAAGTTTCTTGTGGTCAGTTCTCTCTAGAGTGTAAATTTCTTAGTGCTTCACTTATTACTGCTCATGGTAATCAAGTTTTTTTTACATATGTTGCTTAACCTACTTGTTCCTATGAACACTAGAATACTCCAGTTCTTTACCCGGAGGACAGTGCCCTTTGGGTGTTTGAAGTTCTTTCCCTGGCTATGGTTGGAATTTTCTTCTTTGAAAATTTTCAGTAATGGACATAGAATAGCATATAGTTGATCCCTTGTTAACTGGTTGTCCTATTTACCTATCCATGCCCTTCAACTTGTAAATAAGCATTTCTCTTGTACCAAAAATCATGAATTTATAAAATGTCATGTTTTAGGTGGAGGACATCAATACATGTGTTACTCTCAGCAACAACAAGCCTTTGCATACAAGGAATCATTTCTTATGGCCGTCGCTTCAGTGTGTATTGAACTTCATGCATTTGATGTTTAGTTGCACAACCTTTTTTTTTAGGGATATTTTGTAAAACCTCCCCTAAATAATGGGCTAATTTGCGAAATACCCCCTAAAGATCTCGAATTGGTAAAACCCTCTTTCCGTCAAGACGCTGTTTGATTTTGGGTGACGTGGCAATTCGTGTGTGTTAAAATAAAAGTTAGACGAAAATACCCCTGCGTACGTGGCAGGGGTCCTCCAACGGTCTTCTCTCTCTCTCTAAAGGAGGAAACACAAATTATTATATTTACAGTAAGGAGGAAACACAAATTATTATATTTACATGAAAATAACAGCATTCAAACATCCAAATGAAGAATTTAAAATTTGTATTATAATGCATGTTTAATATCAAGTAACAATGAATTTATACGTAACAGTACTGCGAGCATGCATCATTCTTCATCTACTACGACTGCTCTACCACCACCACGAGCTCTCCTCTTAATCTCATCGACGAAAGCCTGCACGTTCCGGTCCGACGAGCCTCCCTCCGCCACCGCCCTCGCCGCCGCCTCCCTCAGCTCCGCGCACCTCCTCCTGATCCCCTCCGCCCTCCCACCGGCTGTCACCTCCGCCACGCGCCTCCCGAGCTCCTCCCTCCCCACCGGCGCCCCCAGCCTCACCCCGACCCCGTACACGTCCACCAGGAACTTCGCGTCCGTCAGCTGGTCCCCGAACTGCGGGTACGCCACCACCGGGGTCGGGGTGAGGCCGGGGGCGCCGGTGGGGAGGGAGGACTTACATCAGAACAATCTCTTAAGAGTGTATATAACTTCCTCCCTAACTAACATATGGGGAGGGGTGCACCGTTCCAGTCGCTCAAGCACTCGAGCAGGGGATCAATCACCTTCCCCTGAGAAATCGCAGCAAACACCTTGTCGAACTCCTCCCCCGGCGACCGGACCTCCTCCCCCGTCAGGAACTCGGCGCCGAGCTCCTCCCTCACGAACCGGTACAGGGGATAGGACCTGCACTCGCGGATCCTGTTGGCGACCGGGGCGGTCCCGCTCGCGACGCCGAGCCTCGCCGCCTCCACCTCCTTCGGCAGCACGGCCTTCAGCTCCTCCTCGAACCCCACGATCTTGTGGAAGACGGACGACGACGAAGTCGTCGTGCCGCCGCTGGCGAGCGCGTGCTCCACGAGGACCTGCCTCAGATTCTGCATGAGCGGGTAGGCGGAGCTGCATGGGTCGTCGACGTAGGAGAACACGTACTCCCTGTCGACCACCTCGATCAGCTCCTTCTCGCAGAACCTCGCCGCGTGGAGCTCTCCGTTGGCGCCCGCCGCCAGCGCTCTCTTCGCCGCTTGGCCGACCGCGCTCTTGACCGCGCCCTTGAGGTTCTCCTCCAGGTGGCCGAGGTCGACGGCCTGGCAGAGCGCCACCAGGAAGGTGGCGGACATGAGCTTCAGGATCTCCACCGCCTCCGCCGTCTTCCTGGACGAAATGAGTCCCAGGGAGTTGACGTCCTGGTTGTGCTGCTCCGCGCTCTGGACGTGGTTGGTCACCGGGTTGGCGAGGTACTGCAGCTCGGAGCAGTAGGAGGCCATGGCGATCTCCGCCCCCTTGAGCCCGTAGTCGAGGCTCGGGTTCCTGCCGCCGGAGAGGTTCGAGAGGAGGCCGTTGTTGTAGAAGTCGTTGACCAGCTCGGACATCTGGGCGAACATGAGCTTCCCGATGGCGGCGAAAATACCCTGCAAATTTGAATGCTGTTATTTTCATGTAAATATAATAATTTGTGTTTCCTCCTTACTGTAAATATAATAATTTGTGTTTCCTCCTTTAGAGAGAGAGAGAAGACCGTTGGAGGACCCCTGCCACGTACGCAGGGGTATTTTCGTCTAACTTTTATTTTAACACACACGGATTGCCACGTCACCCAAAATCAAACAGCGTCTTGACGGAAAGGGGGTTTTACCAATTCGAGATCTTTAGGGGGTATTTCGCAAATTAGTCCATTATTTAGGGGAGGTTTTACAAAATATCCCTTTTTTTTAACAATGGCCATAAGTTCGTTCTTATTACTCACTTGATGCTTTTACTTTCCTGATGTGCGAGCAACTCATCATTCTTTGGGAGATACATTTCTGAAATTGTATATGGGATCTGCTTTTACTTATCTTATCCAAAACATAACTAGTGATATATTTGAAGCTTGTTAATTGTCATTTTCTTGCCACATGTTCATTGTACCTCAAATAACAACGTTTTGCATCTGATTATACGAATTGAATAATCTTTATAGCTCTGTACTAGAGGCACTAGATATGACTTCTCAGATTTATTTTCCAGCCCCATCCATAATTTACTAAGAGGTCTCAACTTATTAGTTTATGAGCTAACTATGCATAATTTTATTATTTTAAACCTATGGTCTAGAAAGATTTCTCTGTTTTGCTTATTCTACAGGAAGAATAAGATGGATTGATTATTTACTAGCTTCACTAAAGTCCTCATTGCACTTATGTTTGTATTGGATTTATAGTTTCTAATTTTGTTAAGTATCCTTTCGATCTAAATTGGACGTTCGAGTTTAGTTAGTTTACTCAGTTACAGCCCATAACGCATTGCTAAAGTTGGGTATTCTTTTCTTCTTCTTCTTCTTCTTCTTCTTCTTCTTATAGGGTTTGTGTGGCCCAAATAATTTCCTTCTACCGCTGAACTAGCCCTTCCAAGCCACCAGTAATTAGAAGTAATAGACATGCATGCTTCTTTCGTCACAAGTATAATGTAATGTAATTGCGTATTCAAGTTTACTAGGTTTGTTAAAAGGTTTTTGTTAGTATTATTATTAATTTTCTTTTACTTTGTCAACTGTGCACAACAACAGGTAAAATGTGTTTGTTAAACCCTTATTTTTCGAGCATACCTTTCTTATTCAATATTGACGTCCACCACAGCTATATATTGGGTAATGAAAGCTATTTTTGACTCATGATGGATAAGGGCAGTGATAGTTTTGGGTGGAGGAAGCATACTTCTCCTAATCTTCTTAATAGTAAGTAATCGGGTGACACATGTTGGTATTCTCTCTTTTCAGGCCTAAGAGAGTTTAAGTGATGGACTTGGTAGGAGTACAGGTTTTGTTCTAGCTGGTACTCGCTAGCGAGGTGTTAGTATTGGAGCGGCTCTGGCAGCTGCTGTCCGAGGTGCTCTTGCTACCATTATTGTAGTTGTTTTAATGGGTTCAATCGGGAAAAAATGTAATACGGTGGGAGTATACTGTACGTGTTGACAGTTTTGGAAGGATTTCAACAGTTCATGTATTTGGATATTTTTTGAAAAATTGTATGTAAGATGGTGATATTATCTACATTTGAAATATAATATTTTTAATTCAAAAAGAATGTTTCAAATTTTTGTTAAATTTAATATTTATGTTGTCTGGTTCGAAATGAATGATTTGAAATATCAGTATTGCCATTTCTTTATATATATATATATATATATATATATATATATATATATATATATATATATATATATATATAGCAGATGACCTCTAGCCTAGTGGTTAAGAGAGATGCATGCGACCCGAGTGGTCATGAGATCGATTCCTGGTGGAAGCGTTCGCTATAATTCTATAATTACCTTCTTTCAAAAACGTGTATATATATATATATATATATATATATATATATATATATATATATATAAGCTCCCCCCGGCAATTTTGAGGTGATTAGCGCGGCTCCTCTCCGGTCGGGTGCTGCCGGCCACCCCCTGCAGCGGGTGGCCCCCCTGGTGGCTAGTTAAGTCGCCACCGCCCTCCTCAGGCGGCTCCCCTGAGGCTCTCTTCTTCCCCGACAGATCTCTTCTTCCCCCCATCCTCCCCCGTTGTGTCCCACAAGAGGACCTCCCCCTCTGGCCCGGTGCTGCCCTCATGGTAGGCCTTCCCCACAAAGGCGCAGCCATCGGGGATCCTTCCCCTTCGTCAGCGGTGGCCCCCTGGTCGATCGCCCACCTCGCCCTCTTTGGGCGCTCCCAGGCGACACTCGCCCCCCCTCTCTAGGCCTCCGTCGATCCCCGTCAGCCGCCCATCCCCGTCGGCGGAGCTCTCGTTAGCCCCCCTGTCCAGTGGCCTCCGGCGACGTCGGAGTCGGTGGGAGTCTCCCCTCCTTGGGATGCTCGCCCTCTAGTTTTCGCTCACCTGCTCTGCTCCTGATTTCTATTTCGAATTCGAATTCGATTTCAAATTTGAACCTTCAGCCCGCCCTTGTGCCACCGGTGGATAGCGTAGACCGGTCGACGCTATCAGCGTTCCTTGCGCCATCTAGTGGAGGTGCCATCCACAAGGTTCCCCAGCCGATCGGCGCAGCACCCTCAGCGCCATCCAGAGTCCTCCCCGCATTGATTGCGCCATCCAGTACACCCCTCTTGCCGCCTGCCCCATCCCTTCTTGTGGAGGCCCCTCTGGACGGCTTCCCTGATGCCTCCCCCATTCTGGCGCTGGTAGCGCCCGCGCCTTCTAGCGCACTTCGGCCCTCCACGCTCCTCTCTTCAGCGTAGCCCTTCCCCTCGCCTTCTCAGCCCCTGTCCGACACTGTTGTGCATTCTGCTCTTTGCGCGGGGCCCTATGTCTGGATGTGACAACCTACGCCTCTCATCCCCTCCGACCTCTCCTTACCTGTGCTACCCAGCGGCAGAGGCATCACTGGCTCAGGGGACATCCCCCAACCTAGTGTTCCGTCGGACTCCCTGACGTCCGCCACTTTGTCTTACGCTGACAAGCTAAGGCCGGATCATGCTGCCCAGCACTTCTCGCCCGTCCCAGACATTGTTCTACCAGATATTGGATATCCCGAGGCGTCAGATCCCCACGACATTATGGTGACTTTTTCCTCCGGCGAAATATCCTCCGCGTCAGCGACCTTCCACACACTTTCGTCCTGAAATTCTCTCCAAGGTGTCCGAAGCTGTCTCGGGTCCAGGAAGTGATCGCCGGCTGGGGCCTCGCCTCGGGGAACAAGGTGGTGCCTATGGATCCCAAACACATGTTTCTGCACATGTCCTCTAAGACCGACCACAAGAACGTCTGGATTAGGGGCACAGGAAGGATCGACAACCATACCATGAAAATCATCAAATGGTCTCCAGATTTCAACACCTCAGAAGACCTAGCGATTATCTCCGCGTGGGTCACCCTCTCAAACCTCCCCCTTATTTGTTTTGCTCCAGTAGCGTTGAAGAGCATAGCCAACTCCTTCTAGACGTTTGTCGCCTTGGCGGAAGAACCTCAAAATCTTTCTAAAGGCAACTACGCCAAAATCTGCATGGAACTTGATTTATCTAAGGACCTCCCCAATCATATCCTCATCTCGCTCGACAATAAGACGCACACCCAGCAAATAACATATGACAACAACATCATCTTCTGCAAACACTGCCCATGAAAAGACACTCCATTGAGCATTGCTTCAAGGCCCATCCAGAATTAAAGAAGAAAGATACCCGAAAGATCGACCCTTTAAAAAAGTCAATCAAAAAACACCAATCCCCGCTACTACCTTTCCCAAACACCCATACCCGATTTGACTACAGTGCCGGACACTCCCATAGTCAGGCACCATCATCCTCGGGGAGGGCCTTGTCCCTTACAAACCTACAGCCATTAACCACTCCAACAAATTCGACATTCTTGCATCAGACCCCATAGAAGCCCCTTAGGAAACATCTTCCATAGTTGTCAACATCGGGGCACATAGAGCAGAAGAGGACTCAGAAAACAACAGTGTGACAGGAAAAGAGTCAGACACTAATCCCCATCTTCAAAAATCTTCCCGAGAAACGGCCAAAAAAGCAGAAAATGGCCGACCCGAATCGGAAGCCCCCCACCTCTCAACGAGGCTAATATTCACTAAAACATGCTAGGCAACATCGGACAAGAGCCAGTCGCCATGATGAAACAGGCATTAGACGCTGGATTCTCCAGCTCGAACAGCTACTTCGGTGTCTTGGCCAAAATAGCTGGAGAAGTGTACTTGCATCCCAACGAGGAGACAAAAAACCCCGGCAAGGATACACACACACCAAGGATGCGGCGGAAGGCAAGGAGGCTGCCTCTGTTAAAAAGCAAACAACAAAAAGGCTAAAGAGGTCCCGGCTATGATCACCCGATCAGCCGCGATACTCAACAAATTCTTCCTCCCCAACAACATCAATGTTTAACATTCTCACGTGGAACTTCAGGGGCCTCGCGAACAAACCTACCTTGAGAAGATTAAACAGTCTCAAGAAGATTCACAGAATTGACATTCTAGTGATTATTGAACCTAAAATCCCCCCAAATAAAATAAAGCCCATCCAATTAAAGTTAGGTTTCACCTCCACTATTATCATCTGTGTAACCCCTTTTTTATTTATTTATTTGAATTAAATGATAATTTTTAGAGTTTTATAAATAATTATTTAATTAATTATTACGATAGAGGACTTTAGCCATGGTGGAGATTTGGAGTACAAGGTGACTAGAAATCGTGGTACTGATAGTGCAGTGGCGTGCCTAGACTAGTGTATTAGCTATGCCAAGGAAGGCCGAGCCATAGTGATGTCCTAACTAGAAAAACCAGACCAAGTTGCAACTTAACCCTTGCCGAAGTTTAGGTATCTATTAATTATACTATTGATTTTAGGGAAACCGATTATACCATTTTAGTCTGGACTGGACCCGAACTGAGCCCAAGTCTATGTAGTCATACGGGACGTTCAATGACATTCGTATTGACGTATTTTGGTATGAGTGTGTGAGGTGTTCCGTTTTAATTATTTAATGAATATTTTCTAATATTTCATAATTAAATATTATAATTGTCATTATTAGTTGATATTCGGTAATATTGGTATAAAATAGGTCTGTGTACATATTGGGATTTTTAGACTGCACAAGTGGTATATATATATATATATATATATATATATATATATATATATATATATATATATATATATATATATATATATATATATATATACACCATTATTGTTTTATTGAATTTCGTTATATTTGTTATTATTTTATTGAGCTTATTATATATATAATATTATCTATTTGTTATTGGTTATATTAAGTTTTGTCAATTAAATATTATTATATACAGTCAAATAAATATATATATATATATATATATATATATATATATATATATATATATATATATATATATATAGTAATATATTATATAGAAATATATATAGTGATACATGTAATAGAAATATATATATAGTAATATATTATATAGAAATATATATAGTGATACATATAATAGAAATATATATATATATAGTGATATATTAAATATATAAATAATGGTATATATATATAATAGAAATAAATATATATATAGTGGTATATATAATAGAAATATATATATATATATATATATATATATATATATATATATATATATATAAATATATATATATATATATATATATATATATATATATATATATATATATATATATATATATATATATATATATATATATATATATAATGGTATATATATAGTAGAAATAAATATATATATATATATAGTGATATACATATATAGAGGACTAACTAATACCTATCCCCACAAACCCAGGCCGAGCTCCCCACAAGCAGCCCAGGCCCGAGAGGACTTCCCGAACGAAACCCCTGAACCCGACGGATATAAACGCTCGGCGTGCGTAGATATTAAATCGATGAAAACCCAAACCCTAATCCCACGCGACGCCGACCACCGCCTCCGTGCGTACCCCACGCGTGCGGCGCCGCCCTGGGCCACCGCCGGCCGGCCGCGGATGGCCGCGCGCGCGTACGAGCGCGGGGAAAAGAGGACAGCAACCGCAGTGCAACATCCGACTTCACGACAAGATTTCTCCGTCTCCGAGGCATCGTTTTTCAAACTGTCTTCACCGGTACGTCACCAACCTATCCAACTCTTAGTCCTTTCATTTCGTTTAGAACAAATTGAATTAGATGGTCCAGGAGATCAACCCAAAAATCAGCAAAAAAACCCGTTTCGAAACAGTCTAAAAAAATAGTATGGATGTCCTGTTCGAGGATCGATTCCGATCAACTCGTGCACAACATTAAGAAAGTATTTAAAGACAATCCTAGACAACCTATAGGGCTTCGATTTTCTTTTTGTAGAATCGGATTTCGTCGACTCTGCATCGAGAAATCAAATCCCGAAGTTTGCTGAAAACCTGTTTTAAAATATTGAAAAACCCTCCGATACCACGTCCGTCCTGCCATTCCGGGCGACGTGGTCACGAACCTAAGGCATCAAAAGGTGCGTAACGGCTTCATGGTCGGTGGGCTTTGGCGAAATTCGAATTGGTCGCGTGTGTGCGACGAATTTGATGCGTATCCGTCGAAATTCACTGTATCGGCCCCTGTGCAGATTTTCCAATTACTTTGTGCACGCTTGTCAGATCAAGACAAAACTTGCGCCAATAGGACCGTATCATTTTTTTGGTCATGTATGCCAAGTTTGGTCCGATTCTGAGACTGTTGATAAAATTACCGTTTTACGGGCCCTACGGTCCCACTCAACGGACGATTTTGTGCACAGCCCCTCAAAATCAAAAACTGGACATACCGTTGGATTCATATCGAAAAACTGGATCTCTAGACATGTAGTTTGACGACTTTAGAGACCGTTGACTCTGGCACGCTTTTCGGTGCAAAGTGGGTTCAACGGCGGACATTATTTTTGCCCGAAATTACCGTTTTGCCCCTGTATCCAGAATTGGACTTAAGGATAGACAATCCTAGCTAATTTGACTCTTCTGAGATCATTGGTATTGTCTATTTCAGCATCCGGGGACTGTTGTACGGGTTTTTGACTATTGTTGCACATTGAGTAGTTCAGACAGTCGGTTTCACCAGCAGAGGACCACAGGCGAGTACAGTTTATTGTCTGCATTTCGATATTGATCTTTATTATATTTTATTGATTGGTCATTGGTTATGTGATTTTTATACTCTATTATAAATTGTTGAGTCGGAATAAGAAGTACCAAGGATGTGTGATCCGACCGTAGACCGTGTTTATTTTTATGCAGTAGATCTCGTAGACCGTGTTTATTTTCATGCAGTCGATCTCGTAGACCGTGTTCATGTTGTAGATCTCGTAGACCGTATTTATTTTTCTGCAAGTAGACATTGTAGACCGTGTTTATTTTCTGCAAGTAGACCTCGTAGACCGTGCGGTGTAGTGTCCCAGACTGATCACATATCAAAGGTATTTCTAACAGTTGAGAAAAGTATTTGGTGTCTATTTATTTACTATTGGTTTTTCGTATTTCCTGTTTATTTTTAAACTCATGATTGATGTCTAACCCTTGTCTTATAGTCATTTTTTTATTTGAAATTGCATTCAGTGAATTGTGCTCGTTCCATTCCTGACTGGAAACCAACATTTTCAGGTTAGCCGTGGATTCACTTAGCTCGGGTAGTGACGGAAATACTTGCAGACAAAAGCCTAGAGACTAGCTAGATAGTTGAGTTGTAGTCATTCATTTATTTGTACAAGTTTATATTTTTCTACAAATGTAAAACTTGTGATCATTGTAAATTAAATTAATTTTGTGAATGAGCATTATTTATGATTTTGATCTTCATGGCCGCGACAGCGTTCTACCGTCGACACTGCGGCGTAGGCTGGCTTGGACACGTCTCATATCCGTTTAAAAAAAAACGGGTGCGGGTCGTAACAAGTTTTTGTGGTGGCCCATGCAGGTCAGTCTTCGCAAATCATGCGAACTCGTAATAGTACTTAAGTTAGTTGTACTATTGCGAGCCTGCGACTGGAACATGCTCATTCACGAACAAGGATTAATTTAATTTAAAAGAATGACTAGGACTAGGAGTCCCTTACACAAATTGACCGATGGGTAGTCTAGGCCGTGCAATTTACATGAGGAGTTATTAATGTTGATAGTCTGTCAGATCCCCATAGGTACACTATTACCTCTTGGTATGGCGATATGGTCCAAAGTGGATAGATTATTCACTTGGTGAGGCAGAGCTTCCTAGGATTAATGATCTAACCTTGATGGATGATGCAAATCCTTCTCTTTGCCTCTTAGATATCATCATCATATCTTAGTCAAATTGCCTATTTAGTTTCTATTTGCCCTAGGAATTATTATTTTGTATAAATTTTGATTATTGTTATCCCCATATGAACTTCGAGTTGGTTTCGATTCAAGGTTTTTCCCTCCATGGGTTGAATGCACACGAAATAGATACTAAAGTGTTTGTATTTTTTTGTCTTCAGTTATTTCCTCCATGTTCAATCTTTTGTGGAAAGAGGTTATGACTGATAGGACAAATACTTACGCTTTATTTCATAGTCAACATGTTTGAATCTCTAGAAGCTCATGAATATTTTCATATATAGTTAAAGGAATGTTAGTTAACTCATGATGGCAGGACAGCAGCGCACTGTCGCCATTTCATTGAATTTTGGAGACTATGGATACACTGCAGCCAGCAGCGCACTGGCGAGACACAACCCCTAGAGGTGAAATTAGTTTAAGAAAATATAGGTGAAGGGATATTGCCAAAACTATGGCTAGTGGTCCTCTCTTGATTGTAGATACCCTTGAGCCAATATTAGTGGAAGTTTTGTAAGTTGGGGTAGCATGTCTCCCGACCTAGCATTCTGTAGTCCTTGTGACTTATTGACGAGGTAATTGATTGACACTAATAGGTTTACCTAGAATACAGAAGTTAGAGGTCATAACCCATTAGTCGACCAAGTCCTTGTGGATAAGAAGATGGTAGGAAGACTGTATAAGCAAGAACCCTGGTAAATTTTTTTTGATTCTCACAAAAACTCGAACTACTTGTGCCTTCTTTCAAAAATCTTGTATACTTGTATTTTGACTATCTTGACCAATGTTGCTATCACAGCCTAGTTTTGCAAGCTCACTCTGTTCTCGAGCTTGATTCAAGATATATGTTTAGTGGGGACGCCTACTAACATATTGTCTAATCAGAATCGATGTATTACGGTCTGATCAACCATAGTGCACTTGGTTCGCTCTCTCTTTGATTAACCTACGTGGATTGAGATATCAAGGTATCTATGGTCTCATCCGCGACTGCTTTGACAATTCCTCTTGAATTATATGTTCGCCTTTGAATCACGAAATTGTGTTCAGTAACATCTCCCTTGAACTCTTTGTTGTTTTGTCTTTCACGGATTTGGAAAGACGAAAGCTCGTGATGGTAGAAAGATACAGAGTATTCCCATGGCTATGATAGTTGTATACCCAAGTGTAGCTACCATCGGCCAGCCATGTGATTGAGTTACTCGTTCTCCTCTCGACCCTCAAGCTCCTATCGGGACTTTCAAGCCATCTGAATTTGAGAATGAATAGGGTTTTACCCATAGTCAAAATGACAACCCAGAAGACTATCTATTCTCAAGAAACCAAACGTCGTGAGTCTCTAATCATTTACCGTGACTATGGTGGACACTCATTCCGAGATTGGTTTCCAACAAGTATCGTCCTAGTTATGTAAATTTTATTATTAAGACCTAACTAGTGTTGGAACACCACAGTCACTAGCTTAGCCAATACTATAGCTTAAATACCCTGTCATACTATGACCTACCAGTTGTCAACAGCAATACATGATCACTACGACCCTTGTGACCATAGTCTGGCAGGTTGACACAAATAGAATTTTTTGACTTAATTGTTAGAAATCTTTTCTTATGTTGTGCCTTGGAGTTGGTTACCCCATCGAAAACTCTCGTATACTGCAGATGAGAAGGTCCTTCGATTCTATCGACCATGTGTCATTTTACACACTCGTTTATTGCAGAACGATCCTTGAGTTGACTCATATCTACCGTATTCCGTACGTCGTGCCTTATTCTTTATTAGCAAGAGTTGAGGTACAATATCCGAGCTTTGTAATCCTTCTAACCTCAATATTCCTAAGACCATGTCCTATTTCTAAGGTGGGTAGACTGTAAGCCTCCTAAAGTTTTGGGATATACGAAGATCACCGATTTATTAGAATAAATTTTTATTAGAATGATAGTTAGTGCCCTCTGGACTCCCACTTTCCATTTGGGATCATTTTGTGTCCCCGACCGTGTCTTTATTATTCGGAGCACGAGACTAGCTGTTATCTTCCAACAAGTTGCATATGCAAGACCTAGACGAATCCACCTTCATCTAGGTATATCATGTCCCACTCAAACACGTCCCCTTGTGCTCTATTTTTTTATGGTACAATTTTCAGGTAAAAAGTACTAGCTATAACCCTTACCATAATAACGGTAAACTTCCTGATTTCCATTAAAGCATCAACCTTGACTCGAACCTTACGACCCAATATATGGTTGTGATCTACTCGAAGCCACTACGCACATGTCACTAGAATGCCATTCTATTGTGCCTTCCCGTGCTACTTAAACACAAAAGTCACGGAAGGCGCATCTTCAGGGCTTACAGAACCTATTTAACCAATCTGACTGGCAACTAGCTCCACCATTGGATGAAAACCTATTCTAGGTTACCCTAACTTAGTAGAAATAGTTTTATGAGTGGAATCTTATCCAATCAATATAGATTGAAATTCGAGGTTCATCCAACCAAAGATTGATGTCCAATTATGGAACCCATTAAGATCCAGTATGTCACGTCCCACTTCCCAAATGGAATGGTGACGTCATACACATCCCCAGGCTACGCGCCGAAAGTCCGCGATTGTCGCCCGTAAACATCAGCAAAAATGGAAAATGCCAGAGATTACAACTTATTATACATATGGAGATTGTTATACAGGACTTCATCACAATACTTCTACAAACTTATTACAAAAGAAATAACTAGCAAGTTGTCCAGACGATTATTCCTCGTCGTACTGCGGCGTTACTTCAGCGGAGACGTCCTCTTCTTCACCTAGTGAACAATACTAGGTCGTTTTAGAAAACGACAAGCAAGTCCTCGGTCAAGGACGGTAAAGTATGCAAAAGAAAGATGCAGTTCTTCAAAAGAAAGAAATATGCCAACTAGCACTATTATATGTGTTTACTTCACAAAAATCAAGGAAATGTAAATGACATCCTACTCCATAGATTGTAAGATATTCTGAGCTTCCCTTGAGCTCTCAGTAGGATTTTGCTTCCCTTGAGCAATCAAGAAACTACCTACCTTTGATAGGTGGAGTTATTTGCTGGAGTAAGATAAAATTTAGTAGACTAAATGCAATGCAATTTTGAGAACAGTACTCTGAATTAATTCCCTAAATAATTCCCGTGAACAATCCCGTTAACCTGGGATCAGGCTGTGATTTCGGAGCCTCCCTTGGGCTAAAACCAATCTATTCGATGTTACTGTCGGAATAGAAGTAGCAGGACAGGAGCCTCTCTTGGGCTAGTACTTATATAGAAGTACTCATCAGGATATTCAGGAATTGCTGATCAGCCTTTTTATGGTTATTATGTTACGGGATATCTAGGGATATTCAGTTGTCCTCCCCACCCAATGATTCTAAAATTTCCGAAAATCAGAAATTTGTCTATCTCCTAAATTTTTCAAAAATTTCGGCAGAGTCTCCTTTGTATTTAGGAGCTCCGACAATTTACAAAACATGATATAAAGAGATATATGGGCTCGCCGACCCCTTCGGTGGAGCAACCCTCAACACCGGAACCACGCATTTAATATCCGGGTACGCCGACCCCTTCGGTGGAGCAACTCTCAACACCGGAACCATGCAGTTGTATAATGTGTATACTTAATTAAAGGAACCTTTACCTTGGCAAGCAAGCAAGCAAGCAAACAATTTTTTACCTTTTTCCTTTAGCAAGCAAGCAAGTAATCATGCATTTAAATTTATTGTTCGACAGTTGCTTTATGATAAGCTAGTCATTTAAGAAATAAAATTGTCAGTACTCAATAATAATAAAGTATGAATCTCTCACATGATAATGCATGCTATGAAAGTTTATATTACTTGAGGCCTTGGCTAGACTTGATCTAAGGTTTCAACGCTAACTTATACTGGCCATTATCGAAGTTGACTTCTTAATGATGGAAAAGGGTTAAATTTTGAATAATCATAGATGCAGGGTTACCATAACATATGGGTACCTATAAACACACATTCTAACTAATTAATCAAGCTGGAACGGGTTAATTTAGCACAACTTTACTTATGGACAGAATAATAATAAAATAAAAAAAATACTAAAACTAAAAATTAACTCTCATTTACACATGCCATGTTAAAACAAATCATGCGTATGGGTTTCCCCCTTGAGTATATGGGTAGTAACCCTAAAGTACGTTAAGACTTATAGGTGTCCATGACAATTTTGTGTATATGAATTTGTATCAACTACGTAATATTAGATGCTTGGGTTGAGTCAGCATGATATTGCAAAAAAAGGAAGTAAAACTTTTTACACGTCCAATATGTAACTTGGTTTTCTTATGATAATCTAGGTTGAATTTCTACGTTGTACCGATACCTATGATTTTACAAGTCATAATTCTTTGATTGCACATATTAAGCCAAATTTATATGAATACACAACAATAATTATACCAAGTATCCATAAATAGAGTCCTACACATTTTTATACTCATAAATCCAATTAATTTCTAAAATGACAAACTTTGTCATTTATTTCTATAAATTCCAGAATTAATAATAACAATATTAATCCCAAAGAACACAATAATTCCTAAAAGAAATTTTTGAGAGGAAATTGATTAAAGGAGTGAAGAGAGAAGGAGGACTTGCCTTGGGTTGGAGATGACCTAGACTTTTCTTCCATAACTCCTAAATTAAACCCCACAACAAGAGAGTTTTGTTAGCAACTCTAACCTAGGTTTAAGTTAGAGAAGAAAAATAGAGATTGGGGAAGAAGAATAGGGATTTAGAATTTTTACCTAGGTTTTCTTTGGATTTGGAAGTGGAAGAGGAGGAAGATGAAGTTGAGGAGGAGGTGGAAGTGGAGAGGAGGTGGTGCTTGGTGGCGGCCGGAGGCTGGCCGGCGGCAGCAGGGGCGGCGGGCGGCGCTGGCGGCGGCGGCGGGCGAGCACAGCGGCGGCAGCAGCAAGGCAGGAGCGGCAGCGGCAGCAGGAGGCTTGGGGGGGGGTCGGGTGGTGTGTGTGAGTTTGTTTTGTTTTTTTTTTTGTTTTTTTTTTTTCTCTTTTCTTTTGGTCATGAAGAGGGTTGTATATATATATATATATATAGGGAGAGTGTAGTGGTGAGGTGTCCCCCTCCCCATCCCTTGTAGGGACACCTTGCACCCCTCCTAGGGCTAGGGTCCTTTGTAGAGGGCACTTGGCACCCCCCCCCTAGGGCTAGGGTTAGGGTTAAGGCTAGGGCTAGGGTTAGGGTTAAGGCTAGGGCTAGGGTTAAGGTGTAGGGACACAACATGACAAAAAAAAAAAAAAAATCTAATCCACAAGATAAGTTAACACAAGACAATAACAAATAATAATAATAATAATAATATTTTGAGTGTGACAAGTCTACCCTCCTTAGAAAAATTCCGTCCTCGGAATTTGAAATAATTAGACTAGCAATATGGTTACTGACCTGTCTTAGGAAATAAATACGGGTATTGCTTCCGCATGTCTTCCTCCTTCTCCCAAGTTGAATCTCCAGGAGAATCCCTGCTCCACGCAACTCATACTAACGGAATGACCCGATTGCGGAGTATCTTATCTCTTCGATCCAAGATCCCAACGGGTCTCTGTTCTATCCGGAGTGTAGGCCCGATGGTGATTTCTGAATGATCGAGTATATGGCTCGTGTCCGGCACATATCTTCGTAGCTGGGAAACATGGAATACATTGTGAACTCCTTCTAGTGCTGGCGGCAAGGCGAGTCGATATGACACATTCCCAACTTTCTCCAGGATGTCGAATGGTCCAATATATCTGGGACTTAGCTTTCCTCTGGTCCCGAATCTGATGGTTCCCTTAGTTGGTGAAATTTTCAGAAATACATGTTCTCCGGGTTGGAACTCCAATATTCTTCGGTGCTTATCCGCCCACATCTTCTGCCTGTCCTGAGCTGCCTGCAGGTGACTTCTTATTGCTTTGATGATATCCACAGTTTGCGTTACTAATTCTGGCCCCAACAATTGTCTTTCTCCTACGTCGGTCCTGCATACCGGCGATCTGCACTTCCTACCATATAGTGCTTCAAAAGGAGCCATTTTGATACTATCATGATAACTGTTGTTATATGAAAATTCTACCAAATGTAGATGATCATCCCATGCTCCTCCAAAATCTAAAGTACACGCTCTCAGCATGTCTTCTAAGGTCTGAATAGTTCTTTCAGACTGGCCGTCTGTTTGGGGATGGTAGGCGGAGCTAAATTTCAATTTAGTGCCAAGACTTTCTTGCAAGCTTTTCCAGAAATGTGAAGTAAATCTGGTATCTCTATCCGATACTATACTCACTGGCACTCCATGCTGGCTAACAATCTGTCTCATGTACATTTCGGCCAGGACCTCCGTTGACTGTCCAACTCGAAAGGGCAGAAAACGAGCGGACTTGGTAAGTCTGTCTACAATGACCCAAATAGCATTATTACCCCTTTGGGTCCTAGGCAATCCTGTCACGAAATCTATGGTGAGGTGCTCCCATTTCCATTCGGGTATGGGTAACGGCTGGAGAAGTCCTGCTGTCCTTTGATGCTCCGCTTTTACTTGTTGACAGACAAGACATCTTGATACAAATCTGGCGACTTCTTTCTTCATCCCGTGCCACCAAAATGTTTGTCTCAAATCTTTGTACATTTTAGTGCTGCCCGGATGAATGGAATATTGTGAGTTGTGGGCTTCTGACATAACCTCTGTTCTTAAATCTCCACTGGGCACGCATAATCGATCTCCGAATCTTAATGATCCGTCCGGATGCTTCCTTATCCCGGTCTGGAGTCCCTCTTCTGTTTGTTTCCAGATTTTCTGAAGTTTTGAATCATTCTGTTGAGCTTCCTTAATTCTATCTATTAAGGAGGACTGTACTTGCAAGTTTTGCCACATTCCTTCGGTTAGTGGGCGTATCACTTCAATTCCCATTTTTCTCAAATCCTCAAGGATTTCTTTGGGTGTATTCATAAAGAAAGCTTCGGGTCTTCTACTTAAGGCATCAGCCACCTTATTAGCTTTGCCCGGATGATAGGTCAGCTCCATGTCAAAATCCTTCAGTAACTCCAACCATCTTCTCTGTCTCATATTAATCTCCTTTTGTGTGAAGACATATTTTAAGCTCTTGTGGTCTGTGTATATTTTGATTCTTTCTCTATATAAATAGTGTCTCCACAACTTGAGTGCGAATACTACCGCTGCGAGTTCGAGATTATGAGTTGGGTAATTCCTTTCATGCGTCTTTAATTGTCGGGATGCATAGGCTATGACTCTCCCGTGCTGCATCAGTACACATCCTAAACCCTTACCTGATGCATCACTATATATCTCATATCCACCTGAACCAGAGGGTAATGCTAGTATTGGAGCTGTAATTAATCTTTTCTTCAGCTCGTCAAATGCTGCTTGACATTTCTCCGTCCAATTAAATTTCTCTTCCTTCCGAGTAAGACGGGTTAAAGGTTCTGCAATTCTTGAAAAGTTCTCTACAAATCTCCGATAATAGCCAGCCAATCCTAAGAAGCTTCTGATTTCGGCTACTGACTTAGGTGTTGGCCAAGACTTAACTGCTTCTACTTTCTTTGGATCTACCGAGATGCCTTCTCCACTGACAATATGTCCTAGAAATGGTATTTGGTCCAACCAAAATTCACATTTACTAAGCTTAGCATACAATTGTTCTTCCTGCAGAGTTTGCAATACTATCCTCAAATGTCTTTCATGCTCCTCTTCACTTTTGGAGTATACAAGGATGTCATCAATAAATACAATCACAAATTTATCCAGATATTGATAAAATACTCGATTCATCAGGTCCATAATATAGCGGGTGCATTTGTCAACCCGAATGGCATAACTAAGAATTCGTAATGCCCATACCGAGTTCTAAATGCAGTCTTTGGGATGTCTTCCCTTTTCACCTTTACCTGATGATATCCGGATCTCAAATCAATTTTCGAAAATACCCTTGCCTCTCCTAACTGATCAAACAGTTGATCGATCCTAGGTAAGGGATATTTATTCTTGAGGGTAACCTCATTCAAAGCCCTATAGTCAATCACCAAGCGTAGGGTACTATCTTTCTTTTTCACAAATAATACTGGTGCACCCCATGGTGAAGCGCTAGGCTGAATAAACCCTTTTGACAATAACTCCTTTATCTGCTTATTTAACTCAACTAGCTCCTCTTTGTTCATTGGGTATATCTTCTTGGCTTACATACATACTTGGTCACATTCTACCTACATACAGATATATCTTACATTTCATCCATCCTAGCTACATACACATACTTTTCATCTATAGATACTAGGGATCTAAGTCCATATTTCCCTACTTACTTACATTCTTACTACATATATTACATACATTCCACATACACACATGCTTGAGGATCTAAATCCACATCTTCCTGATGTTGTGCACTATTGCGTTTGGATGAGTTTGCAGCCATTCTTCCAAGGTACCATTGCGATCAGTCTTTGGGCCTTTGGTGGGTTCTGCCTTTATCAGGACATAATAATGTACCGAGTTGTAATATTCCTTCCTTTCATCATCTATGTCTGACACTATTGGATACTTCAATTCGTAGTGTACTCCATAGGCTTCGATCATTCCTTTACGCGCTACGTGCCACATCTTCTTTACAAATGCATAATACTCGTCTAGGCTGTGACTATCATTTCCTAGTCTTGCGAAGGGTGCAAACCGAGGCATGACCTAGATTGAAAAGAAAAAAAAAAATTTCTTCCTTAGGTTAGTTACTCCTTAGTAGGATTTAAGATCTAGACAGGAAAGAGGAATTTGTAAGGAAAATGCTACCAACTATTTATCTACCTTACTTAAGGATTTCTAAGATATGATTGGAAATCAAAGTTTTCTATCTGAGTATAAAACCTACGTCTAGACCTAAGGTACGTCCTGAATTTTCCATTTTCGCTGACCTGCATGGGCCACCACTAAAAGACGTGTCACGTCCCACTTCCCAAATGGAATGGTGACGTCATACACATCCCCAGGCTATGCGCCGAAAGTCCGCGATTGTCGCCCGTAAACATCAGCAAAAATGGAAAATGCCAGAGATTACAACTTATTATACATATGGAGATTGTTATACAGGACTTCATCACAATACTTCTACAAACTTATTACAAAAGAAATAACTAGCAAGTTGTCCAGACGATTATTCCTCGTCGTACTGCGGCGTTACTTCAGCGGAGACGTCCTCTTCTTCACCTAGTGAACAATACTAGGTCGTTTTAGAAAACGACAAGCAAGTCCTCGGTCAAGGACGGTAAAGTATGCAAAAGAAAGATGCAGTTCTTCAAAAGAAAGAAATATGCCAACTAGCACTATTATATGTGTTTACTTCACAAAAATCAAGGAAATGTAAATGACATCCTACTCCATAGATTGTAAGATATTCTGAGCTTCCCTTGAGCTCTCAGTAGGATTTTGCTTCCCTTGAGCAATCAAGAAACTACCTACCTTTGATAGGTGGAGTTATTTGCTGGAGTAAGATGAAATTTAGTAGACTAAATGCAATACAATTTTGAGAACAGTACTCTGAATTAATTCCCTAAATAATTCCCGTGAACAATCCCGTTAACCTGGGATCAGGCTGTGATTTTGGAGCCTCCCTTGGGCTAAAACCAATCTATTCGATGTTACTGTCGGAATAGAAGTAGCAGGACAGGAGCCTCTCTTGGGCTAGTACTTATATAGAAGTACTCATCAGGATATTCAGGAATTGCTGATCAGCCTTTTTATGGTTATTATGTTACGGGATATCTAGGGATATTCAGTTGTCCTCCCCACCCAATGATTCTAAAATTTCCGAAAATCAGAAATTTGTCTATCTCCTAAATTTTTCAAAAATTTCGGCAGAGTCTCCTTTGTATTTAGGAGCTCCGACAATTTACAAAACATGATATAAAGAGATATATGGGCTCGCCGACCCCTTCGGTGGAGCAACCCTCAACACCGGAACCACGCATTTAATATCCGGGTACGCCGACCCCTTCGGTGGAGCAACTCTCAACACCGGAACCACGCAGTTGTATAATGTGTATACTTAATTAAAGGAACCTTTACCTTGGCAAGCAAGCAAGCAAGCAAACAATTTTTTACCTTTTTCCTTTAGCAAGCAAGCAAGTAATCATGCATTTAAATTTATTGTTCGACAGTTGCTTTATGATAAGCTAGTCATTTAAGAAATAAAATTGTCAGTACTCAATAATAATAAAGTATGAATCTCTCACATGATAATGCATGCTATGAAAGTTTATATTACTTGAGGCCTTGGCTAGACTTGATCTAAGGTTTCAACGCTAACTTATACTGGCCATTATCGAAGTTGACTTCTTAATGATGGAAAAGGGTTAAATTTTGAATAATCATAGATGCAGGGTTACCATAACATATGGGTACCTATAAACACACATTCTAACTAATTAATCAAGCTGGAACGGGTTAATTTAGCACAACTTTACTTATGGACAGAATAATAATAAAATAAAAAATATACTAAAACTAAAAATTAACTCTCATTTACACATGCCATGTTAAAACAAATCATGCGTATGGGTTTCCCCCTTGAGTATATGGGTAGTAACCCTAAAGTACGTTAAGACTTATAGGTGTCCATGACAATTTTGTGTATATGAATTTGTATCAACTACGTAATATTAGATGCTTGGGTTGAGTCAGCATGATATTGCAAAAAAAGGAAGTAAAACTTTTTACACGTCCAATATGTAACTTGGTTTTCTTATGATAATCTAGGTTGAATTTCTACGTTGTACCGATACCTATGATTTTACAAGTCATAATTCTTTGATTGCACATATTAAGCCAAATTTATATGAATACACAACAATAATTATACCAAGTATCCATAAATAGAGTCCTACACATTTTTATACTCATAAATCCAATTAATTTCTAAAATGACAAACTTTGTCATTTATTTCTATAAATTCCAGAATTAATAATAACAATATTAATCCCAAAGAACACAATAATTCCTAAAAGAAATTTTCGAGAGGAAATTGATTAAGGAGTGAAGAGAGAAGGAGGACTTGCCTTGGGTTGGAGATGACCTAGACTTTTCTTCCACAACTCCTAAATTAAACCCCACAACAAGAGAGTTTTGTTAGCAACTCTAACCTAGGTTTAAGTTAGAGAAGAAAAATAGAGATTGGGGAAGAAGAATAGAGATTTAGAATTTTTACCTAGGTTTTCTTTGGATTTGGAAGTGGAAGAGGAGGAAGATGAAGTTGAGGAGGAGGTGGAAGTGGAGAGGAGGTGGTGCTTGGTGGCGGCCGGAGGCTGGCCGGCGGCAGCAGGGGCGGCGGGCGGCGCTGGCGGCGGCGGCGGGCGGCGCTGGCGGCGGCGGCGGGCGGGCACAGCGGCGGCAGCAGCAAGGCAGGAGCGGCAGCGGCAGCATGAGGCTTGGGGGGGGTCGGGTGGCGTGTGTGAGTTTGTTTTGTTTTTTTTTTTTGTTTTTTTGTTTTTTTTTCTCTTTTCTTTTGGTCATGAAGAGGGTTGTATATATATATATATATATATAGGGAGAGTGTAGTGGTGAGGTGTCCCCCTCCCCATCCCTTGTAGGGACACCTTGCACCCCCCCTAGGGCTAGGGTCCTTTGTAGGGGGCACTTGGCACCCCCCCCTAGGGCTAGGGTTAGGGTTAAGGCTAGGGCTAGGGTTAGGGTTAAGGCTAGGGCTAGGGTTAAGGTGTAGGGACACAACATGACAAAAACAACATGACAAAACAAAAAAAAAAAAAATCTAATCCACAAGATAAGTTAACACAAGACAATAACAAATAATAATAATAATAATAATAATATTTTGAGTGTGACACAGTAAAACCTATCCATGCACACCACCACACTTGGACTATAAAACCGAACTTTTGAAATAGGCCTCTATACCTATGATGTAGTCTCCCCTCTTAGAAGGTGAAGTCATTCGTAACCCTTGTTCCATCTACCTAGAAGTTGCGATACTATCTTGTATTGCTTGTTTGTGTGTTTAAATAACCACGGAAAGGATCACAATCTTGATTTCTCCGAAATCCTGTTCTATTATGGAACCTTGTTCGAATTAATTTTGAGAACAGAATTTTTGGATTGCACGGGTTGCAAGCCCTTTTAGAAACGAAGGGCTCTTCGAGTTAGCAAGTGACTGGACTAGAGTAGCCCAATCTAGTAAATAAGTCGATGGTTCATAGACCTTCTTTCCGTCTACATCATTGGATACTCTCTACCGCCCTGAAAACTTCATCAATTGTTCTCGATTATTCTTCCTTATCTGCCTGTCCTTCTTATTGCAGAGCGACGAATAATCATGATAATTAGAATTTATTATTTCTTAGTCCACTTATGTAAATTTGTTTGTGAAGTTTTCGGGTTGCTAGATAGATAGGAGAGGATTATAGAGGCCAAACGCAGTAGATATCTATCGTAACAAATTTAACAATTAGTTAGATGATTATAAAGTTTTAGAGACATGAGGATTGAGGGAGTAGTGAGACCAAAGGTGGGTAGAAAGTCTTCGGAGTCCCGTTGTTACAACATGGCTAGGAGGAGGTTATAAACTGTTTTTGAGGAATTAAGATTCGAGGAGATTAATGTAATGGTAGAGTTTCTTTTGAATTTAAGGAATAGTTACGAGTTAGAATTTCGGGGACGAAATTATCTTTAAGGTGGATAGATTTGTAACCCCTCTTCCCGGAATTTTGATAATATTTTTATTTATTTATTTGAATTAAATGATGATTTTTAGAGTTTTATAAATAATTATTTAATTAATTATTAAGATAGAGGACTTTAGCCATGGTGGAGATTTGGAGTACAAGGTAACTAGAAATCGTGGCACTGATAGTGCAGTGACGTGCCTAGACAAGTGTATTAGCCATGCCAAGGAAGGCCGAGCCATAGTAATGTCCTAACTAGAAAAACCAGACCAATTTGCAACTTAACCCTTGCCGAAGTTTAGGTATCTATTAATTATACTATTGATTTTAGGAAAATCGATTATACCATTTTAGTCTGGACTAGACCCGAACTGAGCCCAAGCCTATGTAGTC
>JANAVB010008599.1:15901365-16106365 GCA_029216955.1 Iris pallida
CGGAATTCGAATTGGTCGCGTGTGCGCGACGAATTTGATGCGTATCCGTCGAAATTCACCGTATCGGCCCCTGTGCAGATTTTCCAATTACTTTGTACACGCTCGTAAGATCGAGACAAAACTTACGCCAACAGGACCATATCATTTTTTTGGTCCTGTGTGCCAAGTTTGGTCCGATTCTGAGACTGTTGATAAAATTACCGTTTTACGGGCCCTACGGTCCCACTCAACGGGCGATTTTGTGCACGGCCCCTCGAAATCGAAAATTGGTTGGGTTCGTATCGGAAAACTGGATCCGTAGACATGTAGTTTGATGACTTTAGAGATCGTTGACTCTGGCACGCTTTTCGGTGCAAAGCGGGTCCAACGGCGGATATCGTTTTTGCCCAAAATTACCATTTTACCCCTATATCCAGAATTGGACTTAAAGACAGGCAATCCTAGCTAATTTGACTATTCTGAGATCATTGGTATTGTCTATTTTAGCATCCGGGGACTGTTGTACAGGTTTTTGACTATTGTGGCACATTGAGTAGTTCAGGCAGTCGGTTTCACCAGCAGAGGACCACAGGCGAGTACAGTTTATTGTCTATATTTTGATATTGATCTTTACTATATTTCATTGATTGGTCATTGGTTATGTGATTTTATACTCTATTATAAATTGTTGAGTCGAAATAAGAAGTACCAAGGATGTGTGATCCGACCGTAGACCGTGTTTATTTTTATGCAGTAGATCTCGTAGACCATGTTTATTTTCATGCAGTAGATCTCGTAGACCATATTTATTTTCATGCGATAGATCTCGTAGACCGTGTTTATTTTTATGTAGTAGATCTCGTAGACCGTATTTATTTTATGCTGTAGATCTCGTAGACCGTGTTTATTTTTCTGCAAGTAGACATTGTAGACCGTGTTTATTTTCTGCAAGTAGATCTCGTAGACCGTGCGGTATAGTGTCCCAGACTGATCACATATCAAAGGTACTTCTAACAGTTGGGGAAAGTGTTTGGTGTCTATTTATTTACTATTGGTTTTTCGTATTTCCTGTTTATTTTCAAACTCATGATTGATGTCTAACCCTTGTCTTATAGTCATTTTCTTTATTTGAAATTGCATTCAGTGAATTGTGCTCGTTCCATTCCTGACTGAAAACCAACATTTTCTGGTTAGCCGTGGATTCACTTAGCTCGGGGAGTGATAGGAATACTTGCAGACAAAAGCCTAGAGATTAGCTAGATAGTTGAGTTGTAGTCATTCATTTATTTGTACAAGTTTATATTTTTCTACAAATGTAAAACTTGTGATCATTGTAAATTAAATTAATTTGTGAATGAGCATTATTTATGATTTTGATCTTCATGGCCGCGCCAGCGTTCTACCGCCGACACTGCGGCGTAGGCTGGCTTGGACTCGTCTCGTATCCGTTTTAAAAAAAAGGGTGCGGGTCGTGACAGTCTGCCACGACATCTGGATCCTTTTCACGACCGATGTGAAGATTGGCATCATTCACGACTCGAAGAAAGCGCTGACGTGTTGGGTAGAACACCCCATGCTTCAAAATCGGTCACTTCTGTTTGCCGTTCACGGTAGCTGTGACATCACCAAACGAAAACAGCTCTGGGACTCCCTGACTGATACCCAACAAACAACACCTACCTCCCTTGGCTCTGTGTTGGCAACTTCAATGTTGTGACTTCCAGGGAGGAGAAGCTGGGAGGCTGCCCTCCCCCTCCGACGGCCATGCACGACTTCACCAACTTCATTTTCAGCACCCACCTGTCTCCCTTCAGTTCTCCGGTAGCGCCTTCACGTGGTACAACATACATGAAGGTACTCGGAGGTAGTACTCTCGCCTCGATCGAGCCCTCATCAACCGTAAGTGGTCAAACATGGAGCTCATCACTAATCTTCGCACCTAAATACGACCGAATCAGATCACTCCTCCCTCCTCATTGAGATCAGTAGAAACACGAACCAATCCAAAAAAAACTTTTGATTCCTCGACCTCTAGAGACATCACCACCAGTTCAGAAATACGGTGGAAGCAGCATGGAGAAGCACGGACGACCTCGACCCCATCGCCCGTGTGACTGCCAAACTCAAAGCCACCAGAAAAGCGCTCACTTATTGGAGCAAAGAAGCTTTCGGCGACATCTTTCAAGCCGTGCGCATCGTTGAGGATGATGTCACCCGTACGGAGATTATGTTTGCCCAAGATAGATCTCCCGCGGCACGGGCATCGCTCAACCTTACTAAAGCGCTTCTGAAGTTCCGACTCAAAGTGGAGACAGAATTCTGGAAGTAGAAATCCAGGTTGACCTGGGATATTGAAGCGGACAAAAACTCCAGCTACTTCCACTCTTGCGTTAAGGGCCGCAGACAACAGCTTAGCCTCCACCAGATATCTGACGAGAGCGGTCGCATCCTCAAAGACCCACGAGAGATCCAAATGGCCGTAGCTTATTTCTACTCCAAGCTGTTCACCAAAGACGCCATCTACAAGGACAAAAAATTCATGGCATTATCCCCAACCTGATAGATGACAGAGACAACATCCAACTGACGTTCTCGCCCTCCGAGTTAGAAATTAAAGAGGCGGTCTGGGCCCTGAACGAGCACAGTACCCCCGGGCCTGACGGATTCACTAGGGTTTTCTTTAGATCTTAATGGGACACTATTAAAGTTGACCTCTACGAGGCGGTTACTGCATCCTTCCAAGGATCTAGGTATCCCAGATTGATATCCAGCACTAATCTGATCCTTATCCCTAAGAAAGACAACCCATAGACTTTCAAAGATTTCTGCCCTATCAGCCTCTGCACCTTAACTAAAAAAATCTTTTCAAAGATCATAACCAACCGCATGACGAATATCCTCCCCAAGATCATCTCGGAAGAGCAAAGTAGTTTTGTGACAGGCCGCAACTTCCTTGACAATATTCTGCTGGCTTAGGAAATGATCACTTGCATGAAATTCCCGTCCATGGGTGGAAACGTCACAATCAAGCTGGATATGGAGAAGGCGTACAACTAGTTTGACTAGCAATTTATGATATAGGTGTTCAGGGCCTTTGGATTCTCGGAGACTTGGATCGATATCGTCTGGAGATCTATCTGCGACTCCTGGTTCTCCACAGTAATCAACAGTCAAGCTGAGGGCTTCTTCAAGTCTAGTCAGGGTATCAGACAAGGAGACCCCCTATCCTCCACCATATTTATTATAAGGCCGAAGCTCTGAGCAGAAACTTGAACAACATGGTGGGGCTTCCCCGATTCCAGCATTTTCACACATCTAGCGGGTGCCCGATCATTACTCACCTGGCTTACGTTGATGACATCCTCATCTTCTCTTCCGGAGATGCGGGATCCGTCGAGGTGGTTAACAACACTCTGCAGAGATACTCTAGATGCTCGGGGTAGCGTGTCAACCCCAACAAAAGTGTCATTTACGTACACAACAATACAGATAGAGAACACTCTGTGACTCTCACCAATATTGCATCATTCTCTGTGGCTTATCTCCCTTTCTCCTATTTAGGGTGCCCGCTGGTGTATGGCAGAACTAATGTGTGCATCTTCACGAGCTGGTTGGCAAAATCAGGAATAAGATCGAGGGATGGCACAACGCAATTTTATCGCCCGGAGGGAAGATGATCCTGATACAACACCTGCTTGCTTCCATCCCCATATACACCCTTGCTACTTGCTCTCCCCCGAAGAAGGTCCTTACCCCTATAGAACATCTCTTCACTGATTTCTTCTGGGGCCACTGCGACGGTAAGGATAAGCACCATTGGGCCAGCTAGGACTCTATGGCTAGACCAACGACGGGGGGAGGGGGGGGGCTAGGTTTCAGCAGGCTGGCTCATGTTGTCGATGCCTGCTCGATGAAGATGTGGTGGAAGCTCCGCGTGAGTAGATCCATTTGGGCTCGGTTCATGAAGGCCAGATACTTCAAGCATACTCACTCGTCAGTCACAGTCGCTAACAGTAGATCCTCAGCAGCTTGGCGACGTATTTTGAACGGCCGACGTCTCGTTGAGCCATTAATTTGTCTCTAGCTGGGTACGGGGGCATCGTCTTTATTCCTCGAGCGATGGTCCGGGGAAGATCTCCTTCACCCACGCTCGAATGCCCCCTCCCCTCAACAGCGAGATTAGAGACCTGTGTGCTAACGAGGGCAGCTAGAACTAGGAGAGGACTAGGGATTAGATCGGGAGGAGGCCGTCGAGTGACTCGCCGACTCCGGGCTGGATATATGGATGGAGAATGACTCACTGAGGTGGTCTCTCTCAGCTTCTCGCTAGCTTCGACGAGATGAACGGTTCGCAGCATCGGAGTGCCGTCGCCCATTATCGGGCCGTTCTGGCAGCACTACATTCCAAAAAATTAGTCATTTCTGATCTGGAGAGCCTTGCATAAGAAGCTTCCAACAGATGACGCCCTCACTACCATAGGTTTCAGTCTAGCTTCGGCGTGCCACTACTGCTCGGTACGCCAGTCAGAAACCACTGAGCACATTCTTCACACCGGAGACCTGGCTTCGCAGATGTAGTACGCTTTCTCCAATAGCTACAACCTAGGACAGGTAGTTGGCAACTTCTGATCTTCTGGCGTCTTGGGACAGTGTCTCGCACAACCACCAGATCTTTGTAGCTGCCATCACGTAGGTCATCTGGAAGAACCGCAACAAATTCAGATACGAAGGAGTCCAATACTCCTCTAACCAGCTGATCAGAGAAGCTAACAGACATATTCTCAAGATCAGCAGACACTGCAAGTATACCCGAAACGATTTTTGGCACTCCCGTACTAGCTGACCTTCAGGTGGTTGGTTCTTGAGCGGGAGTTTGTTTTGCCTCCCGACTCCTTTTGCTCCTTCTTTCTTTTTTGGGCCCTTTTGGCGCTCTTACTTGTAAAGGCTTCGGCATTTAGTGCCTTTATATGAATGATAACAAGGGAAGTTTTACTATATATATATGTGTGTGTGTGTGTGTGTGTGTGTGTGTGTGTGTTTTATAACGCTTTGACATATGATATATATATACATATCCAGAACTGTTTGGAAAGCGTTGTATATGTAATTCCTATTTATAACACTCCTAAATAGATGTGTTATATATATGGAAAATATTTATAACGATTCAGAAATTTTGTGTCATATATAGTTGTATTATGTATAATATTTTTTGGAGAAAAAAAGTGTTATATAAGGATGGATCATTTATAATAGTTTTAGTAAACATTTATATAACTAGTTTTATGACGGTTGAGGGCTTACAAAAACGTTATAAAATGTCATTTATGACTGTTTTTAGCTGTCATAAAAAGTTATTTTTCTTGTAGTGGCTTGTCCCACGGGTTTATAAGTTGTATCACATGATTTATGGCATAGTCGTAACACTGATATGGAACACGTCTTGTTCAAGTCAAGTAGGAAGGCTATATAGTAGTCATTTTCTGGGTTTCAAGAAATGGAAAAGTTCACACGACCATTTGTCACTGATACGACCTCTCATTTGGAAGTCTCCAATGAAGTATGGAAAGCATGGTTATGAATGAAGAAGAACATAGTTCGAGTCATATGGTGAGTTAGGTAGGCACCATTGCATGGTCATGGACAACTTGTGCACAAGGCGTAGTCTTTCTCGAATGAATCACCGGGGCACCAAAATCATGTCGGCCTAGGAGGACGCAAGATGGCAAAGATGGATGTTGTATATATTGCATAGGAGATTCGAGGCTTCCATGGAGTAATTACCCTGGATGATCGTCGTCTATCCTAGGCGTATCGCATAGGAGATTCGTGGCTTCCATGGACTAGCTACATGCATTAGATGATCGTCGTCTATCCTAAGGCAAGTCCAAGATAGTTTGACAATGCTAGTGACCTTTCATATAGATGAGTCGGCATATGTCACTTCCGTTTTCTTTTATACGTATTTTTAGTATACGTGTACAGATTTTTGACATTGTCAGGTGACCCGTATTTACACTTGTCTTACTTAGTCTTGGTTTGGTTCACCTTGGTTCATCATGGCATGTTAACTTGGCTTGGCTTGGCTTGGTTTGGGTTGGTTTGATATGAGAAGGATTGGTAGATAAACCGACTTATCTCTCTCCTCTCATTTATTTCTCCATTAACTCTTCTCCTCCTTCTCTATTACTCCACCCACCAATTTAAGGCAAGTGCAACTTGCTCCATGGAGAACATAATGGATCTCCATTTTTGATTGTTCTATTCTCTTTTTTGCATGATTCTAAGCATCTTTTGCTCTCCCACTCTATTGTAAATTATTCTTTTGAGACGTTTAGCCGTCGATCATGTGTTAGCTCGTGTTGCAACTTAATTTTTGTCTGCCTAAGGGCTGTAACATGATTAACAAATTCTAGGGTTGATCATGCATGACTTAACTCTTGCTAGTCTTCGTATTTTGTATGACTAGCTTCATGATCATCTGAATATGTAATGTTTAGAATACCTTTGTATGTCTGATGATCTAACATCTTGTAACAATTATTCGCTTGCTTAAGATTGAGACGCTAGGCTTATTCTTGATCATAAGAGACTGATAGATTGTAGATAAACCCTCATTCATCTAGACAGCTGTGACTGTATTGCGAAGTGCGTTGCACTCCAATGTATGAAACTGGCTGTGTCTGTCCTCCGCTCTCCAGTATTCTAGTTCTGGGACACGGTTTAAGTGGTGGCCCATTTAGGTCTTGTAAATCAAGATGTGTGAGGATTTACTGGATAGATGTCTCAATCAATATTCGCCCTTGACCCTACTCGTCCTTTCTAATCTTTCCGAATCTTGACCTGATAATATGCTCTTATCCTTGATCTATCTTGGTTCTTTCTTATTGTTCCTCATGTCATTTTCTTCAGTGACATTGTTCTTGTTCCTTCCGATCAGCTAGATGAAGCACCTCCTGTAAACCAGCAGCAACCTGGGGACCAAACCTAGCATTCAGGGACAGCATTCCGACTCATGCCTTCCGGGGGGTAAAAGCCACCAGTACAGTCAGTCCAGCCTACAGAGCCTGATAATAGAACCCTGATGGGACTCATCCGGGACTTGCTTACATCACAGGATCATCGAGGTGATGCTATGCAACGAACAATACAAGAAGCTATGGACAGAGTTGGTTATCAGGGGAACAATACAGCCAACAGCTTCAAGCGCCTGTACCCTCCCTTCTTTGATGGCAATGAAGATGCTATTACTGTTGATGGTTGGCTTTAAGACATATAGGTTATTCTGGAGGCAGCTAGAATTCCAGCTAAAGAGAAAGAAACTATTCAAGGAGAAATTGTTCAAGGTCAGACTTGGGCAACATTCAAGAAACTGTTCAATGAGAAATTCTTTTTCGATACAGCACTCGGTGCCTTGGAGGCACAGTTGGAGAGTTTAGTTCAAGGGAACCAGACCGTTGAGGAATACGCCGGGGAGTTCTGCCGTTTGGGTAGATTCGTTGAGGATCTTACTGAGGCCGAAAAGGCGAGGAGGTTCTGCAGGGGTTTGATCAGGGAGATCAGGTCGTATACCAAGAGCAGCCGCGACGCCACTTTCGAACAGATTCTGGTAGGAGCCATGGCAGCGGAGGATGATCTTAGGCTGAAGGAGAAGAGGACGCGAGACACTCAGGGAGCTAGTGGCAGTGCAGGCCCGGCCAATATTCCCCGCTTACAGATTCAGCAGTAGTATCTACAGTAGATGTCCCGCTTACAGATTCAGCAGCAGTATCCGCAGCAGATGCCCCGCTTACAGATTCAGCAGCAGTATCCACAGCAGATGCTCCACTTGCAGATTTAGCAGCAGTATCAGCAGCCAAGGGTCTACTTCCAGCAGTAGCAGTTTCAGGACCGTGTACCCTTTCAGCAGGTGTAACAGCAACAGAGGCAGCAGCAGGCCCCGGGACAGCAGCTTGTTATCATTTGCCCTTTCTGCAAGAAACAAGGGCACGATTGGGACGGATGCCGGGAGAGGCTGGACAAATGTTTACTTTGTGGAGGATCCGATCATCGGCTGAGAGAGTGTCCTGAGTCATTTGGACAGACAGTCAGGTAGCAGGAGCTAGGGCTCTGGTGGGCCAGCAGAAGGGATTATCCTTACCGACTCAGCAGCAGAGGTACATGAAGCATCAGCAGCAGGCCATGGGAAGCCAGCATGGGTGAGCTTTTGCCAGGACAGTCGAGGATGCATAGGCCATTGGAGATCTTGCTGCAAGTTTCGTTCTTTTCGATCCATTTCCGCAATTGCCTCTTATAACTGCCTTGAAAATTCAATTCCCTCTGTTCTTTGTTGATTTATCAATTTTGTTCTGTTGTTCTTGTGTTATGTTTGATTTTTTTTTGAGATAAATCATATAGGTTAGGTCACCTCAGTTATGGTATCTAGAATCTTCGATAGTCGTATTAGCTAGCATAGTGAGGATATATAGTCGGATTTAGGACGTATTTCTCGGGTGTAGGAATTTAAGGTTTTCGCTGCCAAGCATGCGGCAATGTAAAAATTTTAAATACCATAATTCTAGAGGTATGTACCTTAGTCAAGGACTCTGTGATTATCGTAGCCTTGCTCACTAGCATGACAAAGATTCTGAGTATCATGATTTTGGACAGACGCATATGATTATCGAACTGTGTTATTTTGAGACTATGATTGTGGGGGTGTTTGACCTAGAAGGAGTACTACCATCTTAAATTTCGAGGACGAAATTTTTCTAAGGTGGATAGACTTGTAACACCAGTTTTCTAAATTAGGATAATTTTAAAATTTTGTAATATTAATCTTTTATTAATGATATTTAAATCATGATATAATTTTTGATAATTTTTAATCATTTTAAAACTATTTAAAACCATGACTTGTAATTTTGGTGTTTTGCTAGTGTAACCCTAGAGACAGCTTGACCTAGAGCCTAGCCATGTGATTAGGGTGTTTCATTTATCATTTTTAGCTTGAGGGTATTTTGGTCATTTTGAATTAATTTGAATTTAATAGGATTTATTAGAATTTATTGGAATGTATGTGAATTTATTATTAATTAAATAATTGCTTGGTGTCTTGTTAGTCTTTAACCTAGAATGGACCTAACCTAGAACCTTAGACTTAACCCACAGGCTAAGTTAGAATGGTTAACTTAAGTTGTGGTTAGAAAATATCTAGTTCGGATCTAAATAGGAGTTTTAGTTAGTGAGACTTGATTTAGTGAAATGGGCCTATAAAATGTTGAACTTGATTAGCCTAGAGAAAGCCCAAAGCCCACTAACTAGAAACCCTAACCCTAGTTTCCTATTGTGGCCGGCCCGATAGGGATCCCCCCTATAAAGCCCCTCTTCCTTGTTCTTGCCTTTTTTTATTAGTTTTCCAAGTTTTGAAGAAAGAGGTAAAGAGCCATTTTTCCTAATCCATAACTTTCTCATTTTAAGTCCTTTTTGGCTCAAATCTTCTGCATTAGATTTTAATCAATCTCTACTTGATGTTCATGGAGAGAAATCTCAGGTTTAAATCAATTTGGAGATTTTGGCTAGCAAGGAGATCCCCTTTTTGAAGCTTTTCATTAAAAGTTCAACCAATAGGTAAACCCTCATAATCACCATTAGATTTTGATTTCTTTGCATGATTGTATAGCCCTAGGAGTCCCCTAGCAGCTAGCATAGGTTTGGTGTCGAGTCGTGTCCATTTCGTGTCTGTATCGGACTCATATCAGTCTATACAGTGAACTGTTTGATGAAATGCCATACTCATATTTATTTCTTTATTTTTGAAAAATGTTTGAAGGGTTTTGTAGATCTATATGAGTACTTTAATTTTCGTAAAGAGGTGATAGTATTTTTGTGTCTGTGTCGGGTGCACGAGGGGTTGGACACGCTGCGTACTGACTCAGTTCAGTGCCCTGTTACCTCGTATCCATTTCTCCCTGGATACGACACTTCGACACACGATTTCTGGTGAGGAGGTGGGGGCCACGATTGTCAGTGTGTCCCCAAAGTTTGGGGAGAGATGGTGCTGTGTCGAGGGAGTTCTCGTGTCTGCATCGAGTTTGCACTGTACATCTCCAGTCGATCAGTCGGCTCTGACACACGACTGGAACTTGGACATGACACAGGTTCAACCCAGGTCAGGGTATAGGAATCCTAGCCCTACTACGGACGAACCCCTATGCACAAGCTCGACCCACTTCGAGCCCTGTGTCGAGCCCAGGAAGGCTCGACACGCACGCACGAGGACAGACAGTAACAGTGCCAGTTTTGTGTTTTTGCTGTATTGGACACGTTTGTGTCCACTTGGTGGATACGTTTGGTTATGGCTGACACCAACACATATGAAACTCACATTACCAACCTTTTGTTTGCAATGTATTGATTTTCAAATATGTTTTGGGCTGGGAACTAGGTTTTGATGAACTGTACAGTAATGTATATATTTTCTATTTTCTCGAATGAGTTTAAGTGAGTTCAACTGCAAATTGATATGTTTTATAACTGTTATATCATCCCAGATCTGTGTTTTTGTGTTGGGGTTTATGAGGGGCTTTAATTGTAAGGGTTGGATGAATTTGGGGATGTTCGAGTATGTTTTGATACTCGAATTGTTAAAACTGAGAACCGTTCTATTAGTTCCAGTTCTTGATAATTTTGAATGCTAATTTATGATAATTTTAGATGTTTATATATGTTGACATAATTGTGATAATGTGTTATCATAAATGGGAATGGGATTGATGTGTAACAGTTAATTAGACTGTCAATGCATTGTACTATCAGTGACTGGTACACTGTTTGAGAATACACATGTACACACTTGTGAAAACCTGAGATTACACATATTTGCACACATTGATCGTTCACCTTAAATATGAGAATTTGTACATAGTACCATGTTAAACTGTTAACCTGGAATGTTACCTATAAACTGAATGCATTGTTCCTAATACCTATCATTCACACAAATGTACACACTAGCACCCCTAAACACTGAATTCCTGAGAAACTTTTTGAAAACCTGAAAAAACTGGAATGTTCCCCCATGTATACACTGTTGAAAACTGAGTTTTGCAACACATTACACTGTCTAAATTTCTGCTACCAATTGACACTACACCTAGCCATGTAACCCCTATGACATATCACATATACACACATCTATACACTGTAGAATTTCTGAAAACACATAGCTAATGACACACACTTATGTACACACATTGCACATATATATGTCACTCACTCACAGGAGACACACACCAATCTACCCTATGCAAACTTGAGATTGTATCACTCACACATTCACCTGAAAACTGAGAATGGAGACCACCTTACTGTTACACACTCACACATGAATGTAGACACACATGAAAACTGGAAACCCCCTATTCCTGAACACACATTTGAGAACACTGGATTAGTGATTCCTATTTTCATCTAAGTTAAGTTACTAAATGGGAAGGAGTGCATTGTTGGTAAACTGAATTTCTGGGAACACACAGGACACTGAATTGCACAATGAATTTTGAGTCCTATTACACATAATGTCCACACACTTTTCTACAGAATTTTTTCTATTCACTGATTTTTCCTGAAATCTATACACCCACACTCTACAACTGAGAACTGCTAACTACATTACACACACCTTGGTCACATTCCACACACACACATGCCTAAGTTATATCATTGTATATATATGCATACATGTATACATTAGCTTCCTTGAGATGTTCCTATTTAACCTTGATGCATATGAACCCCCATGCCACATGACACACACACACACACACATATGCAATGTTTCCCTCTATCCCTCGCTCTCTCGCTCTCTCTCTCTCTCTCTATATATATATATATATATATATATATATATATATATATATATATATATATAGGCCTAAGTGTAAATATATATATATATATATATATATATATATATATATATATATATATATATATATATATATATATATATATATATATATATATATATAGGCCATGTTATATATAGGCCTAAGTGTTGTATGCTAATTTATGCATGCATATATGTAGATATATATGTATATACATGAAATTCATGATTGATAGCTTAAATAGTTACATGTGAATGTTGTCTAAATATTGATAGCTTGTGTAAGTGCTAGCCTAGGCTTGGTTAGGCCTAGTGACACTTATTAGACTTGTTTGGGCTAGGACTTGACCTAGTTTGACTAGTGTGGTCGACTAGAGTTGACCAAGTGTTGACTTTAGTCTAGTTTGACCTAGACAGCATACAAATGTATTGTACATTTCATTATCATCCCCTGTATACATCTTGACTTGTGTTGCTCTAAATAGGAGTCAGATAACTCATCTCGGGCAGTATATTCTCACAGACATTCAGATACCAGACGAGTACATTCTCTGATCATTTCTTAACTTGCTTGGGATTATATTCCTGTTCTAGTTTATCTTATTTGATGCTGTCACGATATTATCACGGATTGGTACTATATGGATCCCTACATTGAGATGTTATCCCCCTCGGGAGTATTATATACATCATGTCGTATTTTTCATGTACATTATGTATTCCTCGCTCTCATGTTATTCATGTTTCTTATGTGCTTCATGTTCGTTCATTCTCACTCGTGTACTCTCATGTGCTCTCATGTTCGGTCATGTTTCTCGTGTATTTCATGTATAACCTATACTTCATGTGTACCCTTCATGGGCCTTCATGTGGAATTCATGTGCACTCAGTTCTGAGCCCTCATGTATACTTCATGTACACCCATCTATGGGCTTTCATGTGAAAATCATGTACGTAACATAACTTGTCTGGATCCTTATGTATTGATTGGGGTATGGGGGAGTATAAGTAGTCATGTGAACAATTCCAAAGTAGTATAACCATGTGCGCCTCTTTAGTATATTCATGTGCAAATCCAGCCGTTCACATGTCGACTTTGTACTCTAAATCACTAGTCACTGGTAGCTCTCTACTTATAGTAGATATTTTTATTACAGTTTTCTCTCTATTTACATCATGTACTTCTTTCAGTTTCATGTATCGTACTCTCTTGCATGTTTATATTTTCTAACCTGTTATGATCTGCGTGAGATGTATTGTGCTTGCTCCCGTCCTGACTGGACCGGTTGAAAATTTTACAGAGGATGATGAGGAACCCTGCACCCCTTACTATGGAACTTGCCTATATGACACTCGCGACCTGGACCCCTTGGGAGGTTCAGACAGTTGCTGAGGATGATATCCATGCATAGTGTAGATAGTATAGACTGTTCCTTATTTTTATGTTAGTAGTTGTCTAGATTCAGAGTTGTATTACTATGGAGATGTTCAAACTTATGTTATTTCATTTCTGTTGTACCTCAGTTGAGGATTTCTCTATCTATTCCATCGTGCTATATTCTACCTTTAGATTGTGATTGAGTTGTACCTTCTGTGATTGGCCTCCTTTGGAGAGTATTTTATATTATGTAGTTATAGTTCATGACCTAGAACATCGTTCTACCGCCGACACTGCGGCGTAGGCTGGGCGCTGTTACGTACTCGCACCCTCACGGTGGGTGCGGGTTGTGACACGTTTTTAGTGGTGGCCCATGCAGGTTGAGTTTGTGTAGTGATATTCGAACTAGAGTATCACTACATCCTGCAGTAGGATTAGGATTATTCATGAGGTACTCAATCATATTAGAAAAAACTCTTAACTGAATCCCTGCCATCTAAATTCCTGTTGAAGATTGCTTCCTCGAAATAACTGTCCTCCATTGAATTATCGTTTCTCTCTCAGTATTGATTACTTGTTTGATCTGTCTCCAGGATGGTGATTGAGACACGATCGCATCACTCTGGCCCAACAGACGCTGGTGAGAGGCCTACCATCCCTCGTCTGATTATGGACGCTGGGACCACAATACTTCCTGTTTCTGCTCATATAGGAGCTTCTACAGCTTTTGGGAGTGCACCTCCACCAGTCCGGAGGTCTTCCTCCGTCATTCCGGATACATATCAGCAGCAGTTACCTACAGGGACAGTAGATGCAGCTCAGATGTTTACCCTTTTCTAGCAATTTTTGGAGACTCAACAGCTGATGCAGCAGAGCCAGTCTGCTGATTTCCGACAAAACATACAAGATACTCACCAGTTGGTCAGGACGATAGTAGAGCTGGTGGCTGCTCAGCCACTAGGAGGTCAGCTGCAGCCATATCAGTCGAAGACTCCAAACATCCAATCCTTTAAGAAGATGGGACCCCGAGACTTCAAGGGTACAGAGGGCATCATATACGCTGACGATTGGATAGAGCATATTGAGGAGATACTGCGATTGGCACAGATACCATCTGGATTACAGATCGAGGCAGCAACCAGTCAGATGCAGTACTTGGCTCATACTTGGTACCAGATGGACCCGAGGGTTGGTACAGCCGGTCAGACTTGGGCAACGCTCAAGAAACTGTTCAAGGAGAAATTCTTTCCTGATACAGCACTCGGTGCCTTGGAGGCACAGTTCGAAAGTTTGGTTCAAGGGAACCAGACCGATGAGGAATACGCCGGGGAGTTCTGCCGTTTGGGTAGATTCGTTGAGGATCTTGCTGAAGCCGGGAAGGCGAAGAGGTTCCGCAGGGGTTTGATCAGGGAGATCAGGTCGTATACCAAGAGCGGCCGTGACGCCACTTTCGAGCAGATTCTGGTAGGAGCCATGGCAGCAGAGGACGATCTTAGGCTGAAGGAGAAGAGGACGCAAGACACTCAGGGAGCTACTGGCAGTACGGGCTCGGCCAAGATGTCCCGCTTACAGATTCAGCAGTAGTATCCGCAGCAGATTCCCTGCTTATAGATTCAGCAGCAGTATCCGCAGCAGATGTCCCGCTTACAGATTCAGCAGTAGTATCCGTAGTAGATGCCCCACCTGTAGATTCAGCAGCAGTATCAGCAGCCAAGGGTCTACTTCCAGCAGCAGCAGTTTTAGGACCGTGTACCCTTTCAGCAGGTGCAGCAGCAACAGAGGCAGCAACAGGCCCCGGGACAACAGCTTTTTATCATTTGCCCTTTCTGCAAGAAACCAGGGCACGATTGGGGCGGATGTCGGAAGAGGCTGGGCAGATGTTTACTTTACGGAGGATCCGATCATCGGTTGAGAGAGTGTCCTGAGTCATTTGGACAAACAGATCAGGGAGCAGAAGATAGGGCTCCGGTGGGCCAGCAGAAGGGATTACCCTTACTGACTCAACAGTAGAGGTACATGCAGTATCAGCAGCAGGTCAGGAAAAGCCAGCAGGGGCAAGCTTTCGCCAGGACAGTCGAGGATGCACAGGCCATTAGAGATTTTGCTGCAGGTTCCATTCTTTTCGATTCTATTTCCGCAATTACCTCTTATAACTGCCTTGAAAATTCGATTCCCTCTGTTCCTTGTTGATTTATCAATTTTGTTCTGTTGTTCTTGTGTTATGTTTGATTGTCTTTTGAGATAAATCATATGGGCTAGGTCACCTCAGTTATGGGATCTAGAATCTTCGATAGTCGTATTAGCTGACATAGTGAGGACATATAGTCGGATTTAGGACGTATTTCTCGGGTATGGGAATTTAAGTTTTTCGCTGCCAAGCATGCGACAATGCAAAAATTTTAAATACCATGATTCTAGAGGTATGTACCCTAGTCAAGGACTCTGTGATTATCGTAGCCTTACTCACTAGCATGACGAAGATTCTGAGTATCATGATTTTGGACAACGCATATGATTATCAAACTGTGTGATTTTGAGACTATGATTGTGGGGGTGTTTGACCTAGAAGGAGTACTACCATCTTAAATTTCGCGGACAAAATTTTACTAAGGTGGGAAGACTTGTAACACCCAATTTTTTAAATAAGGGTAATTTTGAAATTTTGTATTTTTAATCTTTTATTAATGATAATTAAATCATGATATGATTTTTGGTGATTTTTAATCATTTTAAAACTATTTAAAACCATGACTTGTAATTTTAGTATTTTGCTAGTGTAACCCTAGAGACAGCTTGACCTAGAGCCTAGCCATGTGATTAGGGTGTTTCAGTTGTCATTTTTAGCTTGAGGGTATTTTGGTTATTTTAAATTTATTTGAATTTAATAGGATTTATTAGAATTTATTTGAATGTATGTGAATTTATTATTAATTAAAAAATTGCTTGGTGTCTTGTTAGACTTTAACCTAGAATGGACCTAACCTAGAACCTTAGACTTAACCCATGGGCTAAGTTAGAATGGTTAACTTAAGTTGTGGCTAGAAAATATCTAGTTATGATCTAACTAGGAGTTTTAGTTAGTGAGACTTGATTTAGTGAAATGGGCCTATAAAATGTTGAACTTGATTAGCCTAGAGAAAGCCCAAAGCCCACTAACTAGAAACCCTAACCCTAGTTTCCTATTGTGGCCGGCCCCTAGGGATCCCCCCTATAAAGCCTCTCATCCTTGTTCTTGCCTCTTTTATTAGTTTTCCAAGTTTTGAAGAAAGAGGTAAAGACCCATTTTCTCCAATCCATACCTTTTTCATTTCAAGTCCTTTTTGGCTCAAATCTTTTGCATTAGGTTCTAATCAATCTCTACTTGATGTTCATGGAGAGAAATCTCAGGTTTAAATCAATTTGGAGATTTTGGCTAGCAAGGAGTTTCCCCCTTTTTGAAGCTTTTCAATAAAAGTTCAACCAATAGGTAAACCCTCATAATCACCATTAGATTTCGATTTCTTTGTATGAGTGCATATCCCTAGGAGTCCCCTAGAGCTAGCTTAGGTTTGGTGTCGATTCGTGTCCATTTCGTGTCTATATCGGACACGTATCAGTCTATACAGTGAACTGTTTGATGAAATGCCACAGTCATATTTATTTCTTTTATTTTTGAAAAGTGTTTGAAGGGTTTTGTAGATCTATATGAGTACTTTAATTTTTGTGAAGAGGTGATAGTGTTTTTGTGTCTGTGTCGGGTGCACGAGGGGTTGGATACGCTGCGTACTGACTCGGTTCAGTGCCCTGCCACCTCGTGTCCATTTCTCCCTGGATACGACACTTCGACACATGATTTTTGGTGAGGAGGTGGGGGCCATGACTGTCAGTGTGTCCCCAAAGTTTGGGGAGAGATGGTGCTGTGTCGAGGGAGTTCTCGTGTCTGCATCGAGTTTGTACTGCACAGCCCCAGTCGATCAGTCGGCTCTAACATGCGACTGGAACTTGGACACGACACAGGTTCGACCCAGGTCAGGGTGTAGGAATCCTAGCCCTACTATGGACGAACCCCTATGCACAAGCTCGACCCACTTTGAGCCCTGTGTCGAGCCCAGGAAGGCTCGACACGCACGCACGAGGACAAACAGTGACAGTCCCAGTTTTGGGTTTTTGCTGTATTGGACACGTTTATGTCCACTTGGTGGACACGTTTGGTTATGGCTGACACCAACACATATGACACTCACATTACCAACCTTTTGTTTGCAATGTATTGGATTTTCAAATGTGTTTTGGGTTGGGAACTAGGTTTTGATGAACTGTACAGTAATGTATATATTTTCTGTTTTCTCGAATGAGTTTAAGTGAGTTCAACTGCAAATTGATATGTTTTATAACTGTTATATCATCCCAGATTTGTGTTTATGTTTTGGGGTTTATGAGGGGCTTTAATTGTAAGGGTTGGATGAATTTGGGGATGTTCGAGTGTGTTTTGACACTCGAATTGTTAAAACTGAGAAAGGTTCTATTAGTTCCAGTTCTTGATAATTTTGAATGCTAATTTATGATAATTTTAGATGTTTATATATGTTGACATAACTGTGATAATGTGTTATCATAAATGGGAATGGGATTGATGTGTAACTGTTAATTAGACTGTCAATGCATTGCGCTATTAGTGACGGGTACACTGTTTTGAGAATACACATGTACACACTTGTGAAAACCTGAGATTTACACATATTTGCACACATTGATCGTTCACATTAAATCTGAGAATTTACATATTGTACCCAGTTAAACTGTTAACCTGGAATGTTACCTATAAACTGAATGCATTGTTCCTAATACCTATCATTCACACAAATGTACACACTAGCACACCTAAACACTGAATTCTTGAGAAACCTTTTGAAAACCTGAGAAAACTGGAATGTTCCCCCATGTATACACTGTTGAAAACTGAGTTTTACAACACATTGCACTGTCTAAATTTTTGCTACCAATTGACACTACACCTAGCCATGTAACCCCTATGACATATCACATATACACACATCTACACACTGTGGAATTTCTGAAAACACATAGCTAATGACACACACTCATGTACACACATTGCACACATATATGTCACTCACTCACAGGAGACACACACCTATCTACCCTATGCAAACCTGAGTTTGTATCACTCACACATTCACCTTAAAACTAAGAATGGACACCACCTTACTGTTACACACTCACACATGAGTTCACTCATCACACCATCTAGACACATGAAAACTGGAAACCCCCTATTCCTGAACACACATTTGAGAACACCGGATTAGTGATTCCTATTTTCATCTAAGTTTATTTACTAAATGGGAAGGAGTGCAATGTTGGAAAACTGAATTTCTGGGAACACACAGGACACTGAATTGCACACTTAATTTTGATTCCTATTACACTTAATGTCCACACACTTTCCTACTAATTTTTTTTCTATTCACTGATTTTTTCTGAAATCTATACACCCACACTCTACAACTGAGAACTGTTAACTACATTACACACACCTTGGTCACATTCCACACACACACATGCCTAAGTTATATCATTGTATATATATGCATATATGTATACATTAGCTTCCTTGAGATGTTCCTATTTAACCTTGATGCATATGAACCCCATGCCACATGACACACACACCCATATGCAATGTTTCCCTCTATCCCTCTGTGTGTGTGTGTGTGTGTGTGTGTGTGTGTGTGTGTGTGTGTGTGTGTGTGTGTGTGTGTGTGTGTATATATATATATATATATATATATATATATATATATATATATATATGTGTGTGTGTGTGTGTGTGTGTGTGTGTGTGTGTGTGTGTATGCCATGTTATAACCTAATTTATGCATGTATATATGTAGATATATATATATATGTATATACATGAATTTCACGACCCGCACCCACTGTCAGGGTACGAGAACGTAACAACGCCCAGCCTACGCCGCAGTATCAGCGGTAGAACGCTGTCCTAGTTCAATCATCTAACAATATAAAAGTACCTGTACAGTATATACTCTCCGAATGGAGGTGATATAACAATATGCTGTCTCAATCACATCTAAGGTAGAAGAATGAAGAACAGATAGATAGATAGTAACTCAAGGAGAACCATAGCATAGATGAAAAAGGTCTAAGTGTCTAGTACAACATAATATCCAGAACTGTCAACTCATAATACAAAAGTCTAAGAGTCTATACATCTCCATATCTCAAAATACAACACAGAATGTGAGACAAAAAGATATAGAAAAGACTGCCTAGACTAAACTGGTCTAGACTACTGGAACAACCTCCTCAGCTGCAGGTCCACAACATAAGTGTCATCTAGTCCTGCTCCATAATAGGTAGTCACCAGGACCTCATCCTCTGTAATATTTTCAACAGGTCCAGTCAGGACAGGAACGAGCACAATACATCTCACGCAGTGCATAGTATGATAGGAAATATAAAGCATGCAATAGAGTAAAATACAGGAAACGCTGAAAGAAGATACATGTAGCAAAAGAGAGAACTGTAATGAAATATCTACTATAATAGAGAACTAGCAGTGTCTAGTGAGTCAGAGTAAGATATAGACATGTGAATGGCATAGGAGATTCATGGCTACAGCTAAGAGTGATTCATGACTACACTACTTTGGATATTATTCACATGACCATTCATACTCCCCCGTACCCCAATCAATACACAAGGATCCAGTCAAGTTACGTTAAGATTCATGACTACACTACTACCCGTATAGGGTGATTCATGAATAGATTCGTGATGGCTCGGTGATCATGTGAGTACATGAGTCACTAGCTGATAACGAAGATTCATGATAACAGAAGCATGAGATACATGGTGATTCGTGAAAAGCACAAACATGCTGTATCTGATGCTCCCGAGGGGGATAACATCTCATGAAAAGGTCCATATAGTACCAATCCGTGATAACAATCGTGTCAGCATCAAGTAAAGTAATCTAGAGCAAGAATATAAATCCTGGCAAATATGAAACGGTCAGAGAATGTACTCGCCTGATAACTGAATGTCTGAAGAGGATATACTGTCTGAGGAGAGGTGTATGGCTCCTAATCAGAGCAATACAAGTCACAATGTATCCACAATGGTAAAAATAAAGTATACAATGCATACTACATGATTCTAGGTCAAACTGGTCAAAAGTCAACTCTAATAGTCAAACTGGGTCACAGGAAGTCATACTAAGTTAAATAAGGTCAAACAAGATCAAACAAGGTCAAACAAGTTTAATCTAGGTTAAAGTCAACTCCTGGTCAACACTCTAATCAAACTAGTCAAGTACTAGTCAACATGATCAATCTGGATCAAGTCTAGATCAAACTCAGACCAACTAAGACATTGGTCAAACAAAGACTAGTCAGTTAGGGTAATTAGGTCAAACATGGTCTGACTAGTTGAACTAGTCATTTATTAGGTCAATTAGGTCATGGTTTGACCAATAGTTGACTTTAGTCAACCATAGTCAATAATGGTCAACTCTAAGTCAAAGCTAGGTCAACACTAGTCCAACTAGTTAGGGTTTTAGTCAAACTAGTCAAACTAGTTGTTTTAGGTCATTCCTAGATAATTCTAGGTCAAACTAGGTCAACTTTGACCTAAGGTTGACTTTGGTCAACCTTTAGTCAACAAGGGTTTCTAGTAGGGTTTTGGGCCTTTAGGGTTAACCCCAAAGCCATAGGCTAATAATCCTGGCCATAGGCCATGGGTAGTCATAGGGTTTCCATAGGCTATTTTTATAGGTTTCTATATAAACCTAGACTTAGCAAGTTATACATATGTATATATCTATATATATATAGATATACACATCTATCTACTATCTATATACCTATATGGGAATACACTATATATGTAATACCCAAGCCCCACATATATATATATATCTATATATGTGACCTAATACAATATATATATATATATCATATATATATATATAAACAAACCTATATATATAAAACATAAATATATATAGAGAGGAGTGTGAGAGAGAGAGAATGAGTGAGAGAAAGAGAGACTGGGAGAGAGTGGGACAGTGAGGGAGAGAGAGAGAGGTGAACAGAAGACAGGGGGGAGGAGAATTGGTTCCCAGGTTTCTGGAACCAATTCCAGAAACAATACACACACAGTACATACATACATACCTATGTACATATGTACATAACTACACACACACACCACCATTTCTCCCCAAAATCGACCCACACTCACACATACCTATATACTACACATATACATATTAAAACACACTAGCCCAATGGATTAACTCAAACAAAATTGAATTGAAATTCGATTTCCAAAAACTGGAAATTAAACCCAACAGTGAACTGTTGCACTGTGCACTCGATTTGAGATAAATCGAAATACACGCAACCCAACGAGCTAAGGCTCGCAACCAAGAGTTGGTAACTGACACCCCATAGATACTCTAGTGTCCTAGGACACTGACACGACACCACGACACGAAATAATGTGTCCAAACACTCAAAAACATCACACGGGTAAATTCCTGATACACCCACGCGTGCACAGCGTCGTGCACGCGTGCAGTTCACTCTAGGACACGACACACGTGTCCATGTGTCTCGTGCTCGTGGGGGAAAGTTCGCCTAGGGGTCTACTAGGTGTCCACTAACCTGATTCGTGTCCAAGTGTCGCACAGTGTCGACACGAGGGCCGTATCAGTCGTGAAAATACGACTGATACGCGTGTTTTGCACTGCGTCGTGCAGAGATGCACACGCCTCGTGGACACGACACGGGCCACGTGGGGCCTCGCGGTCATGTCCACGTGTAGCCCACGTGTTGGGCTACACAATCGTGTCACCACGAGGTGTCATCGTGTCGTGTCCGTGCGATACGAGACACTCGAAGTTGGTGTCTGTGCGTGTGTGCGCTGATAGTGCACGACCAGTGCACGTGTTCGTGCTCTCTCGATAGGACACGAGGTGTCTTAAAATTCTGGGGGCATGTGCGCAGACACTGCCCCCTTGTGTCCACCAATTTTGGTGTGTCCACGTGGCGTGTCCAGTGAGAACTGACACAGTGGTAGCAGGGCACATTTATAGTGTAAAAGCAGTGTCTAAACAGTGTTGTGTCCGAGAGCTTTGTGTCCAGTTTTGGACACGACACAAGCTCAAAATGTGCTCAGTGTTTTAGGGTTAGGTTTAGGGTTAGCTAGGCTAGGTTTTGGTTCAAAAAGAATTGGAAAACAGTGTGTATATATACTATGACAGTGATCAAAACAGTGAGCAAAAATTAGAGTTTTACAAGTAGGATACGTGTCCGATACGACACCAAACAATCCTAAAATTGTACCAAACCCTACCCACAACTATATTATAACTATATGCATGCAATAATGAAGAAAAACCAGTATAATAACTAGGTTTAGATATATTTACCTCAATGTGGTTTTCTTGAAAAAAAACACCAAAATGAGGAGTGTGTGTCCCCTAGCTTGATGAGTCCTTGCTTGATGAAACTTGGATAGCTATTCTCCCTAGGCTTCCTCAGAATACTAGTGTCCTAATGCAAGAAACTAGAGGTCCAAAGCTTGAGAAATGACAAGGTTATGGCTATGTGAAGTGGAAGGGTTTTTCTTGGTTTTTCAAGAGTTCTTTTCTCATGAAACTTGAACTCTTGAACTAAGTGTTAACTATATAGGAGAGGGGGTAGCAAGGGGTGGTTTCTTGGCTGCCATGGGGTAGGGGGGGTTGTCCTTGGGTTGCTTCCAAGCTAAGGGAAGGACTTTAGGTAAAGGTTTAAGATATTTTGCATGGTTTAAGCAAAATATCAAATAAAGGTAACTAGATATTTATTTCACTTTATCCCATGACAAATATCATTCCTCTTAGTCATTCTAGGTTAGTGGCTAACCTCTAGATTAGGGCTAAACTAGGTTAGGGGCTCTCATGACACTTAACAATAATTAAATAATATTAAAATCACATAATTACAAATAATTCCAAATAAATCCTAGAAAATTACCAAAATACCCTTTAGGCTAAAAATCACTAATTTGAGGTTCTAAGCCTATGGCTAAGCTCACATGGTCATAGCAACTTCTAGGTTAAGGAAAACTAGGGTTTATACTAAGTTATACAAATCAAATCACAAAGTCATAAGTCATGACTTAGCATGACTTAGAAAATGATTTTAATTAACTAAAAATCACCAAAAATCATATCATGCCTAAAATACCAGTAATAAATAATAAAAATAAATTTTCAAAAATATCCTAATTTCAGAAAACTGGGTGTTACAAGTCTACCCACCTTAAAATAATTTCGTCCTCGAAATTTAGATGGTCGTACTCCTTCTAGGTCAAACCTCCAACAATCAAGGACGAAGCCACTACCTAGGCAACATACAAGGTCAATAAGCAAAATATGGGTAGTAGACCCATACTGGGTCATGTCCAAAAATTGGTTGGCAGTTTTAGGTCATAAGGTGTCCTGAATTTAAATCGAAGCCAAAAGTAACTCCATGGGGTAAATCAGGGTAGAGTCTCGGGTCAGGAAAATCGTACTAAGCAAATGAAGCACACAATGGTATGCTTGAGTGGCACACTAAGGTCATGGGTGTAGTATGTCATGTCTAGGTCACGTATGTGAAATCAGTTTGGGAAAACAACTAGTCTTGTGCTTCAAATTTAAAAGTCACGGTAATATGTCTACGATGATCATATTTTAGAGTGGGAAGAGTCTATGGCCTGATTGAACCAGAAATTGTGATACAATAGTGGTACCAGGGGGACAGGTTAAATGGGACAGTCTGCGGTCTCATCTAAGTGCACTAGTCATTCTAGATCAAGACTGTCCTATGGTGTCAAAACGTACAAGCAATCTAGGGTGTCCTAATTGGGAAGGGTAAAGGAACAACAATCATCACGGCTGTAGGGCCGTCTACCATCCTATATGAAAAATTGTCATCAACAAGTAACTGAGAAACCATAAAAAGTTACTATTCCATAAAGTGGAAAAAGAAAATTGAAAAATTTAGGCACAACAATCACAAATAGATTTTAGTCTTGGCACGATCTAAGTTGATCAATTTCAGGATAAATCGAGATTTGGGCAAGATGGAAAATCAATGAAATCAAGTACGAGCATCCAATGATGAAAATCCAGGTTATAATAAATTTTAATTCAACTGGATATGAATACGAGGTTCATAGACGATAAAAATAATTTCAAGGAGAATTGTCAAGGCTGTTGCGGATAAGATTTTAGGGCAAGTTAAATTATATCTCCATCCACGTAGATTAATATACGAAAAGCGAACCAAAACGCAATAGGTTGATCAGACCATCATGCACCGGTTCTGATTAGACAATATGTTAGTGGGTGCGCACCCAATAAAATATATCATGATCAAGCTCGAAAGAATAAGCTTGTAAAACTAAGGATAATTTGTAGCATAAGATATAAGTAAGAGTGGGAATGATGAAAGAAATACATAGTCCAAGATCCTTAACCAATCGGGTCAAGCATTCAAGATAAGGTACAAGGGTAAGTATTTAATGATTCAATCAGAATACCATCACATGCCAGGTCGAAAGATTTGAGCCATGGTGGATCTCTAATTGAAATAAGAATTAATTTAGTATCATGGTAGAGGTTATAGTTTAGCCATTTGACTAGAAAATTATATTAAGAAAATAGAGTACAAGGAGACGGGTTTTAGTAGGACATGGAATACCTACATGAAGGTAGGCTAGTCAAGGTCTTACATGTAAAGTTTGTTGGGAGGTAACAGCTAGTATTATACTCTGAATATCTAAGTCGCGGTAAAGGACATCCAATGGTCTAGGATAGAAAGTGGGAGTTCGAGACGTGACAAATTGATGCAAAAATTGAAGAAGATCAATTTAACTCATGGAATAAAATTAATCAGGAATCCAGTAAATAATTTAGGAACACAGTCCTAGGGATTTATAGGCTACTAGATAAATATAGTTAGGGTTCGATCAATCAAGGGTCAAGGTTAGAAGGTATCAAATAAGTCTTGATCTGAGGAAATGTCGAGTAAGTCAGGTTTGGGATACAATCACATAGATTGGTAGAAGAAGCTGAGCAAGATGCAAAAATAGATGGGACAGTTCATTTCAATGAAAAGCAATTAGCAAGAGGATTAGATGGCAAGAAACAGATAAGAGTTTTCTCATAAATGTGATTGAGTACCTTAAAATAAAAGATATTAATCTAACACTAAGAAATTAAAAACAACTACAAAATTTTTAAAAACATCAACTAATATCAGGATTCAAAGTTCTACAGTGAATCCTCCAAAATCAAATTCAATTAAGGAAAAAGGAGTTTAAATCGAAATTTTAATGAGATTCTCAAGGGTCATCCCAGGAATCTCTCAAAGTATCCTAGCAGTGATTGAGTATCCATTCTCTCTAAGCCTATTCCTCTAATCCTATCGCAGGCTGTAGTGATACTCTAGTTCGAATACCCCTACATAAACTCGACCTGCATGGGCCACCACTAAAAACGTGTCACGACCCGCACCCACTGTCAGGGTACGAGAACGTAACAACGCCCAGCCTACGCCGCAGTATCGGCGGTAGAACGCTGTCCTAGTTCAATCATCTAACAATATAAAAGTACCTGTACAGTATATACTCTCCGAATGGAGGTGATATAACAATATGCTGTCTCAATCACATCTAAGGTAGAAGAATGAAGAACAGATAGATAGATAGTAACTCAAGGAGAACCATAGCATAGATGAAAAAGGTCTAAGTGTCTAGTACAACATAATATCCAGAACTGTCAACTCATAATACAAAAGTCTAAGAGTCTATACATCTCCACATCTCAAAATACAACACAGAATGTGAGACAAAAAGATATAGAAAAGACTGCCTAGACTAAACTGGTCTAGACTACTGGAACAACCTCCTCAGCTGCAGGTCCACAACATAAGTGTCATCTAGTCCTGCTCCATAATAGGTAGTCACCAGGACCTCATCCTCTGTAATATTTTCAACAGGTCCAGTCAGGACAGGAACGAGCACAATACATCTCACGCAGTGCATAGTATGATAAGAAATATAAAGCATGCAATAGAGTAAAATACAGGAAACGCTGAAAGAAGATACATGTAGCAAAAGAGAGAACTGTAATGAAATATCTACTATAATAGAGAACTAGCAGTGTCTAGTGAGTCAGAGTAAGATATAGACATGTGAATGGCATAGGAGATTCATGGCTACAGCTAAGAGTGATTCATGACTACACTACTTTGGATATTATTCACATGACCATTCATACTCCCCCGTATCCCAATCAATACACAAGGATCCAGTCAAGTTACGTTAAGATTCATGACTACACTACTACCCGTATAGGGTGATTCATGAATAGATTCGTGATGGCTCGGTGATCATGTGAGTACATGAGTCACTAGCTGATAACGAAGATTCATGATAACAGAAGCATGAGATACATGGTGATTCGTAAAAAGCACAAACATGCTGTATCTGATGCTCCCGAGGGGGATAACATCTCATGAAAAGATCCATATAGTACCAATCTGTGATAACAATCGTGTCAGCATCAAGTAAAGTAATCTAGAGCAAGAATATAAATCCTGGCAAATATGAAACGGTCAGAGAATGTACTCGCCTGATAACTGAATGTCTGAAGAGGATATACTGTCTGAGGAGAGGTGTATGGCTCCTAATCAGAGCAATACAAGTCACAATGTATCCACAATGGTAAAAATAAAGTATACAATGCATACTACATGATTCTAGGTCAAACTGGTCAAAAGTCAACTCTAATAGTCAAACTGGGTCACAGGAAGTCATACTAAGTTAAATAAGGTCAAACAAGATCAAACAAGGTCAAACAAGTTTAATCTAGGTTAAAGTCAACTCCTGGTCAACACTCTAATCAAACTAGTCAAGTACTAGTCAACATGATCAATCTGGATCAAGTCTAGATCAAACTCAGACCAACTAAGACATTGGTCAAACAAAGACTAGTCAGTTAGGGTAATTAGGTCAAACATGGTCTGACTAGTTGAACTAGTCATTTATTAGGTCAATTAGGTCATGGTTTGACCAATAGTTGACTTTAGTCAACCATAGTCAATAATGGTCAACTCTAAGTCAAAGCTAGGTCAACACTAGTCCAACTAGTTAGGGTTTTAGTCAAACTAGTTGTTTTAGGTCATTCCTAGATAATTCTAGGTCAAACTAGGTCAACTTTGACCTAAGGTTGACTTTGGTCAACCTTTAGTCAACAAGGGTTTCTAGTAGGGTTTTGGGCCTTTAGGGTTAACCCCAAAGCCATAGGCTAATAATCCTGGCCATAGGCCATGGGTAGTCATAGGGTTTCCATAGGCTATTTTTATAGGTTTCTATATAAACCTAGACTTAGCAAGTTATACATATGTATATATCTATATATATATAGATATACACATCTATCTACTATCTATATACCTATATGGGAATACACTATATATGTAATACCCAAGCCCCACATATATATATATATATATCTATATATGTGACCTAATACAATATATATATATATATCATATATATATATATATATAAACAAACCTATATATATAAAACATAAATATATATAGAGAGGAGTGTGAGAGAGAGAGAATGAGTGAGAGAAAGAGAGACTGGGAGAGAGTGGGACAGTGAGGGAGAGAGAGAGAGGTGAACAGAAGACAGGGGGGAGGAGAATTGGTTCCCAGGTTTCTGGAACCAATTCCAGAAACAATACACACACAGTACATACATACATACCTATGTACATATGTACATAACTACACACACACACCACCATTTCTCCCCAAAATCGACCCACACTCACACATACCTATATACTACACATATACATATTAAAACACACTAGCCCAATGGATTAACTCAAACAAAATTGAATTGAAATTCGATTTCCAAAAACTGGAAATTAAACCCAACAGTGAACTGTTGCACTGTGCACTCGATTTGAGATAAATCGAAATACACGCAACCCAACGAGCTAAGGCTCGCAACCAAGAGTTGGTAACTGACACCCCATAGATACTCTAGTGTCCTAGGACACTGACACGACACCACGACACGAAATAATGTGTCCAAACACTCAAAAACATCACACGGGTAAATTCCTGATACACCCACGCGTGCACAGCGTCGTGCACGCGTGCAGTTCACTCTAGGACACGACACACGTGTCCATGTGTCTCGTGCTCGTGGAGGAAAGTTCGCCTAGGGGTCTACTAGGTGTCCACTAACCTGATTCGTGTCCAAGTGTCGCACAGTGTCGACACGAGGGCCGTATCAGTCGTGAAAATACGACTGATACGCGTGTTTTGCACTGCGTCGTGCAGAGATGCACACGCCTCGTGGACACGACACGGGCCACGTGGGGCCTCGCGGTCATGTCCACGTGTAGCCCACGTGTTGGGCTACACAATCGTGTCACCACGAGGTGTCATCGTGTCGTGTCCGTGCGATACGAGACACTCGAAGTTGGTGTCTGTGCGTGTGTGCGCTGATAGTGCACGACCAGTGCACGTGTCCGTGCTCTCTCGATAGGACACGAGGTGTCTTGAAATTCTGGGGGCATGTGCGCAGACACTGCCCCCTTGTGTCCACCAATTTTGGTGTGTCCACGTGGCGTGTCCAGTGAGAACTGACACAGTGGTAGCATGGCACATTTATAGTGTAAAAGCAGTGTCTAAACAGTGTTGTGTCCGAGAGCTTTGTATCCAGTTTTGGACACGACACAAGCTCAAAACGTGCTCAGTGTTTTAGGGTTAGGTTTAGGGTTAGCTAGGCTAGGTTTTGGTTCAAAAAGAATTGGAAAACAGTGTGTATATATACTATGACAGTGATCAAAACAGTGAGCAAAAATTAGAGTTTTACAAGTAGGATACGTGTCCGATACGACACCAAACAATCCTAAAATTGTACCAAACCCTACCCGCAACTATATTATAACTATATGCATGCAATAATGAAGAAAAACCAGTATAATAACTAGGTTTAGATATATTTACCTCAATGTAGTTTTCTTGAAAAAAAACACCAAAATGAGGAGTGTGTGTCCCCTAGCTTGATGAGTCCTTGCTTGATGAAACTTGGATAGCTATTCTCCCTAGGCTTCCTCAGAATACTAGTGTCCTAATGCAAGAAACTAGAGGTCCAAAGCTTGAGAAATGACAAGGTTATGGCTATGTGAAGTGGAAGGGTTTTTCTTAGTTTTTCAAGAGTTCTTTTCTCATGAAACTTGAACTCTTGAACTAAGTGTTAACTATATAGGAGAGGGGGTAGCAAGGGGTGGTTTCTTGGCTGCCATGGGGTAGGGGGGGTTGTCCTTGGGTTGCTTCCAAGCTAAGGGAAGGACTTTAGGTAAAGGTTTAAGATATTTTGCATGGTTTAAGCAAAATATCAAATAAAGGTAACTAGATATTTATTTCACTTTATCCCATGACAAATATCATTCCTCTTAGTCATTCTAGGTTAGTGGCTAACCTCTAGATTAGGGCTAAACTAGGTTAGGGGCTCTCATGACACTTAACAATAATTAAATAATATTAAAATCACATAATTACAAATAATTCCAAATAAATCCTAGAAAATTACCAAAATACCCTTTAGGCTAAAAATCACTAATTTGAGGTTCTAAGCCTATGGCTAAGCTCACATGGTCATAGCAACTTCTAGGTTAAGGAAAACTAGGGTTTATACTAAGTTATACAAATCAAATCACAAAGTCATAAGTCATGACTTAGCATGACTTAGAAAATGATTTTAATTAACTAAAAATCACCAAAAATCATATCATGCCTAAAATACCAGTAATAAATAATAAAAATAAATTTTCAAAAATATCCTAATTTCAGAAAACTGGGTGTTACATTATGTGCACTCAGTTCTGAGCCCTCATGTATACTTCATGTACACCCATCTATGGGCTTTCATGTAAAAATCATGTACGTAACATAACTTGTCTGGATCCTTGTGTATTGATTGGGGTATGCGGGAGTATAAATAGTCATGTGAACAATTCCAAAGTAGTATAACCATGTACGCCTCTTTAGTATATTCGTGTGCAAATCCAGCCGTTCACATGTCGACTTTGTACTCTAAATCACTAGTCACTGGTAGCTCTCTACTTATAGTAGATATTTCTATTACAGTTATCTCTCTATTTACATCATGTACTTCTTTCAGTTTCATATATCGTACTCTCTTGCATGTTTATATTTTCTAACATGTTATGATCTGCGTGAGATGTATTATGCTCGCTCTCGTCCTAACTAGACCTGTTAAAATTTTTACAGAGGATGATGAGGAACCCTGCACCCCTTAATATGGTGCTTGCCTAGATGACACTCGTGACCTGGACCCCTGGGGAGGTTCAGGCAGCTGCTGAGGATGATACCCATGCATAGTGTAGATAGTATAGACTGTTCCTCATTTTTATGTTAGTAGTTGTCTGGATTCAAATTTGTATTATTATGGAGATGTTGAGACTTATGTTATTTCATTTATGTTGTACCTCAGTTGAAGATTTCTCTATCTATTCCATCGTGCTATATTCTACCTTTAGATTGTGATTGAGTTGTACCTTCTGTGATTGGCCTCCTTTGGAGAGTATTTCATATTATGTAGTTATAGTTCATGACCTAGAACAGCGTTCTACTGCCGATACTGCGGCGTAGGCTGGGCATTGTTACGTACTCGTACCATCACGGTGGGTACGGGTTGTAACTCCACCTTTCTAATATAGTATTTTTTTTATTATGAATTGGAATTTTTTTTAAAGTTATTGTGCAAGCCTAATTATTATTTTCCTTTAGGTTTTTGGGTTTTAATTCTCCTATGGGTTGGGCCGACCCTGAAGCCCAAACCCAGATATCAATCCTATAAGAAAGGGATTATTCTCAGTTCACTGAGACTTTGTTTGTTCCTCCTTTCGAATTTCTGATGCTCTAACGGCCATGGCCAAGAGCCATGTGCTCTAACCGACTGCCAGGGTGGAGGGAAGGATTTTTTCCCGCCAAGATTGGCCTCATGCTCACGCTACCTAGCCACCTATTTAAGTGGGTTGCCTTCCCTTAGCTGAGCAATAAATTCCTCTTCTCCAATTTCATCTCCTTCGAGCTCGCTCTGGACAGCCATGGCGATGGTAGCTCTGAGGTTCGAGCCATCAATGGAGCCAATGATGTGCAACCTCAGTAAGAAATTCTGATCCCTTCATCTCTTGATCATTTCGAAATTTGAATTGGATCGAATCAATGGTTGGACTGATCGGTTTTAACTCGGGAGTTGTTGCTCGAACTCTGATCGTGAGTTGGAATGGATCGATTCCTGAACATTTGATTGATCGTTCTTTTGATCAATCATTCATGAATAGTTTCACAAATTCTGATCATGAGGTGTTCGATTGTTTGTCTCAATGATCTAAATCGGTCACGAACAGATCCTGATCGAGCATGTCGATTCCATCTTGAAGTTTCACTCACATTCTTCCAAATCTGTCCTTAATTCGACTCTGGTCAAGGAATCAAGATGAGGATCTCCTTTAAATTTAGAGTGCATAACTCTGCAAATTTTTCCTATCATAAATCATAGAGCTAATAATTTGTACATTGTGTGATCTAGAGTGGTTGTTCCAAGTGAACAGGGCATTTGATCTTCGATTTATGGCAGTGTAGGAACTGAGTTGGTGAGTATCAATACTTTCCTAATTAATCTAAATGGGGTTGGGAAATTGTTGTTTATTGTGTTGTTTTGAATCAGGCCCTTGCTCACTGATTCAGTCTCTACATTGTGGAACACTTAGAGGTAAATTCCAACTTACCTCTCTAATTTTCCTTTTCGAATGCCTATACATCTCAGAATAGCAGAGATGGTTTTATGTGAACTTGGGAGTATCATCTCGGTATCTCTGTCTACTCTGTTCCAATCGAGTTGGTGACTGGAACTAAAAAAATTGAGTATCGGGATGTCAGGGTGCCATTCCCTATTATTCTAAATTTGTTTTGGGAATGTTAACTTGGGTTGGCATTGTATTAGAAAACCTGTGAACTTATTTGGACCTATATGTTTTGTGAGGCTCTTATTGATTCGAGTAGTGATGAGATTGGCACGTTGGCCTTGAACTTCATCTCAGTCAACTAGGAAGAAGTCTCAGTGAAACTGAGACTGGTTCCCAGTTGAGCCAAGGGTGGGTTTGAGGAATGTACAAGCCATATCATCATATTCGAATTTATTTTTTCTGAGCAATGAATTGATTTGAACTGGGAATAGGAGTCCAGCTGACCTGGAACTTTAATGTCCTGTTGGAATCATGGTTTGGTTTCACCTATTGCTTTGGGATGCCTTGTTGGGATCAATGCTAACTGGAAGTGTGAACTATTCATTACTTTGACTTGAGTTTCAGACTTTTTTCCCTGTGAACTTGGGGATTAATATACCAAGTTGTTCCCATTGTTTATTTAGTCCAAACAGGAATGAATGCACCAGCGCATATCATTGAACTGTGAGTATATCTTTCCATTGGGGACTTATGTATTTTCATGTTCTGATAGCTCTTACTTTTCTTTAGACCATCAGTAAATGAGGATATGAGTTTGGGAAGGATAACCCTGTCAGTCTAATGCTCGTATAAGCAAGCCAATTGAACAGTCAAGTATTTCCCATCTTGGCTTTAAAACTCTTTTGTTACCTGTGAGTGGGAAATAGGTTGTTATAACCAGGTTTGGGACTGTTGAAGTCCTGATAACTGTTAATTTCATAAGTTGGTAGAAGGTCAGAGCAGGAACTACATTGGGTGCATAGAGGATGGATTCACATCTCAGTGAATGGAAGAAACCTGGAAATCCATATTGTATTTTTTCCATTCAGTATTCCAGGTTCCTGATCAGCCTATCATTCAATTACCTTTTTGGTCTAACATATTACTGAAGGGAGGTATTAATCCTCAGGATTGGGCCTAACTGAGCATTACTCAGTTAACTGTTTTAAGTCCTGAACTTTTTGGACTGCCTGGGATTACATGTAATATCTGAGAACCTACTTAGAATTTCAGCATAACCTGAGATCACTTCTCATGATTTCAGTCCATATAGACTGCAGTAACCTGGGATCCTTGGACCTGGGCATAGCAGTTGGCTCTACATCTATAGCTCTATATTGTATAGCTCTATTTTGGCTTTCACCTAGGGACCCTGGCAGCAGGATGGAACAAATTGATTAGTATGTTTGGTTGGCTGATATTGAACTGGGAGTTAATTTGTTTTAGTATTTGGGGTTGGAGTCATGTGAAATATTGGGTTTTCAACATGATGATTCCTTCCTGGAATCTGATATCAATTCTCTTATACACTTATGAACTGTGTTATAGAAGTGTGCACTGTCAAGTCCTGGGGGAAGGATGACTGTAGAAGAGTTATGGGTTTCAGTCCTAATTAGATTTATCTCTTGTGACCTTGGAAGAACCTGGACATTCCAGTTGTTCAGAAGTCTGGACATTAGTTCAGTTTATCATTGAAATCTGAGATGTTCTTCCTTTGATTTTAGTTCAATTGAGTTTCAGTATTTGGGATGGCCTTTCTTTGATTAATTCAAAGCTCTTTAACTGTTGACAGAAAATTGAAATCACTTGTTAGATTCATTGATTTCCTCTAGTTTAGAAAACCTGGGAACAATGCATAGGTTAGCTCATTCCTAGTGAACACTTATGAGATAAGTATATTTTTCCTCTAGACTAATAACTTGATTGTATTGAAATCTCTATCTCAATTATATAGCTACCCTCTTTTCTAAGAATAGTTTAATTAATGTTTTAAGTATAATTGTAGGAGTTGTATTTTGAGTATGATATTAAGGATCTTTTGTATTTAGACTTGGAGTAGTGGTTAAAGGATAGGTTGAGTAGAAGGTTTGAATAATATGTTTAAATCAGGATTAGAATCTTTTGATAAACCATTTAGAATTAGCAGTTATTAACCAACTTGTACACATCATTATTACATACAGGAGATCATCCAGCTCTTTTGCCTACTTGTACTTTCCCGGAGCAAAGGCAAGTACTTTTCTATGGTTTTGTACATTTACATTCCTGTACCCTTTCTTGTGACACGTCATGGCACGATATCATGTACTCCTGTACTTCTGTACCCTTGTTCTTGTACTTATTAGTGTCGGGTGGGGAAATACACTAGCCATGTGACCAATCCCGGTTACTATATATTCCTGTACCTAGCTTAGGCCTCGCACTGTGCACGCGGGTCCTAAGTCGTACCATATTCATGTACTCCTGTGCATGCTCCTGTACTTACCCCAGCCGGTCACATGGACTAGATGTATTTCGATATTGTGCACTTGTCATGTCTGGTACTTCAGGATTATAGTTTCATTCCTGTACTTTATATGTTCCTGTACTTTACATTCATGTACTATAGTTCTTGTACTTATTCCATGTACTACTTTCCTGTACTTTCATGTTCATTCTTGTATTTCATTTTCCTGTACTCCTGTACCCTGTTCATATCATGTTCATGTTTCATTACCTAGAACTGTACTTTGCTCCGCTCCTGACTGGATAAGTTGCAGGTATTCTTGCAGGATATCATTCTACCATATGGGCCAGAGCCCGGGATCTTAGCTGAGCAGGATGGTCATGACTTACCTTGAGGTTTCAGGTTTAGACTGTTAGCTTTACTTTTAGATATTGTCTTTAGGATTCATGTACATTTCATTCTTGATGACTCGTACATTTACATACATAGAATTGTGGATTATGGTGATCATTCTGGGATACGTTTTTAGATGCTGTGATTATATACTTTCATGTTTATCTGGTTAGTTTTCCCTAGTTTGGTACAGCTTACTTCGTCGTGTCTAACGACGAAGGCTGGGCGTGTCCGACTCGTGTCCGATTATTCGGGAGCGGGTCGTGACACGGGTCGTGACATCGGATGAGGTGGTGGCATGTACCATTCTCGTTAACTCTTTTCTAGCAACAATATTATTTGATTCGGGTGCATCGTACTCATTTATGTCTATATGATTTGCGACACGAATAGGATTGGAGCCCGAGTCATTATCTGTAAGACTCAACATCCTTACTGGTAACGTCTTATGGGAGTAGATAGAGTCTTCTCCTCGTGTCGAATTGTTGTTAGCGGTAGAGAGTTCCCTGCTAGATTGATAGAATTTTCGATGGCCGACTATGTTGTGGTCCTAGGAATGGATTGGTTGAGGGGTCAATATGCAAGAATAGACTGCTATGTTGGCAGGATTATTTTTGGCATTCTCAGGGAAGAAGAATTCTCATTTTCCAGAGATGAAATAGAGCCTTCTCCACCAATTTTGCGGATGGTAGTAGCAGAAGCAGTTCAATTTTCTAGAGTAGTAGACGAATTTTTTGACGTATTTTTCGAAAAGCTTCCAGGCATGCCGCCCGAAAGAGAGATAGAGTTCACTATTTATTTTTCCAGGGACGACACTGATATCAAAAAGAGTCTACAGAATGGCACCATCAGAATTGGAGATCCTGTACAAGATAATTGAAGAACTCAAAACCAAGGGATTCATTCGTGCTAGTGGATCACCTTGGGGAGTTCCGATGCTTTTTGTGGAGAAGAAGGATGGTACGTCAAGATTATGTGTTGATTATCGTATCTTGAATTCCGTAACAATCAAGAACAGATATCCTCTACCAAGGATAGATGATTTATTCGATCAACTCAGTGGGGCAGCAGTATTTTCGAAGATTGACTTACAGTCAGGGTACCATCAGATCAGAGTCAGAGAGCAAGACATCCTGAAGACGACATTCAGATCAAGATATAGACATTGGAAGTTTCTCATTATGCCATTCAGAGCGACCAATGCACCAGCAGTATTTATGGATCTCATGAATCACATATTTATGCCCTATTTGGATCAGTTCGAGATAATTTTTATAGACGGCATCTTAGTCTATAGCAAGAGTGAAACAGAGAATGAGCGACATCTTCGAGTAGTCCTTTAGATTCTTAGAGAGCACCAATTGTACGCAAAGTTCAGCAAGTACGAATTTTGGCTTGATCGCATTTCGTACTTAGGTTATATCATCACCAGAGATAGAGTGGAAGTGGATCCCCAGAAGTAGTGGCTATAGAGAAATGGCCATTACCTAGCACCGTCGCAAAAGTTGACAGTTTTATAGGATTGGCTGGTTATTACCGACGATTCATATCAGACTTCGTTCGGATTTCAGCTCCCTTGACGCAGTTGACAAGCGAGGATGCTCAGTTTACTTGGACATCGGAATGTCAGATTTTATTCTAGAAGTTGAAGCAAGGATTGATGACGGCACCCATTCTTATGCTTCCAGATGGGATTGGAGAATTTTCAGTTTATTATGACGCTTCAGGTGAGGGATTATGATGTGTCCTAATGCAACATGGCAAGGTAGTAACTCACACATCAAGTCAGCTTCATTATCACGAGAAGAATTATCCATCACATGACTTGGAGTTAGCAGCGGTAGTTTTTGCACTCAAGCTTTGGATGCATTACTTGTATGGAGATCGGGTAAAAAAATTTTTACCCGACCATAAGAGTCTCAAGTATGTGTTTTATAACTCCTCTTCCAGGAAATTTTGAAATATTTTTTATTATTTATTTGATTTAAATGGTGATTTTTAGAATTTTATAAATAATCATTTAGTTAATTATTACGGTAGATGGCTTTAGCCATGGTTGAGTTTCGAAGTACCAGATGACCAGAAATCATGGCACGGATAGTGAAATGGCGTGCCTTGACTAGTGTGTTACCCATGCCAAGGAAGACCCAGCCATAAGTGTCCTAACTAGAAAAACAAGGCCAAGTTGCGACTTAACCTCTAAAGACGTTTTAATTATTTATTATTTAGATTATTGACTTTTAGAGGACCCGGTTGTACCAAACTAACCTGAACCCAACCCAAACCCGTGTAGGCACGTAGCGAGACCAAAGGCGTCCATGTAGACGTATGTCGTATCACTATTCTAATTTGGTGATCCGATAGCCGTGGTTGTATTTATATATATTATAAGTACTTTATATATATATATATATATATATATATATATATATATATATATATATATATATATATATATATATATATATATATATATATATATATATATATATATAAGCGTATTTATGGTATATGGCAAATTAGGCTTCTATACATATATAAAATCAATAATGCTAAGTCTACTAACAAATCCTTACAACCCTCTTACAACCACTCACCCATTTGCTGACATGTGGGCCATGACCTACATGTCAGCAATGGGTGAAGGTTGTAAAAGGGTTGTAAGCATTTGGTTGTAACTGTAGCATTACTCATATAAAATATCATTGTATTTTATTTATGTGAATTTTTAGTATATATATTTAAGTATATTGTATTTCTATTATAAATTGTATTTAGAATATCTTATTCCTTATATTTGAATGTATGGTGTACATGTATATTATCATTATACATGTATATAAATAAATGTATACATAGGTGTATATATAGAATAATAAATAGAAAAAAGAAAAGAAGAATAAAAGAAAAACTATAGGCCCAAGCCCAGCCCCAGGCCCAGGCCCAGGCCCGACCCTTTACTTCCACAGCTAACACAAACCAACCGAGACCCGACCCCCCCCCCCCCCCCCCCCCCCCCCCCCCGTGGCTGTGTATATGAGACCGAGAGAAGTATCTCTCTGAAAAACCTAGACTGGGATCGACGTAGCCACCTCCACCGCGCCCCGCCTCCGTCGACACGCGTGCACCACCCTGGGTGCCACCGCGCACGGCCGCACGGATGCAGCAGCGCGCGCGTGTGGGATTGAAACAGAGCACCAGCAGCAAGGACAGTAAGGTACCTACATATCGACCCCCATATCTCTCTTTGTAGTCGATCGTTTTTGAATATGTAAAATCCTATGAACAGACTACATAACCCTGACCTAACCAATCAATTAGTTTAGATCAATTCATCCTAATTTCTCATGAAAATTCATGGAAAATCGATAAAAATCCGTTCTTGGCAGTTCAAAAACTGTTGCATGTACCCTATTTTGGAAGACGACCAATCGCCAATCCAATGATTATTTTAGAAAACTATTTAAACATTTTTAAAGACAACATGACCAGGATCAAAACCCTACTATTACTATTAATTTTAGTTATTTGTATAATGAGATAAATCAGTTTGCAAACCAAGAAAAACTTTGCGAAAACAGTTTAGAAATTTAGAAAACCTTCGGTACGACGTGCGTCCCGCCAATCTGGGCGACGTGGTCGCGAACCAAAAATATCGAAAGGTGCGTATCGACTTCGTGGACGTTTGGACTTTGACGAAATTCAAATTGGCTGCATGTGCGCGACGAATTTGATGCGTATCCGTCGAAATTTACCGTATCGGTCTACGTGCAATTTTCCCAATTACTTTGTACACGTTCGTCAAATTGAGACGAAACTTGCGCCAACAAGACCGTATCATTTTTCTGGTCTTGTATGCCAAATTTGGTCCAATTCGGAGACAGTTGATCGGATCGCCATTTCGCGGGTCCTACGATCCGATTCAACGGACGATTTTGTGCACGGCCTGCCGAAATCCAACTTTGGACATACGATTGGGTTCATATCATCAAAACAAATCCATAGACATGTAGTTTGACGATTTAGAGACCATTAACTCTGGCATATTTTTTGGTACAAAGCGGGTCCAACGGCGGACACCGTTTTGGCCCGAAATTACCGTTTTGCCCCTGTATCTAGAATTGGACTTAAGGACAGTCTATCCTAGCTAATTTGACTCATTTAGAAATGTTGGTAACATCTATTGCAGCTTCTGGAGGCAGTTGTGAGACTTGGACTTTCTGACTTGTTAATTGGCGATGTATTGTTGGTTCTCTGTGCAACCCTCAGGCAAGTATACCTTATTATAGCACCCAGTTTCTAAAATAAGGATAATTTTAAACTTTTATATTTTTTATTATTTAATAATATTATTTAAATTATGATATGATTTATGGTAATTTTTAATCAATTTAAAACTATTTAAAACTATGACTTGTGATTTTGATGTTTTGCTAGTACAACCCTAGAGACTGCATGACCTAGGGACTAACCATGGCCAAGGGAGCCTAGTTATGTGATTAGAATGTCATATTACTACTTTTTACCCTAAGAGTACTTTGGTTATTTTGACAAATTTGTGAAATTGTAAATTGTATTAATTAAATATGTGCTAATTGTTTATTTGAGACTTGACCTAGAATCTTAGCCTAATCTAGATTAGCCTTGAGCTTAGAGTCTTGATTAGGATAACCTAGTAATGACAAGATTAACAATATCTAGATATTTCATATTAGAATATTTACCCCTTAGGATATTTGTGAAAAAGAAAGCCTTATGACTAATTGAACCAATAGGAAGGCTTAGAATTGGGTGGACAAGCCATAGCCACTCATCTACATGTAAAACTACCCTAATTCATCTAATGATCAGCCATCAAGTGCTCCCTCCCTTCCTATAAAGAATCCTTAAGAAAACCCTTGCCTCTTTTTACCTCTACATAGAACCCTAAGTGTTCTTCCCCAAATTAGAGAGCTTCTCTCTTTGATTTGATCTCCAAATCCTTACATTCCTCCACCAAAACTTCCATCCAACCTTCTCATACTACCAAGGGAGGGTGCTAGCAAAGATTTGGAGCAAAGTGCAAGGAGGAGTGTCCTTTTTGGAAGATCTTCGTGTCAGAGCCGTGTCCTTGGGAGTATCATTAGAATTCCACTCCCATTAGGTAAAACCAACCCTCTAAATTAATTTTCTATACATATTAGTTAGTTTTGAATCCATAGGATCCACCCCCATGCATGTACCCCATTTAGATTCAAATTTGAGGCCATTTAGAGCTCTCTTGAGGATTTTAGATATGTGTCTTGTGTCCTACTTGATAGATCCCAAATTACGACACCCCATGTGTATGTATGTATGTATGTATGATATTAGTCTAAATAGATATTTAAATTCAGTTTTAGAATGGTTAGAGAGTGGATTGATCTTATTTAGGATGGTTAGAATGAGTTTCATTTGGATACCTATGTTGGTATCCAAGTATATTGGCCTACATGTGTTTCTTTTGTCCAAAACAACTCAAATTCGTCATAATATTCATCCACATTTTTATTAACCAAACCAACTTAGAAATGTCATAACTTTCAGCTTAGAACTCCGATTTATCTTCCGTTTTTCTAAAAGAACTATATCGAAGTAAGCTTTCCAAATATATATTTTAATAAGCCAAAATCATTCTGGAACTTTTTGTAAAACTATTTGAGTGTCAGTTGTCCGAAAGACAAACGCATTTCGGTGTTTTCGGGATTTCGGGAGCTTCCGGACACGAAAATGCGATCCGTTTGAAGTTTCGGAAAGCTAAAACGAAGGGCTACGATATACTTTAATCCTAGAATTTAGTAAAGGTCCAATTGGTACAGTATTGATTTTAAGTAGAAGAGTGACTATACAATATATGCATTTTGTGTAACCTATGAGCCTATGTAGTATGGATATTAAATAAATGTAGAGTGTGTAATGCATGATATGTCAGATGAATGAAATGATATATATATGATATGTATCCTCTTTACATTAATGTATATATATGGTTGAATGCAAGTATGTAGGAATGCAATCAATATAATGCATGTAAGCAATGCATAAATACATGAATGAAGGAATGATATACAATGTATGCATGAAAGTATATAATGAATGCTAGATATGAATGCATAATGTGTACATAATGTAATGCAATATATAATGATAGCATGTATGGTAATGTAGAATATATGATGCAAGCATGTATATGTCCACTGTTTTCCTTTTTTCTTACATTTTTCCTTCCTTTCCCTTTCCATTTCAGTTTTTTTCCCCTTTTATCCCTCTTCTATTTTTACATGTTGTATACAATGTATATAATGTATAGATGTATGTAAGTATGTAATATGCATGAATGACATATATGTAATAAAAATAAGTATATGCATGCAACTTAATGATATGTGAATGGATATAATACATGAACTGAAGTATGCATGTATATGGGATATGAATGAATGATATATATATGTGTTAAGGTAATGTAATGTATGTATTAACATATGAGTTAAATATATGAGTTTGTATGCATATATTATATGTATGCATATATGCAAGAATGAATGTAATATAATGTAGAGTATGCATATATGAATATAATGTATGCAAGTATACAATGTATTCAAATATGTATGTATGCATGTATGTATGTATGTATATGTGCATGAATGAATGCAAGTATGCATATATGATATATATGTAGGCATGTATGCAATGTATATATGTATACATGATATGTATGTAAGCATGTATGCAATGTAAGTATGTATGTATGGATTTCTATAAACTGAATTACCTATAACCTTTTACACACATGAATTTATACACCCTTTGACACCATGTATCCCATGTCACATACACCTACCTATCACTAAATCTAAAATATTAACACATATCCTTTCACACACATGTCACACACACACACACTCACTTACTCTTTTACCTCTCATTCTTTCTCTCTATGTATATATATATATATATATATATATATATATATATATATATATGTATGTGCCTATATATATATATATATATATATATATATATATATATATATATATATGTATGTATGTATGTATGTATGTGCATATAAAAAAAGATGGGGAAGCAGAGCGGCTCCTGGAGGCAGAGAGGCCGCCGGTCCCGACCGGAGGGTCCCCCTCCGCTGCTCGTCGCAGGTCCCCTACACTCCCTCGTGGTCGGGTGGTTCGCATGGCCGGCCGGCCTCTGCTTCTCCGGATGGCTCCCTCTCCTCCCGCCGCCATCGCTTCTCCGGATGGCCGGGCCTCTCGCCGTACGGCGTCCCCCCCCGCTCTCCTCCCCACCCTCCCCCCCGGCGTCGCCGTCCTCGCAGGCGTCCCCGACGCTTCCGGGCTCGGAGTTGGCCGGTCGGTCACCATTCGCCGACGGCTTCCATTGGTGGTTTCCTGGCCCCGTCCATTCTCGGCCCCATCCCTTCCGCCGCGAAGATCGTAGTGCCGCTCCCCTCCTTGGCGAAGGCCACCGCTCCGGCTTTCCTCTCCCTGCTGTTGCCGCCCTCCTTCTCGGCCGCTCCCGCCCCTCTCCCCTCGTCCCTTGGCGGGCCTGGCGCAGCTCCACTCCCTCTCGCCCCAGCCTCCGACTCGGGTCCCCCGGCGGCTCCTCCCCCTCCGCCAGTTCCGGCACTCCTCCCGACGTCTCCTGGTGATGGCCTTCCCCCTCCTCCCGCGTGGTGCGCGCCCTCGGCAGATCTGCTCGCCATCTTTCCCTCGCCGACAGCCGCCCTAGTCCCGCCGCCGACCGATCTGTTAGCTATCCTCCCCTTTCTCCTTCCTTGCGTCGGCCGGCCGCTTCCCCTGTCGTGGTTGACCCCCTCCCCTCCCCTTCCCCCTCAGGCGGCTCCCCCGTCCCCGGCGTGACCCCCTTTCCCTCCCCCAGGCGGTTCCCCCGCCCTGTCCTTCTCCGGCGGGCGCAGGCACCTCCCTCGCCGGTAGCAGTGGCCCCTCCCTTCTCTCCGGCCTGTTCCCTTTGCCGGAGCTATGGCCTCCCTCGCCGGTAGCAGTGGCCCCCCCTGCCGGCCCCTCCGGGCTGCGTGCTGGGGGGGGACCGAGACCCCTCGTTCCGAGCGCCTGCCCCCTCGGGCAGAGCGTCAACCTCCCCCCCACGTGATGTGATTCCCCCTGGGGCTTCGAGCCCCTTCCCACACGCTCGTGTTTCCCACCGTTGTTCTTTCGAAAATTTCGAATCTTTGTTTTGAATTTTCGAATGTTTTCGATCCTCACCTGTTGTTCGAAATTCCGGGTTGTTGGAACTTCGAACCCGGTTTTCCTATCTCCTAAATGAGCAGGTCCCTTTTGGGTTGTGGGCCCTATACCTGTAGCTGTTTGTATGCTCGGTTTGAGCCCCCTCTGTCTTTGAATAAAATGTCTCTTAAATATATATATATATATATATATATATATATATATATATATATATATATATATATATATATATATATATAGGAAAAAAATAAAAAAAATAAAAAAAATAAAATATATATATATATATATATATATATATATATATATATATATATATATATATTTTTTTTTTTTTTCCTATATATATATATATATATATAGGAAAAAAAATATATATATAGCTTTCCTATATATATTTATGTATATGAATATGTGAATGTGAATAATATATACATTATATGACTAAGTTTGTGTACCTTGTTAGCTTATGGCTTACTTTTGTGCTTGGTTTAGAAAGTGACTTAGGCTATGAGTTAGTAGCTATCTTGGATACTTGATTTGTATAAACTTAGTTTGTTTAAACCTAGAATTGACTAACCTAGACTAGTTTGACCATTGTTGACCAAACCCTAGCTAGTTTGACCACATTAGACTAGTTGTCCTAGTTTGACTAGATTGTTGACTAGAGTTGACAATGAGTTGACTTTGACCTAGATTGACTTAGACTCATGTATATTACATTATAATTTCAATTACCATATAAATTGAACTCTTTATAACCTGTTTTACTCTAAATAGGACTCTGTGACACCAGTTCGGACATCTATTCATATCAGTCATTCAGGGTGATAGGCGAGTACATTTTCTGATCATTTTATACTTGTTAGGATTTATATTCTTGCTCTAGATTACTTTACATGATGCTGTCACGTTATTATCACGAATTGGTACTATATGGATCTTGTCATGCGATATTATCCTCCTCGGGGTGCATCAGATACAGTTGTCATGTGCTTTTCACGAACATATTTTATTTCATGTGCACCGCTATTTATGTATACTCTTGTGCAATCTTGTACTCTCATGATCACGTGAGCAAACATGATAAAAACCCCATGTACAAGGTAACGTAATTTGACTGGATCCTTGTGTATTGATTGGGGAGGATGAGTAGGAAATGGTTATGTGATCAAAATCCCATCATGTAAAATCTTGTGAAATCTTGTATATGTCCATTGTACACTCACGTATGATGGAGTTACCCTTGCATTGTCCTAACTCGTTTATATAACCATCTCATGCTCTAAATCACAGGTTACTTACAATTCTTACTTATCATGTATATAGATATTTTTAGTTATCAAATCTCTCTCGTTTTTATATATATTTATTTACAGTCCATGTATCTTACTCTTTTGCATGCTTTATATTTTCCAACATGATATGAACTGCGTGAGATGTATTGTGCTCGCTCTTGTCCTGACTGGACCTGTTGAAAATATTACAGATAATTACCCTGAGGACATTTTTTTACTTGCCTTGGAGCAGGAGATGGCTTAGTTACCTTTGGCCCCGACACTCAGGAGTGATCAGGAGACTAGCTAGTATACTTGGTTTAGTTTTCTGTTTTAGAACTTGAATTGTAATAACTTGAGATTTGAATTTGTTTGAGATATTATTATTTAGTAGTTTATATTTGTTGTTGTTTAGTCTTTAGTTATAAACTTCTGTGTTATCTTAGTGTTCTAAGACTGTGATTGAGATTTCATTATATCTATACTTGTCCTCCGTTCGGAGTTGAGATTTGACAAGTACATTATATAATTGCGTGAGTTGTTGATTAGATAGTAACCTAGGACAGCGTTCTACCGCCGACACTGCGGCGTAGGCTGGACGTACCCACGTTCTCGTGCCCTTCCTTAGGGTGCGGGTCGTGACACTTGCCAAACATATACAGTATTTACATTATTTTCTCTTTCTTTATTGTATTCCTTTTCATATTGTCACATGATTCCATATTGTGATTGATTTGCCCTTGATTGTCTTACTTGTTCTAGATTACGTACACGTATAGGATATTCGACATTGCTTGATTATTGGTTTTTTCGTGTTACCTTGTCTCATGATTGAGTTGTCAGTTTCTATATCTGGTTCTTGACTGACCATTCTTGACTTGGAGTATCTTGCATTGTACTAGAGTTGAGTTATACTATAGATTGGGAGTATCTTACATTGTACTACGACCTATAGCCAATTCTTTTATCTTGATATTGCTTGATTGACTTGACTTGACTTGGGACATACTATAGATTGGGAGTATCTTACATTGTACTACGACCTATAGCATATATTGATTGATTGATTGACTTGATTTGCGACACTATGAATTGGTAGTATCTTGCATTGTACTACGATTTATAGGAGTCTGCTCGACCCTTGTATCCTTTAGGAGAGGAGATCGATACTAGAATTGGCTAATCTCGACTGAGAGTATTCTGCTTTGTACGTCAATTGAAACACTATAGATTGGGAGTATCTTGCATTGTACTACAAGCTATAGGAGTTCTGATTGATAGTTAGCCAAGTCTAGTAATATATTCCACACGACTCGTCGTCCTTAGATATTTTTCTTGCAGTGTTCTTATCCTCCATACATGTTATTTACTGTCATATTCGTAGGCATCTTTATGTATCTTGCTAGTCCCCTGTGGACATGGTGATCTCTTCATGTAGCTGATTGCACGGAGTTAGTTAGTTGAGCATGTGGTAGTTGACTTCATCTGCATGATTCAGGTATTTTGTTAGTATTATTGATTTACTATCTTTCTCGTGCTTTCATGATATATCCTGCTTATCAGCTTAGCTTTATAGACTCATATTATTCTTGGAGTCTAATCGAACATATATGCAAGTGGGCTGCAGACCACAACCCATACTTGTTCATTCTTGTCTTATATATTCTTGTGGATTGAGATACATTGTAGATTACCATATTAGCCATGATACCATGATTTTGACAGCTTATACGTACTCGAGTCGGGCTGGAGTCCGCTCGATACGTAGCTGGCTTGTTCATGAGCTCGCGCCCGGAAAGCGGGTGCGGGTCGTGACAAGTTTACCTGGAGGGATCTTAAAATGCGTCAGAGAAGATGGCTAGAGTTACTAGTGGATTACGACATCAACCTGCAGTATCTTTCTGAGAAGGCCAACGTAATTGCAGATGCATTGAGTAGAAGTGCATGAGCTTATTTCCTAACAGCACAACCCGAGTTATTAGCAGATCTTCAGAAGATGGGAATAGAGATAGTTCTTCCTACCAACATGGCATTGATGACCAATATTGTAACGCTCCAGTCCCAAAATACGTAGGATTAGGAACGTAGACATGCCAGCTGTATTTATACGAAGTACACTCCAATATATGGAAACCTCGTATGAATACATAAGCTGTAAAATGCAGTAGAACCATAACTATCTCATCCACACAGAATAAATGAATAAAGATATCATATAATGAGAATAAATCGTCTTGATACAATATGTTGGGCGGAGACAAATCCACTACCAACAAAATAAGGAAAAATACATAAAAATAAAATAAGCGAAGCGAAGACGATCCAAATGCAATCATCCTCGTAGAAGAAGCAATGATCACGGCTAGAGCTAGAACACCTGCGAAAGATAATAGCACACACCTGGAGAGATAACCAGGTCCTCAGAGGGACGTAACAAGACACATAATATCATGCCATATAAGCTAAATAAATATTGCTCAAATAAATAAGTCAATCGAATTATAACATGGTCCAATACACACCTACTGAACGAGCGTACCATCCCCCCAACCAAACAATGACAGGAGATGGTAAACTAATTCACGGTGACGTATCTTTCCATGCTATGAATACAATATGGTATCCGGACCCCAATAAGGTTCAATACCTTCTCATCGAAGTAGTAAGTCACACCTACGACCAAACAAGGACAAGATGTGACGAACTAATCCGTGACAAGTTATTATTCCAAGCCACGGTCAGATACAAGTACCCGAACCAAAAGTACTCGTACCTAACGGATAAGGTAGCCTAACCGTTCTAAGTGAAATGTAGTTAAGAACAATCCTTCCTACGCATGGGCCCTGGCTGAATAGGATCGGCATAGTCCCCTCTTGGGCACCAGAGGCCCCATCAGTAAGAGCATGACGTTCCACAGAATCGTCAGTGGCCGTCAGTAATCATGGGTCATCAACCTTGTATCTCCAACGGAGAGTCCGGGTCACAAGAGAAAGTGCATCGAAGCCCATACGCTAAGATATTGTCCTCCATGCCCAATGCCTACTGTGTTGTATCCACAACACAAAACAACTATAACCGCTAAGTCAAACTAGCATGCAATCTCTAATAGCGGTTATTCCTATCGCACGACTTGTACGTACTGGTGGCCAGCCAATCACGCACTTTCGTATTCTACATGCGACACACAACTTCGTGTTACCACGTGTCAAGGCCAATGAATGCAACACACATGGTGGTCCCTTAAATCTAGGTTTAATTTGTAAGAAAATAATATACATCAAAAAATATAAATGAACAGTAAGTTCTAACAGTTATGCCATGTATCACAGTTTATTTTTGTATAAAGAAAAATAATGACAATGCATGAAATATGAGCTAAAATAAATAAACAACAAATGACAAGGTGTCTTGCCTGATAGTACGCCTGATGTGCTGCGATGATCAAGGTGGCACGAACTGCGACTTTGGTGCAACAACTATACATGGTGACCTTGGATGGTGGCACAGACAGTTCCATTGGGTCCAGGACGGTCAAATTAGTTAGGGTGGACTTTAGGTAGTAGAGAATTGGCAAAGGAATAGGAAAGATGAGCTGAATCACGAGATGGAGAAAAACCATAGGAAATCAATTAATATATTTGGTTTTAGTAAATATTTTATAATACTTAAAATATATTTTCTTAGTTAAAATAATTTATAGATAAATACAGAAAAAATTATTTTAAGGAAAAACCTATTTTTGTCAAAATAACATTGTAGGTCAAAGCTACAGAAAATATCATAAATAATACTATAGTTAGTCTTTGAAATTCAGTTTTAAATTCTACATATAGGGTCAAGCCCTAATACGTATTTTGTTACTAAATAGTTTTTTTTTTTCAAAAATACTAATACCAATATTAGTAACTAAGTACCAAGAATAAAGTTATAAAATTATTGACTAAAATATATACTAGTGTACATATTTTTAGATAATAATAAAATTTAGAAAAGAACTTTTTAATGCTAAATACTAAGCTTTGTCTAAGTATAATTTATGGTAAACATTATCTTCGAAAATAGTTAGAAATATATTTTCATACTAATCCCTAAAGTAATACCAGCAATAAAAATAAACAAAAATAATCATAATAATAAAATAAAAATAATAAGATTACTAATACACCTACTATTTAATAAATCAACATACATAATACAAATACTGAAACTAGTGATAATAATAAAAATAATAATAATAATAATAATAATAATAATAATAATAATAATAATAATAATAATAATAATAATAATAATAAACAGAGGAAGTCAAAAAAACAAAAAAAAAACAAAAGAACAAACAAAAATCTATCAAACGAATACAAACAAAAAACAAGGTGCTGCTCTTTCTGTAGAAAAGAGGAGGAGAGGGAGAGAGGATAGAGAGAGAAGGAAAGGAACAGAGGAGCGGAATTTGCGAGAGGGAAGGGGAGAAGCGTCGGTGGCGCGCCGGGGAGCGGCGGAGCGGAGGGTTCGAGCGTGGAAGGAGAGGCTAGAAGAAGGGTGGAGGATCGGAGCGGAGCGGCTCAGGCGGACGGCGATAGGCCTGCGGGATGGAGGGATCTCGTTGGTCGGGGCGACGCAGATCGGCGCACGGAGGAAGTCGGGAGAGAGGTCGGGCTCGGGCGGCGCGACGCTCCGGCGTACGGAGGGCGGAGGCGAAAAAGGGGGTTTGAATGAGAAGAGGCGGCGGTGGTTTCCGGCGCGGTGGTTCGAGGAGTGTAGGCGAAGGTGTAGGCGGAGGGAAGACCGACGGCACGGTGGATGGGCTTGCTCCCGGCGGTCGTGCCAGATCTGGGAGCTGCTCGGCGCGGCTAGGCGTTGGGCTGTTCGTGGGGCAGCGCCGCTGCTCTGGTCGCGACGACGGCCAGGGTGGTCTCGACGGCCGGATCCGCGATGGAAGAACGGCGCACGCAGCGGTCGGGGTTTTGTTCGTGGCGGCGGCAGGGGCGACGGCTACGGGTGGGAGCACGTCGACGGACGGTCGGCCGACGAGGTAAGTTTAGGGTTTCTATTCTTCTCTCTTTTCTAGTGGTGGTGGCGATGTATTTGGGGACGGGTTGTCGGGAACGTCGGTGGTTGCTGATGGCTGAGGCGGTATTGGTCGAGGGTTTTCGGGTTCGCCGACGTCGAACGCCGGTGATGGTGGTGGTTTGGAGGTCAGGGTGTCTGTGGTAGGGTTGACGAGGCAGTGGGGGTTTGACCATGAGCCGATGTCAGGAAATTGGTGGCGAAGTCGCGGGGTTGGTAATGGCGATGATGATGGAGAGGTAGTGGCTGGTACTGTTGACAGCAGGTTGGCCGGAGTTCGACGGGGGTTGTTGTGGTGCCGAAGTTTGCGGGGATGTTGGCTGGTCGTGGAGTATGTGATGGCAGCGATGGCTAGGGATCAGAGTTAGGGCTTGGGATTATAAATTTATTCAATCGTGTCGGGGTTGTCGACACAGAAATTTAATGTAAATGTAATAGATGGAATAAGATAGTGGACTGGGAGGGAACACGGACACGATGCACGGATTTTTGGGTTGTGGAAATTGGGGAAGGATTTATGGAGAAAAAATAATAATATGGAGGAGTACCTGCCTATTTATAGGATGTGGAAATTCCCATTAAGATAAGGACTAGGATAGGATTTATTTAAAACCCAAAGTATATAATTCTCTACTTAATTTAAAACCAAATCCAAATCTAAATACAAATCTAATTTAAATCAAATTAAATTTTAGTTTAAAATCGAATAGGATAAATCAAATTTTCAAACATTTAACTATTTTAATAATTTCAAAAATCAAATCAAGATTTAAATGGCCACAATAACTTCCAAATATATTTTTCAAAATACCAATATTAATAATTTTGAAAATAATAAATATTTTTAAATATCTTTTTGAGTAATAAAATATTAATATTAATAAATCTCGAAAATTATATTTTTATTTAAAATAGACTAATAATTAATTACGAAATATATGTGTGCACAAATAATACATACATGATTATGCTTTTCTAGTATTCAAAAATATTATTTATCATTAATAACTTTTTTTAGAAATGATGTAAAAATAATAAGCGTAAAAATGATAGCAAAACTAATTATTATATCTATTATTATAAACTTTAAAAAGAATAGAACAAAATATTTTTCTAAAAATATGTACGCTCGCACATATTCGCACTCGTCGAGCAATTACGAAAAATAGAATTTCGTGCGCGATGCACGATACGACTACGCGACATACAATACAAAATTTTAAATCGGTACCAAATTTAATAATAAAAAAATAGTAGAAATTTAGGGGTTTTACAAATATGCAAGTTCAGTCCAGTATAGTTGAGAGAATCAAGATGGCTCAATCAACGAATTCTAAGCTCCAACGGCTTAGGACAGAATGTAAAGCGGGACGAAGAGCAGAGTTAATGCATTCACGAAGATGGCACACTCCGACATGGAAGACGTCTTTGTGTACCCAGTGGTGATATCAGGCAAGAGAACATGGCGGAGGCTCACAGTTCACAGTATTTAATCTATCCCGGTAGCACGAAGATGTATCGTGATATTCGTCAGCATTTCTGGTAGAATGGCATGAAGAGAGAGATATCCTGGATTGTCTCTTTTTGTTTTGTTTGCCAGCAAGTCAAGACTGAACATCAGAGACCAGTTGGACTTTTTTAACCTCTACCGATCCCAGAATGGAAATGGAAGCACATTACTATGGATTTTGTGACTGGATTACCTAAATCTTTAGCTAGAAGAGATGCTATATGGGTTATAGTTGACCGGCTCACAAAAGTAGCTCATTTTCTTCCTTTCAGAATTGGTCAGTCAACGGATCAGCTTGCAGAGATGTATCTCAGGCAGATAGTCAGATTGCATGGAGTTCCAGTCAGTATCGTATTCGACAGAGATTCGAGATTTACATCACACTTTTGGCAGAGTCTTCAAGATATTTTGGGGACTCGTCTAAAGTTTAGTTTAGCTTATCATCCGCAGACAGATGGTCAGTCGGAGCGCACGATTCAAACTCTTGAGTATATGTTACGATCCTATACACTTGACTTTGGTGGTTCATGGAAAGATCATCTACATCTAGTGGAGTTCTTCTACAATAATAGTTTCTAGGCCAGTATCCATATGGCACCATTTGAGACACTGTATGACAGAAAGTGCAGATCACTTTTTGCCTGGGACGATGTAGGAGAGAGACAAATGCTTGGTCCAGAAATTATTACTCAAACTATCGAGATGTTCATACAAGTTAAAGATTATCACGCCCCAGTACCAGAATACTGAGACGGACTAGGCCAGCTACACCATATGAGGTACGCAAACGTCATACGGCGATCGTGGCTGTCAAGAGGCAAGGGGGTGCATGCTATAATCAAGTCTCATATGGTCTCACAGAGCATCTATGTCCCAATCAATCAAAACAAGAAGCACTAAATAATGATCATATAAGGCAAAGCAGTAAGGCGTTCCCGACGCTTTATCAAAATAAATCATGAGCCTAGCTATACAAAATGATAAGCTAGTGCCGAGAGTCATAGATACATAACCGTAGTCAGCTGCAGTCTGATTTAATTACAATTATGTAAAAAGAAACTAATGTCCAGAACAGTCGACTAAACAGGTGCCGGTGGATAAATGCCAAGTATAAAATAGAAGATATCAGAGCAGTGAAGAAGAAACCCACTCATGGTCCCTGGCGCCCATACTTCTGGTGTGCACCATTGTTCGGATAGAAGGCTGGATCCTCTAGTGCTGCTACGATATCTGGCCAAACAAAACCAGCGGGGTCATGCCTCGAATAGCAAGTACCACAAGGGAGCACATAAGAGTAAGATAAAACCCAAGCTTAATAATAATAATAAACATAAAAGGCTTTCGGTCGTAACCTCGGTCCACAGCCTGTCATAGCACGATAGACCAACCCAACAACCAACAAGGATATGGGTTGGACCACGCACCATGACAGTCCATGTCCCTCGGCTACTAACGGAAGGTACAAGGCACAGTCAAGTCATTTTTCGAGCGGCCATTCATTCATGCGGCTTTCTATATTTGGCAGAGTTATTCCCGCGATACTGATTAAAGGGATCCTCAGATCGTGTCCACCCAGCAGGGCTAGCCAAACTATCATATAATTAAATATATAGCACATTGATTATGCACCGGTCCCCCGGAGGGCCATCGCGCTAAAATATATAGCACATAGCTCATAGAAGTCGGATATAGTCATCCCCTATAGGCGAATGAAACCATATCCGTGGCGGCCAACCCGACACGTCAGGACAGGACCTGGGGTGGCTAGTATGGCATGATCTCGGGATTCTTCCCATGCATATGTCATGCCCCGATCCTGTAGAGTCCTTTCGTCCTCGCTTCGGACTCTTTTATACCTATCGTCCTCGCTAAGGCGTGATATCGTGCAAGACTAAGTTGCGCTTGCACAAGACCAAGACCTGAAGTAAGACAAGATAGACAATACGTAGCAGAACATATTACAAATAATTGAAGCAGCAACGGACATATTTCAGAATACATGCATTGAACACAATGGTAACAAGAAATAATTCTCTTTATTGATTTCATTTGAACGGATTACAAGCTCTCGATTCTCTCTGATACAATGTTACATTCTCTTAGAACTATACAGATTAGAATAATCTCGTTCCCATACATTACATCTGTAACACCCACTTTTCTAAAACGAGAGTAATTTTGAACTTTTGTAAAAGTTTATTATATAATAATATAATTTATAATTTATGGGAATTTTTAATTAATTTAATACTATTTAAAATTGATGAATTATAATTTTGATGTGTTAGCTAGTGAACTCTAGAACTGTTGAGCCTAGAGACTAACCATGACCATGGGGACCTAACCATGTGATTAGAATGACTATTTACAACTTTTTAGGCTAAGGGTATTTTGGTCATTTTGTGACTTTTAAATTATTTAGGATTTTGATTAATTGGTGAATTTTAGATTATTTTATTAATATTTAAATTGATGTATTATGATTTTGGTCATTTTTCATATTTTAATATTTTGGGAAAATTTTATATTTTTAATATTGTTTTTATTGGATATGTTTAGTCGGGTTTGCGTTTCGCATAGTTTCGACTTGTATTGTGATCCGGGTAGCTTAAACTCTAGATGGAACCTAATATTAAGTTAAGCATGGCTCACAAGACCCAACATTTAAGTTAGTTAATTAAAATAATTTTTATCATGTTAGAATGGTTAAGTTAGAGACTCAAAACTAGATCATTTTGACCCCAAACTTGAACCTAGTCTAGACTTAACCATATGAGACTAGAGAGGGGCAATTAGGACATTTTCCATTAGCCCTAATGGACTCTTTATGGCAGCCACCTTTAGGGAAGAATGATTCATTTCATTCATTACAATCTTGCCTCTTTTATTTTTCTTTTGTTCTTCCCTAATTTTAGAGAGCCTTCCCATTGATTTGATCTCCAAATCAAATCATTCCTTCACCAAACCTTCCCTCAATCATTCCCATTCTCCAAGGGAAGGGTGCTACCAAGGATTGGAAGAGGAGTGCAAGGAGGAGTGTCCACTTTGAGGAATTTTCATATCGGAGCCGTGTCCTAAAGGATTTTATTGGGATTTCACTCCCAATAGGTAAAATCCAACCTCTAAATCGATTTCCTTTGCATATAAATTAGTTTTGATTCCGTAGGATCCATCCTCATGCATGTGTCCCATTTAGATTCAAATTTAAGGCCATTTGGAGCTCTCTTGAGGATTTTAGATATGTGCCTTGTGTCCTACTTGATAGATCCCAAATTAGGACATCCCATGTATATGTATGTATGATAATAGTTTAAATAGATATTTAAATTCAGTTTTAGAATGGTTAGAGAGTGGATTGATCTTAGTTAGGATGGTTAGAATGAGTTTCATTTGGATACCTATGTTTGTATCCAAGTATCTTGGCCTATATGTGTTCTTTTGTCCAAAATAACTCAAATTCGTCATAATATTCATCCACGTTTTTATTAACCAAAGCAACATAGAAATGTCATAACTTTTAGCTTAGAACTCCGATTTATCTTTCCGTTTTTTTAAAAGAACCGTATCGAAGTTAGTTTTTCAAATATATATTTTAGTAAGCCAAAATCATTCTGGAACTTTCTGTGGAATTATTTGAGTGTCAGTTGTACGAAAGACGAACGTGTTTCGGTATTTTTGCGATTTCAGGAGCTTCCGGACACGAAAATGCGATCCGTTTGAAGTTTCGGAAAGCTAACACGAAGGGCTACAACATACTTTAATTCTAGAATTTAGTAGAGGCCCAATTAGTACAGTATTGGTTTTTAGTAGAAGAGTGACTATACGATATATGCATTTTGTGTAACCTATGAGCCTATGTAGTATGTAAGCAATGCATAAATACATAAATGAAAGAATGATATACAATGTATGCATAAAAGTATATAATGAATGCTAGATATGAATGCAAGGCATACATGTAATGATAGATATGAATGCATAATATATAAATAATATAATACAATATATAATGATAGCATGTATGGTAATGTAGAATATATGATGCAAGCATATATATATCCACTGTTTTTCTTTTTTCTTACATTTTCCTTCCCTTCCCTTTCCTTTTCAGTTTTTCCCCTTTTTTCCTCTTTTATTTTTACATGTTGTATATAATGTATAGATGCATGGAAGTATGTAATATGCATGAATGACATGTATGTAATAAAAATGAGTATATGTATGCAACTTAATGATATGTGAATGGATATAATGCCTGAACTGAAATATGCATGCATATGGGATATGAATGAATGTATACATGCATGAATAAATGTCATATATGAATGAATGAATCAAAGGTATAAGTAAAATATAATACATTGTAATGAATGTTAACATATATAATGTATAAAAGTATGTATGTAAATGTGCATGAATGTATATATCTATGTAACTATGTAAATATGCATGATCTAACATATGCCTATATATATAAATATGTATGTAATATGGATATGCATGTATGTATGAAGGTATGAATTTATATATATTATCTATTTTATATTATGCATTGTTGTGGTTCACATTGTCTTGTGATTGTGTGAGTGCTAGCCTAGGCTTGGTTAGGCCTAGTAAGACTTGTTAGACTTGTTTGGGCTAGGACTTGACCTAGTTGACCTAATTTGACTAGTGTGGTTGACTAGAGTTGACCAAGTGTTGGACTAGTTTGACCTAGACAGCATGCAGATGCATTTTATATTTCATTATCATCTCTCGCATCTTGACCTGTGTTGCTCTAAATAGGACTCTGTGGCTTCAGTTTGGACCTCTATACCTATCAGCTGTTCAGGTTATCAGGCGAGTACATTCTCTGATCATTTCATATCATGTTAGAATTATTCTCCTGCTTTAAATTACTTTACATGATACTGTCACGTTGGTCACACGGATTAATACTATATGGATCCCTTCTTGAGATGTTATCCCCTCAGGGAGCATCGGATACTACATGTTCTGTGCGTTTCACTTACATGGTGTATCACTATGTTTCACGGTTTATTGATCACTTGTGACATGTACTCTCATGATCACAGAGTCTTCCTTGAATCACCCTCTTATGGGTATTCCCAGAATCATCCATTTATGGGCCTACCATGTATCACCCCTTGTGGGCCATTGCATGGAATCATAACATAACCTGGCCGGATCCTTGTGTATTGATTGGGGGTACGGAGGAGTAGAAGTAGACATGTAAATAATATCCAAGTAGTGTAGTTCCCAGAATCACTCCATAGTATAGTTCCCAGAATCTCCTATGCCATTCACATGTTTATATTGTACTCTGACTCACTAGCGACTGTTAGTTCTCTACTTATAGTAGATATTTCTATTACAGTTCTCTCTCGGTTTACACACTGTACTTTCTTTCAGTTCTTGTATCTTACTTTACTGCATGATTATATTTTCTAACCTGCTATGAACTGTTGAGATTATTGTGCTCGCTCCTGTCCTGACTGGACCTGTTGATAAATTTTACAGATAGCTTGGAGGTTGCCTGCTAGCCTAGAGGAGACACATTAAAGGTTGTTTAGATAGTTATTTCAGTTGTCTTGAGATGTATTTATTCTATGGATTACTGTATTTGAGCTTTGAGATATTTCTGGGTTTGTGTATCTTAGACACTTAGACTTCTACCTGCTATATCTCTTTTGGATTTCATGTTTGATCTATCTTTTATTATGCTCTACCTTAGATGTGATTGAGACTGTATTTGCTATGTCACCTCCATTTAGAGTGTATATACTGTACATGTACCTTTATATTGTTAGATGTTTGACCTAGGATAGCGTTCTACCGCCGACACTGCGGCATAGAATGGACGTACCCACGTCTCGTGCTGTCACGACCCGCACCCACTGTGAGGGTACGAGAACGTAACAACGCCCAGCCGACGCCGCAGTATCAGCGGTAGAACGCTGTCCCAGGTCAAACATCTAACAAAATAAAGGTACCTGTACAGTATATACTCTCCGAATGGAGGTGACATAGCAGATACAGTCTCAATCACATCTAAGGTAGAGCATGATAAAGATAGATAAAACATGAAATCTAAAAGAGATACCGCAGATAGAAGTCTAAGTGTCTAAGATACACAAATCCAGAAATACATCTCAAAGCTCAAATACAGTAATCCATAAATACAACTCAAGACAACTGAAAAAATAAACTATGAGCAAAACCCTAGCTATCTATACAACCTCTACTGTGTCTCCTCTAGGCTAGCAGGCAACCTCCAGGCTATCTGTAAAATTTATCAACAGGTTCAGTCAGGACAGGAGCGAGCACAAAATATCTCACGCAGTTCATATCAAGTTAGGAAATATAAAGCATGCAATAGAGTAAGGTACATGAAATGCTGAAAGAAGAATGTATATGAAAAACAGTAGAGATTTGATAACAGAAAATATCTATATATGATAAGTAAAAACTGTAAGCCAACTGTGATTTAGAGTACAATATGGTTATGTAAACGGTCTAGGACAATGCAATGGTAACTCCATTGTACGTGGGTGTACAATAGACATATAAATAATTATACAATGTTGTACAATAGGATTTGAGTACATAACCAATTCTACTCTCCCTCCCCAATCAATACACAAGGATCCACTCCAGTTACGTTATCTTATACAATAGTGTACAATGTTATACAATGGATGTACAATATTATACAATAGATATACAATAGTTGTACAATATTATACAATAGTGTACAATGGTCTATCCCTGGAACTCATGTGATAATGAGAGTACAATATATACAATGAGTATACAAGGATATGGGTATTCAATAAATATAATATGTAAGTGAAACGTACATCACAATATGTATTTAGTGAATACAAGGGGATAACATCCCAAAAGAAGATCCATATAGTACCAATCCGTGATAACAATCGTGTCAGCATCAAGTACAGTAATCTAGAGCAAGAATATAAATCCAGACAAGTATGAAACGGTCAGAGAATGTACTCGTCTGATACCCTGAACAGCTGATATGAAAAGATGGTCAACTGGAGTCACAGAGTCCTAGTTATAGCAACATAGGTTATAAAGAGTTCAATTTATATGGTAGTTGAAATTATATACAATCTACATGATTCTAAGTCAATTTAGGTCAAAGTCAACTTTGGTCAACTATAAAGTCAAACTAGGTCAACTCTAGTCAACTGTGGTCAAACTAGCTAGGGTTGGGTTAACAATGGTCAACTAGTCTAGTTAGTCAATTCTAGGTCTAAACAAACTAAGTATATACAAATCAAGTATCCAAGATAGCTACTAACTCATAGCCTAAGTCACTTACTAAACCAAGCACAAAACTAAACCATAAGCTAACAAGGCACACAAACTTAGTCATATAATGTATATATATTATTCACATTCACATATTTATATACATAGATATATATAGGAAAGCTATATATATAGGCACATACATGTATATATAGAGAGAGAAAGAGGGGTAAAAGAGTAAGTGAGTATGTGTGTGTTTGGCATGTGTGAAAGGATATGTGTTAATGTTCTAAAATTTAGTAATAGGTAGGTGTATGTGACATGGGATACATGATGTCAATGGGTGTATGAATGAAAGTGTGTAAAAGGTTATAGGTTAACTCAGTTTATAGAAATGCATACATACATACATACATACATACTTACATTGTATACATGCATACATATATATCATGTATATTACATTACATGATACATACATGTATACTTGTATTATATTATACTTACATTCATGCATATTAGATACTTGTATTTATATTAACATATTGCAAACATTCATTTCATTCATGCATCTATGCATTACCTACATATTTTATACATATACATACATTGTATATTTATATCATTTCATACATTAACATAGAGACATACAAACATGCACACATCATATATTTCATACCTTGCATTACCTTACATATCATGTTATATATTATCATTCATTCCTTTCATATATTACATTATCTTTAAGTTGAATACATCATATATGGATACAATACATAATCTGCATGCTTGCATTCATATATTACATTCTATACATGTTATCATTATATATTGCATTACAATATTTATACATTATGCATTCATCTATCATTACATATATATCTTGCATTCATATCTAGCATTCATTATATACTTTTATGCATACATTGTATATCATTCTTTCATTCATGCTTTTATGCATTGCTTATATGTATTATATTAATTGCATTCCTACATGCTTGCATTCAACCATATATATACATTAATGTAAAAAGAATATATATCATATATATATATTATTTCATTCATCTAACATATCATGCAATACATACTTTATATTTATTTAATATCCATACTACATAGGCTCATAGGTTACACAAAATGCATATATCGTATAGTCACTCTTCTACTTAAAATCAATAATGTACCAATTGGGCCTTCATTAAATTTTTAGGATTAAAGTATGTTGTAGCTCTTCGTGTTAGCTTTCTGAAACTTTAAAAGGATCGCATTTTCGTGACCGAAAGCTCCCGGAATCGCGGAAAACACCGAAACGCGTTCGTCTTTCGTACAGTTGATACTCAAACAATTCTACAGAAAGTTCTAGAACGAATTTGGCTTATTAAAATACATATTTAGAAAGCTAACTTCGATACACTTCTTTTTAAAAAAACAGAAGGTTAATTGGAGTTATGAGATAAAAGTTATGACATTTCTAAGTTGCTCTAGCTACTAAAAACGTGGATAAATATTATGACGAATTTAGGTAGTTTGAGACAAAAGAAACACAAGTATATAACATAATATATCAAGAACTCACTCTCTACACTAATATATATATGAGACACTATAGAACACATCTCCAATACAAAAATATAAGATTAAACATGTAATAATTCATTCATACATAACAACAACACATAGTGTGTCCAAATTTAGAGTTTTTCCATATGGACACAACCACAACACAAAGGACACTCCTATGATCTCCAAATGGACACGAAATGGACACAAAATGGACACAAATGGAGATACAACCATGGGGGTCATTCCTATGGGTTCAAAATATTCCTATATGCATGTAGGGATGGTTTAGAGGAGAGATTATACCTTCCGGGAGAGATATTCAAAGAAAAAGCCTTCCGACACGGCACCGACACGTAGAAATTCCAAAAGAAGACGAACGAGCTCCGAATCCTCTCATACTTGGCTAGCACTCTATAACCATGGAGTAGAAGAGAAATAAAGAAGATTTGGTGGAAGAATGGGTTGACTTGGAGATGAAATCAATGGAGGTTCATCTCTAAATTAATTTGGGGAAGAACAAGAGAGAGAAAGTAGATGAAAACAAATGAATGAAGGAGCGACTCACTCCTTATCCCCCCCATAGGTGGCTGTCCAAAAAGGGTGAGGTGTCCCCTATTTGAATGTCCAAAATGCCCTCCACTAATCTACTTGATTTAAATTAGGAATGGGTTAAAGGTTGAGGTCAATTTAGTCTAGTTTTAAGTCTCTAATTAAACTAAACCTATCCATAAATAATTAGTCTAACTACTAACTAAAATTAATATCATGTGGACTAAAATTAATATCATGTGCGCCATGCCTAACTAGTGTGTGGGTCCCACTAGAGTCAAACTACCCCCCGGGTCCCCGTTTCAAGTCGGATTGAGTTGAAATTCGAACCCGACTCAAATAACCCCAAAACAATATCATAAATAATAAAATAAATTTTAAAAATATTCAAAAATGTAAAATGAAAAAATACTCCTGTTTCTGAAAAGTGGGGGTGACAAATCTATCCACCTTAAAAAAATCGTCCTCGAAATTAAAATGTTCTTAATTCTTCTAGGTCAAACCCCCACAATCAAAGTCCCAGAACTTAAACAAATCATATGATTTAAAAGGACGACATACAGGATCATGGCATACGGTGGTAGTGAAGTCTCATCTAGGTATACTAGTCATGCTAACCAAAACGGTCATAGGGTATCAAAACACACAAACAATCTAGGGTGCTAAACTAGAAAAGATACAGAAATAATAATCATCAAAACTGTAAGGCAGTCTACCATCCTATATGAAACTGGTACTTATCAAAAATAAATAAAGATGACTACCAATTATCTATAAAGGGGTACTATTCAAAGAATATCATAATCAAAAGTTAAAGAATGAAAGTCAATTGCATTGAAATCGAATCACAATATATATATATATATATATATATATATATATATATATATATATATATATATATATATATATATATATAGAGTGTTAGAGAAGGAAAAGCTAGCATTATGTAAGGTTATGTGGTTCGTGTGTGTATGGGTGTATGTGGACATGTTCATATGGTTAGATAATAGGCGTGTGTGTATGTAAAATATACATGAAAGTGCATAGGAGGATTTGGGTTTCGAAATAATAGCTATCCAGTTACACTACTCATGGCATATTGGTTAAACAATCTACAACACACAACCTATTTACTCATAACATGCATGGCTAACCATATACATATATATATAAAGAGATAGAGATTTAGTTATGTATCTATATATATTATAACATGTATGCATAAACTCTATATATGTCTATATAGATATATAAACATAACATAGAGAGAAGGGGTAGGTTTACATGACAGTGTATACTAAGTTAGGGTGTGTGTGTCTCCTTGTACAGGGCTATAGCTTAGTATTGAAATGTTAATTCCAGTTTTAGTTCATCATTTACATACAAAATCAGAAAATAATCTAACATTTAAACCAGTGTAATATTAGCATAATACAGTTTCAGATTTTAGGATTTGAAACATCACAACTAACTCAATGCTCCCAACACATCCTAACATGATAGAGATGAAACCCTAATATACTATCCATACATTTAGCTATGCATACAGTTCAATATTATATATTAAATCTAAAATTGAACTAAACATTTGAAATCAATGTAAAAATGTTAACATGTATTCAGTTTTAGGATTTTGAGAAATTCGAACATCAACCAACCCAATGTTTATCACAACCTAACATGTAAGAATATGAAACCTAACTTTATATCCCTACATACCACAATGTATATAGCTCAAAATATTATATTTAAAATAACAAATTTAACTAACATTTAAAATCCAGTATTAAGGGTTAATATGCACACAGTCATAGATTTGACAATTTCAAACACAAAACTCAACCAATTTTTTTTTAAATTGAAACCCTATGTATAACATACATGTGCAGTGATGTAAACATAACTAATAACATGAAATTTATATTTAATTTATGAATTTAAACTGGAAAAAGCAGATAACCAGTCTATGATACTATTGTGTATCAGAAATATTGGAATTTTGAGAATTTAAACGTCAACAACATATTAATATGTATTTAGATAGGTGGAAAATCAAAGTGTAGCATGCATACGCATAAGGCAAGGGTCTGTGTCCACTATATATTTTTATGTTCCAATATAAAAATCAATTTCTACATCAAGACCAACATTTAGATTCCTACCAAGATTGCAAAGTAGGTGATTGATGTAATCAAGAAAGTTTTATTATTATTATTATTTAATACAATAATAACAACAAGAAAGAAATAACGATAAAATCTGTTCTGCTTATCTGTTTAAGGAATGAACCATTTTGAAACCCAGAGCTAAAATATCAATCCAACATAAGGTCTAGCAAAATCATCGATTCATTGTATTATGAAAAACTCATAGCAAGAAGTTACACAAGGTTTATAAAAATAGCTAAAGCTACTCCTAATTTAAATAATGAGAAGCAAAATAAAACAAAACAAATAATAATTCTTTTTGTCACGCCCCAGAACCAGAATACTGAAGAGCGGGGGCGAACATAGCCAGCTACGTATATTGAAATGACGTCCATCTCGCTATTCGGTCACGACTGTCTAGATATGAGGGTTTACTACAAGCCAACAGTCTCTTAAGGTTAAGCCTACTGTCTCAATCTCAAGCAAGTAATACAATTACAAGATGTTTGATCACCAAATATACAATAAAAGGCGTCCCAAGTATTACATATCAACTGATCATGAAGCTAGTCGTACAAAATGCAAGGACTAGCAAGAGTTAAGTCATACATGATCAACCCTAGGATTTGTTAATCATGTTTACAGCCCGTAGGCAGACAGTAAGTAAAGGTGCATCGAGCTAACAGGTGCTCGTCAGCTAAACGCCTCAAAAGAATAACTTTACAATAGAGTGAGCGAAACAAAATAGAAAACCTACTCGTAGCCCGGGTTTCTTCTAGTCGCCACCATCGGGCTGGAGGTTCGGTAGATCCTCGGGAGCTGCTCCAAAATCTGGCCACACAAAACCAGCTGGGTCAAACCCCAGAAAGAGCAAGTACCACAAGGAAGGCCACGAAATAAGAACAAAAGTCAGCATATCAGAACATGAAAAAATGAAAGAAAAGTACAAGTAATCAAGAGCACGTTAGGACAATAAACGACTAGGGACGTGGAACCATTCTGGGAGCCAGGTTACAACCCGTAAACCAAACAAGGACCGAGGTTGTAACCCTTCGCCTGAATAGCACCTTGTCTCTACCCATTTATTGTTAAAGATAAGTAAAACAATCATGTTCAGGAGTACCAGGGTACATGGACTAGACAAGACTTAGACAGGGCTAGACATCATCCATTCACAAGCGGCCAAGCAATTACTATGGCTTACTACTTTAACTAACTAAGGTTGTCACAAGCCTAATTACTAACAAGATGCAATAAGAATTTTCCAGTCCCAAGCCCTGTAGACCATCCAGTTATCCTTCCGCGGGTTGAGAGTATGGTTGGGTACATCGCCCCGGAGATGATATTCCCTTAGGTGACTTAGAGGGTGCAACACATGACAGTGTGCTGGAAATGTGCTCTACTCGTAGACAAGCTACAAGTCCAATTAAGAGCGCCCAGATAACAAGATTGCCTGTGACTGGAAATTCTTCATGAACTATAGTTAGATCTAGTCATTAGCCTAATCCATGTTCAGTGCGAATCCCTGACCGTAGGAAACTAGGGAGTCACGTCCTAGACTTGATGCAAAACAAGACAAGTGGATTGCACAAGCAAGCAAGCAGGAACACCCACGGTGTCAAGTTGATTATACGAGTCAAGTTAGCCGTCGCAACAGCATCAAGATAAATCATGTCAGGGTACTTGTCAGGAGTGCGCCACGATGGGCCACTATCATGTCAGGTTGGTCATGTCAGGAGTGCACCACTACGGGTCACTGTCGTGTTATGATAGTTCCTTGTCATACCATACCATGTACAATAGTCATTCTAAACATATTAGGTAAAATCAAGTTCATGACAAAAGGCGTAAGGATATAAAATGGGCATAAAATATCTAATAAAATATTAATATACAGGACTATAGAAGAGCCAAGCTTAAGGAAAAATAAAACCGAATCTCCATGATTGGACAGATTGCGCAAGGGTCCCTGGGGTCGGGTTGCGCAGGAGTCAAGTGCGCCAGGAGCCAACTGCGCAGGAGTGAGCTGCGCAAAAGTCGGCTTGCGCTGAGCTGGTTGGCGCAGGGGTCAGATTGCGCAGGGGTGGATGGCACAGGAATGGTTGGCGCAGGAGATAGATGGCGCAGGGTTGAACTACGCAGGGGTGAAGTACGCAGGGTTAGATTACGCGGGGAGCCAACTGCGCAAGGGTGAAGTACGCAGGGTTAGATTGTGCGGGGAGCCAACTGTGCAGGGGTGAACTGCGCAGGGTATAGGTGGCGCATGAGCAGACTGCGCATAAATGGATGGCGCATGAGCCGACTGCGCATGAGCAGACTGCGCATGGATGGATGGCGCATGGAGCTGAGCGCAGTTCGCCAAGGGGAAATCAGCACGGTCGGCGCTGTGCTAAAGAGCGCAGGCCGAGAGGGGATGCGCAGTTCAGCACTGCGCTAAAGAGCGCCTGCTGCAGCCTGCTACTCCAGGCCGAAAGGAACTCTTCAAGAACACCAAAGTTCAAATCTTCATATCTTTGTCAAATCAAAGCCAAATCTAGATTTTCAAAGGTCTAAATTGAGTAAAATTGAATTCTCTTCCACATGGAAGCATCAAAACCCACAAAAATCCAACCAAAATAGATCAAAACCATGTAAATCCGAAAATAGTTAAAACCTAGATCTAGAACAATGGAGACTCCAAATCACAAAATGTCAAGCACTAATGTTGATCACCATGGCCTAATCTAGCTAATGAACAAATAAAATGTGGTTCTCATGTGGTGGCAAGGTGCACTTGCCTATGGGTGTTGGTGAGTTGTGTAGAGGAAGGAAGAAGAAGAAGAAGAAATTAATGGAGGAAAGTAATGAAGAGAGAGAGTGTTAGGTGGGGATAATAAGGAGGGTGGGTTGTGGTGGAATGAGGGTTGAACATAGGCTAAGATGATCCAATGCATGTTAAACCAAACCAAACCAAATCAAACCAATTCTCCTCCACAAAATAAATCAAGCCAGGTAAAACCCAATTAGGAGAACCAAATCTGCAAGTCAAGCCAATTACAAGTACATGCCAAAATCCGAGAAAATAAATACAGGTCTGAAATACATGCAAGCTTGACAAAATACGTATTCAGAATATGGGTGTTACACTTTTTTTTGAAGGACTGCAACAAAAGTACTGAAAACATGTTCAAAAATATTTAAGGTACAATCTGATAATCATATGCGTCTATCCAAAATCATGGTACTCTAAATCCTCGTCATAATAGTAAGCAACGCTACGATAATCACAGAGTCCTCAACTTAGGCACATACCTCTAGAATCATGGTATTTAACATTTTCGCGATGCCGCTAGCTTGGCTGCGAAAACCTTAAATTTCTACACCCGAGAAATATATCCAACTCAGACTATATGTCTTCACCATGCTGGCTAATGTGACTGTAGAAGACTAGATTCCATAACTTAGATAACCTAGCCCATATAATTTCATCTTGACAAAATTAAATTAAATCAACAATGGATACCCAAAAATTAAATTTATCAACGAACATCAAGATTCATAAATGAACAAAAATCCATCAAATCTTATAAATACAAACTCGGATGTAACAGCTAACATCAAGATTCAAAATTCAACAATCATCCATCAAAATTAATAAATACAAACTCAAATTCAACAATAGAAGTAAAGATAAATCAAATCAAGGGAAGAAGAGTTTTCAAATCGAAGTTAAAATAAGATTCTCAAGGGTCGTCCCAGGAATCTCCCAAGGGATCCTAACTATGATTGAGTACCTTCAAAAAAAATATCCTAATCCTACTGCAGGCTGTAGTGGTACTCTAGTTCGAATACCACTACATAAACTCGACCTGCATGGGCCACCACTAAAAACGTGTCACGACCCGCACCCACAGTGTGGGTACGAGAACGTAACAACGCCCAGCCTACGCCGCAGTATCGGCGATAGAACGATATCCTAGGTCAAACATCTAACAAAATAAAGGTACCTGTACAGTATATACTCTCCGAATGGAGGTGACATAGCAGATATAGTCTCAATCACATCTAAGGTAGAGCATGATAAAGATAGATAAAACATGAAATCCAAAAGAGATACCGCAGATAGAAGTCTAAGTGTCTAAGATACACAAATCCAGAAATACATCTCAAAGTTCAAATACAGTAATCCATAAATACAACTCAAGACAACTGAAAAAATAAACTATGAGCAAAACCCTAGCTATCTATACAACCTCTACTGTGTCTCCTCTAGGCTAGCAGGCAACCTCCATGCTATCTGTAAAATTTATCAACAGGTCCAGTCAGGACAGGAGAGAGCACAAAACATCTCACGCAGTTCATATCAAGTTATAAAATATAAAGCATGCAATAGAGTAAGGTACAGGAAATGCTGAAAGAAGAATGTATATGAAAAACAGTAGAGATTTGATAACAGAAAATATCTATATATGATAAGTAAGAACTCATGTAAGCCAATTGTAATTTAGAGTACAATATGGTTATGTAACGGTCTAGGACAATACAATTGTAACTCCATTGTACGTGGGTGTACAATAGACATATACAATAGTTATACAATGTTGTACAATAGGATTTGAGTACATAACCAATTCTACTCCCCCTCCCCAATCAATACACAAGGATCCACTCCAGTTACGTTATCTTATATAATAGTGTACAATGTTATACAATGGATGTACATTATTATACAACAGATGTACAATGTTATACAATAGTTGTACAATATTATACAATAGTGTACAATGGTCTATCCCTGGAACTCATGTGATAATGAGAGTACCATATGCACAATGAGTATACAAGGATATGGGTATTCAATAAATACAATATGTAAGTGAAACGCACATCACAATATGTATTTAGTGAATACAAGGGGATAACATCACAAAAGAAGATCCATATAGTACCAATCCGTGATAACAATCGTGTCAGCATCAAGTACAGTAATCTAGAACAAGAATGTAAATCCAGACAAGTATGAAACAGTCAGAGAATGTACTCGTCTGATACCCTGAACAGCTGATATGAAAAGATGGCCAACTGGAGTCACAGAGTCCTAGTTATAGCAACATAGATTATAAAGAGTTCAATTTATATGGTAGTTGAAATTATAATACAATCTACATGATTCTAAGTCAATCTAGGTCAAAGTCGACTTTGGTCAACTATAAAGTCAAACTAGGTCAACTCTAGACAACTGTGGTCTAACTCATAGCCTAAGTCACTTACTAAACCAAGCACAAAACTAAACCATAAGCTAACAAGGCACACAAACTTAGTCATATAATGTATATATATTATTCACATTCACATATTTATATACATAGATATATATAGGAAAGCTATATATATAGGCACATACATGTATATATAGAGAGAGAAGAGAGGTAAAAGAGTAAGTGAGTATGTGTGTTTGGCATGTGTGAAAGGATATGTGTTAATGTTCTAAAATTTAGTGATAGGTAGGTGTATGTGACATGGGATACATGATGTCAAAGGGTGTATGAATGAATGTGTGTAAAAGGTTATAGGTTAACTCAGTTTATAGAAATGCATACATACAACATACATACATACATACATACATACATACATACATACATACATACATACATACATACATACATACATACTTACATTGTATACATGCATACATACATATCATGTATATTACATTACATGATACATACATGTATACTTGTATTATATTATACTTACATTCATGCATATTAGATACTTGTATTTATATTAACATATTGCAAACATTCATTTCATTCATACATCTATGCATTACCTACATGTTTTATACATATACATACATTGTATATTCATATCATTTTATACATTAACATAGAGACATACAAACATGCACACATCATATATTTCATACCTTGCATTACCTTACATATCATGTTATATATTATCATTCATTCCTTTCATATATTACATTATCTTTAAGTTGAATACATCATATATGGATACAATACATAATCTTGCATGCTTGCATTCATATATTACATTCTATACATGTTATCATTATATATTGCATTACAATATTTAAACATTATGCATTCATCTATCATTACATATATATCTTGCATTCATATCTAGCATTCATTATATACTTTTATGCATACATTGTATATCATTCTTTCATTCATACTTTTATGCATTGCTTATATGCATTATATTAATTGCATTCCTACTTGCTTGCATTCAACCATATATATACATTAATGTAAAAGAATATATATCATATATATATATATTATTTCATTCATCTAACATATCATGCATTACATACTTTATATTATTTAATATCCATACTACATAGGCTCATAGGTTATACAAAATACATATATCGTATAGTCACTCTTCTACTTAAATTAATATTGTACCAATTGGGCCTTCACTAAATTTTTAGGATTAAAGTATGTTATAGCTCTTCGTGTTAGCTTTTCGAAACTTTAAACGGATCGCATTTTCGTGTCTGAAAGCTCCCGAAATAGCGAAAACACCGAAACGCGTTCGTCTTTCGTACAGCTGACACTCAAACAATTCTACAGAAAGTTCTAGAATGAATTTGGCTTATTAAAATACATATTTAGAAAGCTAACTTCGATACGCTTCTTTTAAAAAAACGGGAGGTTAATTGGAGTTATTAGCTAAAAGTTATGACATTTCTAAGTTGCTCTAGCTACTAAAAACGTGGATAAATATTATGACGAATTTAGGTAGTTTGAGACAAAAGAAACACAAGTATATAACATAATATATCAAGAACTCACTCTCTACACTAATATATATATATATATATATATATATATATATATATATATATAATATATATATATATATATATATATATATATATATATATATATATATATATATATTTTTTTTATATATATATATATATGAGACACTATAGAACACATCTCCAATGCAAAATATGAGATTAAACATGTAATAATTCATTCATACATAACAATAACACAGTGTGTGTCCAAATTTGGGGTTTTCTCACATGGACACAACCACAACACAAAGGACACTCCTATGATCTCCAAATGGACACAAATGGAGATACAACCATAGGGGTCATTCCTATGGGTTCAAATATTTCTATATGCATGTAGGGGTGGTTTAGAGGAGAGATTATACCTTCCGGAAGAGAGATTCAAAGGAAAAGCCTTCCGACTCGGCACCGACACGTAGAAATTCCAAAAGGACACGAACGAGCTCCGAATCCTCTCAAACTTGGCTAGCACCCTCTAACCATGGAGTAGAAGAGAAATAAAGAAGATTTGGTGGAAGAATGGGTTGATTTAGAGATGAATCAATGGAGGTTCATCTCTAAATTAATTTGGGGAAGAACAAGAGGGAGAAAGTGGATGAAAACAAATGAATGAAGGAGTGACTCACTCCTTATCCCCCCCCATAGGTGGCTGCCCAAAAAGAATGAGGTGTCCCCTATTTGAATGTCCAAAATGCCCTCCACTAATCTATTTGATTTAAATTAGGAATGGGTTAAAGGTTGAGGTCAATTTAGTCTAGTTTTAAGTCTCTAATTAAACTAAACCTATCCATAAATAATTAGTCTAACTACTAACTAAAATTAATATCATGTGGACTAAAATTAATATCATGTGGGTCATACCTAACTAGCGTGTGGGTCCCACTAGAGTCAAACTACCCCCCGGGTCCCCGTTTCAAGTCGGATTGAGTTGAAATTCGAACCCGACTCAAATAACCCCAAATAATATCATAAATAATAAAATAAAATTTAAAAATATTCAAAAATGTAAAATAATAAAATACTCCTGTTTCTGAAAACTTGGGGTGACACGTGCCCTTACTCTAGGGTGCGGATCGTGACACATTTTTAGTGGTGGCCCATGCAGGTCGAGTTTATGTAGTGGTATTCGAACTAGAGTATCACTACAGCCTGCAGTAGGATTAGAATATTTTTGAAGGTACTCAATCACATTAGGAAAAACTCTTAATCAGATTCCTTTTATCTAAAATTGTTGCTTATTGACTTCCCTTGAATATAAATTGTCCTCCTTTGAATTTTTGCTTCATTCTCAGAAATTACTTCTTGTTTTGATCTGTCTTCATGATGGTTATGGAGACACGATCTCATCACTCCGATTCGGGGAATACTATCGAGAGGCTGGCCACCTCTCGTCCTGTTCATCAGGGCCTCGAGACCGCAGCTCCTGCTGTGCCGACTCAGGTTGGCGTTTCTGCTATATTGGAGGTGCACCTCTGTTTGTACAGAGACTTTTTCCCGCCATTCCCAATTTCTTTCAACAGCAGCGGTTCATGCAGCATCAGCAGCAGACCAGGGGAAACCAGCAGGGGCGAGCTATCGTCAGGACAGTCGAGGATGCACAGACCATCGGAGATCTTGCTGCAAGTTCCGTTCTTCTCTATTCCATTTTTGCAATTGTCTCTTATAACTATCTTGAAATTCGATTCCATCTGTTCCTTGTTGACTGATCAATTTGTTCTGTTGTTCCTATGTTATGTTTATTTTTTTTTCTTCTGAGCAAAAAAATCATGTGGGCTAGGTCACCTCAGTTATGGGATCTAGAATCTTCGATAGTCATGTTAGCTGGCATAGAGAGGACATATAGTCAGATTTTGGACGTATTTCTCGGGTGTGAAAATTTAAGGTTTTCGCCGTCGCATGCGACAATGCGAAAATTTTAAATACCATGAACCTAGAGGTATGTGCCTTAGTCGAGGACTCTGTGATTATCGTAGCCTTGCTTACTAGTATGACGAGGATTTGGAGCACCATGATTTTGGATAGACGCATTTGATTATCAGATTGTACCTTAAATATTTTTGAACATATTTTCTCTACTTTTGTTTCAGTCCTTCTCAAAACGAAGGGGAATTATTATTTGTTTTGTTTTGTTTTGTTTTACTTCTCATTATTTAACTTAGGAGTAGCTTTAGCTGTTATTATAAACCTTTGTGTAACTTCTTACTATGACTTTCTTCTTAATATAATGAATCGATGATTTTGCTAGACCTTATCTTGGATTTGATATTATAGCTCTAGTTTCAAAATGGTTCCTTCTTTTAAACAGATAAGCAGAACAGATTTTATCGTTATTTCCTTCTTGCTATTATTCTTGTATTAAATAATAATAATAATAAAACTGTCTTGATTACATCAATCACCTGCTTTGCAATCTTGGTAGGAATCTAAATGTTGGTCTTGATATAGAATTTAATTTTTATATTGGGACATGAGAATATATATAGTGGACACAGACACTTTGTCTGACACGTATGCATGCTACACTTTGATTATCAATCCATATAAATGCATATTAATATGTTGTTGATGTTTAAATTCTCAAAATCCTAATATTCTGATACAGTACAGTATCAGAGACTGGTTCTCTGTTTTTCCAGTTTAAATTCGTAATTTAAATATAAATATCATGTTATTAATTTTGTTTACATCACTGCACATGTATCTTATACACAAGGTTTCAATTCTTAAAGAAATTGGTTGAGTTTTGTGTTTGAACTTGTCAAATCTGAGACGGTGTGCATATTAACCCTTAATACTGGATTCCAAATGTTTAGTTCAATTTGCCCTTTTTTTAATATAATATTTAGAGCTGTATACATTATTGTATGTAGGGATATAATGTTAGGGTTCATACTCTCACATGTTCGGTTGTGGTTGTGATGAACATTGGGTTGGTTTGATGTTTGAATTTCTCCAAAATCCTAAAACTGAATACATGTTAACATTTTCACATTGATTTCAAATGTTTAGTTCAATTTCAGATTTAATATGTAATATTGAACTGTATGCATAGCTAAATATATGGATAGTATGTTAGGCTTTCATCTCCATCATGTTAGGATGTATCGGGAGCATTGAGTTGGTTGTGATATTTCAAACCCCTAAAATCTGAAACTGCATTATGTTAATATTACACTGGTTTAAATGTTAGCTTATTTTCAGATTTTGTATGTAAATGCTGAACTAAAACTGGGTTTAACCTTTCAATACTAAAGCTATAACCCTGTACAAGGACATACACACCCTAACTTAGTATACACTGCCATGTAAACCTAACCCTTCCTCTCTATGTTATGTTCATATATCTATATAGATAGATATAGAGTTTATGCATACATGTTATAATGTATATAGATACATAACTAAATCTCTACCTCTTTATATATATAATATATATATATATATATATATATATATATATATATATATATATATATGGTTAGTCATGCATGTTATGAGTAAATAGGTTGTGCATTGTAGATTGTTAACCAATATGCCATGAGTAGTGTAACTGGATAGCTATTATTTTGAAACCCAAATCCTCATATACACTTTCATGTATATTTCACATACACACTGCCTACTATCTAACCATATGAACATGTCCACATCACCATACATACACGAACCACATAACCTTTACTAATGCTAGCTTTTCCTCTCTAACGCTCTCTCTCTCTCCTCTCTAACGCGCTCTCTCTCTCTCTCTCTCTCTCTCTATATATATATAATATATATATATAATATATATTATATATATATATATATATATAGATAGATATATATATAGATATATATATATATATATTTGTTATATATATATATTATATATATATAGATATCTATATATTATATATATATATATATATATTGTGAAATATATATATATATATAGATATATATATATATATATAGATATATATATATTGAATATATATATTATATATATATTATTTCACATATATATATTATAATATATATATATTATATATATTATTATCTATATATATATATATAGAATAGATATATATGGAAATAATAGTCTATATATATATATATATATATATATATATATATATATATATATATATATATATATATATATATATATATATATTGTGAAAAAAAAAAATATATATATATATATATATATTGTGATTGGATTTCAATGCAATTGACTTTCATTCTTTAACTTTTGATTTGGATTTTCCTTTGAATAGTACCCCTTTATAGATAATTGGTAGTGATCTTATTTTATTTTTTGATAAGTACCAGTTTTCATATAGGATGGTAGACTGTCTTACAGTTTTGATGATTTATTATTTCTGTATCTTTTCCAGTTTAACACCAATGATTGCTTGTATGTTTTGATACCCTATGATCGTTTTGGTTTAGCATGACTAGTATACCTAGATGAGACTTTCACTACCACCATATGCCATGACCCTGTATGCCGTTCTTTTAAATTGTATGATTTAGGTAAGTTCTGAGACTTTGATTGTTGGGGACGAGACTCTAGAAGAAGTACGACCATCTTAATTTCGAGGACAAAATTTTCTAAGGAGGGTAGACTTGTAACACCACTTTTCTAAAATGAGGGTAATTTTAAACTTTTGTAAAAGTTTATTATTTAATAATAGGATTTATGATTTATGAAATTTTTTAATTAATTTAATACTATTTAAAATTAGTAAATTATAATTTTGATGTGTTAGCTAGTGAACTCTAGAACTGTTGAGCCTAGAGATTAACCATAACCATGGGGACCTAACCATGTGATTAGAATGACTATTTATAACTTTTTAGGCTAAGGGTATTTTGGTCATTTTGTGACTTTTGAATTATTTAGGATTTTGATTAATTGGTAAATTTTAGATTATTTTAATAATATTTAAATTGATGTATTATGATTTTGGTCATTTTTCATATTTTAATATTTTGGGAAAATTTTATATTTTTAATATTGTTTTTATTGGATTTGTTTAGTCGGGTTTGAGTTTCGTATCGTTCCGACTTGTATTGTGACCCGGGTAGCTTAAACTCTAGATGGGACCCAATATAAGTTAAGCATGGCTCACAAGACCCAACATTTAAGTTAGTTAATTAAAATAATTTTTATCATGTTAGAATGGTTAAGTTAGAGACTCAAAACTAGATCATTTTGACCCCAAACTTGAACCTAGTCTAGACTTAACCATGTGAGACTAGAGAGGGGCAATTAGGACATTTCCTATTAGCCCTAATGGACTCTTTATGGCATCCACCTTTAGGGGAGAATGATTTACTTCATTCATTATAATCTTGCCTATTTTATTTTCCTTTTGTTCTTCCCTAATTTTAGAGAGCCTTCCCACTGATTTGATCTCCAAATCAAATCATTCCTTCACCAAACCTTCCCTCAATCATTCCCATTCTCCAAGGGAAGGGTGCTACCAAGGATTGGAAGAGGAGTGCAAGGAGGAGTGTCCACTTTGAGAGATCTTCGTATCGGAGCCGTGTCCTAAAGGATTTCATTGGGATTCCACTCCCAATAGGTAAAATACATCCTCTAAATCAATTTCCTTTGCATATAAATTAGTTTTGAATCCGTATGATCCATCCTTATGCATGTGTCCCATTTAGATTCAAATTTGAGGCCATTTGGAGCTCTCTTGAGAATTTTAGATATGTGTCTTATGTCCTACTTGATAGATCCCAAATTAGGATACCCCATGTGTATGTATGTATGATAATAGTTTAAATAGATATTTAAATTCAGTTTTAGAATGGTTAGAGAGTGGATTGATTTTAGGTAGGATGGTTAGAATGAGTTTCATTTGGATACCTATGTTTGTATCCAAGTATCTTGGCCTATATGTGTTCTTTTGTCCAAAACAACTCAAATTCGTCATAATATTCATCCACGTTTTTATTAACCAAAGCAACTTAGAAATGTTATAACTTTTAGCTTAGAACTCCGATTTATTTTTTGTTTTTTTAAAAGAACCGTATCGAAGTTAGCTTTCCAAATATATATTTAATAAGCCAAATTCTTTCTGTAACTTTCTGTGAAATTATTTGAGTGTCAGCTGTACGAAAAACGAACGTGTTTCGGTATTTTCGCGATTTCAGGAGCTTCCGGACACGAAAATGCGATCCGTTTGAAGTTTCGGAAAGCTAACACGAAGGGCTACAACATACTTTAATCCTAGAATTTAGTAGAGGCCCAATTAGTACAGTATTGATTTTTAGTAGAAGAGTGACTATACGATATATTTATTTTGTGTAACCTATAAGCCTATGTAGTATGGATATTAAATGAATATAGAGTATGTAATACATGATATATTAGATGAATAAAATGATATATATATGATATATATCCTCTTTACATTAATGTATATATATGGTTGAATGCAAGCATGTAGGAATGCAATTAATATAATGTATGTAAGCAATGCATAAATACATGAATGAAAGAATGATATACAATGTATGCATGAAAGTATATAATGAATGCTAGATATGAATGCAAGGTATACATGTAATGATAGATATGAATGCATATATATAAATAATATAATGCAATATATAATGATAGCATGTATGGTAATGTAGAATATATGATGCAAGCATGTATATGTCCACTGTTTTCCCTTTTTCTCACATTTTCCTTCCATTCCCTTTCCTTTTCAGTTTTTTTCCCCTTTTTTCCTCTTCTATTTTTACATGTTGTATACAATGTATATAATGTATAGATGCATGTAAGTATGTAATATGCATGAATGACATGTATATAATAAAAATAAGTATATGTATGCAACTTAATGATATGTGAATGGATATAATGCCTGAACTAAAATATGCATGCATATGGGATATGAATGAATGTATAAATGCATGAATGAATGTCATATATGAATGAATCAATCAATCAAAGGTATAAGTAAAATATAATGCATTGTAATGAATGTTAACATATATAATGTATAAAAGTATGTATGTGAATGTACATGAATGTATATATCTATGTAACTATGTAAATATGCATGATGTAACATATGCCTATATATATATAAATATGTATGTAATGTGGATATGCATGTATGTATGAAGGTATGTATTTATATATATTATCTATTTTATATTATGTATTGTTGTGGTTCACATTATCTTGTGATTGTGTGAGTGCTAGCCTAGGCTTGGTTAGGCCTAGTAAAACTTGTTAGACTTGTTTGGGCTAGGACTTGACCTAGTTGACCGAATTTGACTAGTGTGGTTGACTAGAGTTGACCAAGTGTTAACTTTAGTCTAGTTTGACCAAGACAGCATGTAGATGCATTGTACATTTCATTATCATCTCTCGTATACATCTTGACCTGTGTTGCTCTAAATAGGACTCTGTGGCTTCAGTTTGGACCTCTATACCTATCAGCTGTTCAGGTTATCAGGCGAGTACATTCTCTGATCATTTCATATCCTGTTAGAATTATTCTCCTGATTTAAATTACTTTACTTGATACTGTCACATTGGTCACACGGATTAGTACTATATGGATCCCTTCTTGAGATGTTATCCCCTTAGGGAGCATCGGATACTACATGTTCTGTGCGTTTCACTTACATGGTGTATCACTATGTTTCACGGTTTATTGATCACTTGTGACATGTACTCTCATGATCACAGTCTTCCTTGAATCATCCACTTATGGGCATTCCCAGAATCACCCATTTATGGGCCTACCATGTATCACCCCTTGTGGGCTATTGCATGGAATCATAACATAACCTGGCTGGATCCTTGTGTATTGATTGGGGGTACGGGGGAGTAGAAGTAGACATGTGAATAATATCCAAGTAGTATAGTTCCCAGAATCACTCCATAGTATAGTTCCCAGAATCTTCTATGTTATTCATATGTTTATATTGTACTCTGACTCACTAGCCACTGTTAGTTCTCTACTTATAGTAGATATTCCTATTACAGTTCTCTCTCGGTTTACATACTGTACTTTTTTTCAGTTCTTGTATCTTACTTTACTGCATGATTATATTTTCTAACCTGCTATGAACTGTTGAGATGTATTGTGCTCGCTCCTGTCCTGACGGGACCTGTTGATAAATTTTACAGATAGCTTGGAGGTTGCCAGCTAGCCTAGAGGAGACACATTAGAGGTTGTTTAGATAGTTATTTCAGTTGTCTTGAGATGTATTTATTCTATGGATTACTGTATTTGAGCTTTGAGATGTTTCTGGTTTTGTGTATCTTAGACACTTAGACTTCTACCTGCTATATCTCTTTTTGGATTTCATGTTTTATCTATATTTTATTATGCTCTACCTTAGATGTGATGAGACTACATTTGCTATGTCACCTCCATTCGGAGTGTATATACTGTATAGGTGCCTTTATATTGTTAGATGTTTGACCTAGGACAGCGTTCTACCGCCGACAATATGGCGTAGGCTGGACGTACCCACGTCTCGTGCCCTTACTCTAGGGTGCGGGTCGTGACAACATCCCTTTATATACAAAACCAAACTCTCGTAACAAATGTCCTCTCTAGGCATCTCTTCTTATTTCTGGCTCCTGAGGATGAGGGTCGGGCTATCGCTTCGAACTGTCCTTCTCGATGCATATTGCACCTGCATGCAGACTGATGGTAGGTTAGTATATCAGCATACTGGTGATTGTGAACAAAGAGCTACATTTGTCTGAAATGATCAATGTTCATTTAGTGAGAAAATATTTCTTGTGATGTGATCTTGCTACTTTTACCTATATTCATTTCATGCATACAGAGTCAGTTTACATTCTTTGAAAACATCTTTGAAAAGCCACATTTTATTTCATTCAAGGATACAATGGACTATTCAATTCAAGCATGATGACTATTCATTTTATGTGCAGTGTGCAGCGTGTTTTATGAGCATAATCATTTCTTTGTTCAAGCAATCTCTTAAAGACAATTATAAACATGATATCATATCTTTTCTTTAGTGGGAACGTAGCACTTCTTTGTAACAGATTATCCTTTGCAAGTAATTCATATAGCAAACTCAAGCAATACATATGTATCACTTTTAAGTGATTGTTACATAGCCGACGGTCCATCCCTGCATAAGACAAGGATTAACATAAACATGATAATACCAGCATTATTCTTTGTTCGTCTCTGCATTGTTAGCTCTTAGCAAAACATTCATAACACATCAGACTCGATTGGCAGCTGTGACTCTCCGGTTCAGCTCTGTACCAACCAACACCTATCTATATGATGGTCCATGGGAAAACCCATGATTAGCCGTTGTGACTCTCCGGTTCAACTCGTCGCTAAAGACTCAGATATCGACTCCCATTTTCACATGGAGGTCCTAATCTCTCCTAAGCCGAGAGGTCCAGGCACCCCCAGATCCACCCGAGAGACAATTTTTTATTGTTAACAAGTTGTCCCAGACCACATGCATGCTCTAGCAGTTCTATCAGATGAGACAGATTTGTGATCAGATGTACGACATGTTCTTTTCATGCCTTAACAGATATATGACACGTTCATTTCGTGCCTTTCTTTTTATTCATGTCAACATGTATAAGTCCGTCTATACATGTCTACAAATGTCAAGCATACTTAACAACAAGCAATGATCAAGCATTCAATTCGATTCATTTGTCTTCTCTTATCTTATCAAGCATGACAAGCATCATCTCATTTCTTATTAGCAGGCAACAAGTCTTCTTCTTAGCATGCAGATTATTTTTTTTCTTGTTCTTAGCATAGCAACATGTGGATTCTCTTAAAGCATACTCAATGATTTACTATCTTGTTATTAACAATAGCATTCAATCAAAAACTCAGATTCTTATTAGGCGTAAGCGAATCAGCCAATGAGACTTTGTCCACTCACCCAGATCAATCGTCTTCTGTTGCAGAGCCAGCAATCCGATATTTCTGTTTATCTAGTGCCTTCGCGGAGTGGGACATGTAACACCCAGTTTTCCAGATAAGGGTATTTTTGAAATTTTGTAATTATAATTATTATTTATTGATATTTATTTCATATTATGATTTTTGGTAATTTTTAATAATTTTAAACTATTTAAAAATTATTTTAAGTCATGACTTGTGATTTTGATGTGCTGCTAGTGAAACCTGAGAGACTGTATGACCTAGAGCCTAACCACATCATTAGGATGATTTAATTGTTATTTTTAGCCTAGGGGTATTTTGGTCATTTTGACTTATTTGATTTATTTGGTAATTTGTTGAATTGGTGAATTTCTGGTTGACTTGACTTGTTGAGACCTAGTGAGCTAGCCTAGAAGCTAACCCTAGCCATGGTGACCCTAGTCTAACTTAGGTTAACCTACATTTAGTCATTAGAAACTAATTTTAGAATGAGGGGATTTGGTTTAGTGCATTTAAGTCATGGTTCATGGTTTCATGAAATGACTTATGGCTAAATGATTTATTTTGATCATGACTTGGCCCATGGCCCATAACTAGAAGCCCTAACCCTAACAAAACCCTAAATGACCAGCCATAGAGATCCCCTCCCTATATAAACACTTATTCTCTAAGGCTTGCCTCCTTCTTTCATTCATTTCAACATTGGAGAAAGAAAGGTATTGTCCCTCTTCCAAAAATCCCCATAAATTCATTTTAATTCCTTTTTAATCCTAGTTTCTTGCATTAGAACCTAACACTCTCCTATTTTCTGATTTCTGAGTTTAATCACAGCCTTGGGTCAATTTGGAGCTTTTGACACCAAGAGAAAGAATCCCCCATTTGAGGCTTTTCCAAGCTTTTTGCACACATAGGTAAAACCCTCTAAATTGATTTATATTTCAGTTTCTTTGCATGTAGGGCTAGATCTAGGAGTCCCCTAAGTGTCCCTAAAATTTGGGTGAATTTCGTGTCCGTTTGGTGTCCGTATCGGACACGTGTCGTATTATTTTGTAGGTGTTTGATTAAATGCCTCTAAGAGATTTATTTTCGATTTTTGTAAATGTAATTAAATGAATTTATAGATCTAAATATGTATATTAATCTTTGTGAAGACTGATGTGAATTTCGTGTCGATTTCGTGTCGAAATTGGGTGCGGACATGCTGCACGACACGCGTGTGCGCTGTCCTGCTACCCGTGTCCTATTTCTCACTGGACACAGCATTTTGACAAGCAAAACTTGGCGTGGAGGTTGGGGCAGTGACTGAGAAGACACTTCCCAAGTTTCACGACACCTCGTTTCGTGTCGGACACGAAAACGAGGCCGCACTGGTCATACACAGGGACTGTACGCGCACAGAGCCGCGTCTGGTACGCGTGTCGTATCACGCGTGTGCGTGTCCTCCGTGTCTCGTGTTGTGTCGCATGTATAGGCCTATAGGTGGGCTACACGTGGACACAAGCACGAGACGTATCGTGCCTCGTGTCGCATCCACGAGAACGTGGACTCGCTGCACGAGACAGTGCAGTCTGTGCGTATGTAATGTGTTTTCAAGCACTTGGACACCTTCGTGTCCTATTTTCTGGACACAATGGGACACGTGGACATGCCTAGTATGTTCCTAACTCTGTGCATATGTTTTACCATAATTATTTCAATTTTGTTTGGTTTCGATGGTATTTCAAATTCCTGTTTTCAAATTCTGAACCTTAAGTATTTTCAAAACTGATTTAATACTTGGATTTCCCTGTTAGAATCAATTATTTGTGATTAGTTCACTGTTAGGATTGATTCCTGTTGTGTTGATGTTAATAGATAAGGATTTCGAATTAGCTTGGGACTGAAACCTGAGTTTTCACTGTTGGGTGCAAATTTGATTGTGGTTTCCTATATTTTGCTAAGTTTAGATTTTCAATGGTTTTACTGATTGTATTTAAGTTGATTGAGTTTTAATTGAATTGAGTAATCAAGTGAAACTGGAATGTGAGGTTGAATATGGGTTGTAGATGTATCAGTTGTTGATTTAATATGCATCAGACATTGATTTTGTATTTTTTTCATTTTAGATTAGATTGATAACTGAATACTGTGGGATTTATATAGTAGTTTAGGTTTTATGTTCAAGTATGAGTTTTGGGGAGTTCATGTGGTGATATTTGAGGATTCCATGTGCTAATCCTTTTGGTTTACTGATAATCTATGGGTTTTTATGATTGCTACATTATTGAATGACTTTTCCTATGAAAAACTGTCAACTAGTTCAATGTGAACTGTCAATTGGTTTTGAACTGACTTTTGAACTATTAGCTAACCTGAGACACTATTCCTACCCTGTTTTGACTTGGCCATTGGCTTGGCCTATGGCCCTTGCTATGGCACTATCACTGAGGGATGATTTATGTATGTTATGACACTTTGTTTGGATATTGAAAAACCTGGGATTGGTTTTGAATTGGTTTCAATGTTTAGATTGATTATCTAAACTGTGATAGTAGGTTTCAGATTAGGTAGATGGGCATGATTTCAACTGATAACTGAGATAGGTTTTTAAATTGATATGTTGATGTAATTTTATATAAACCTGATATTGTGATGGTGTTGGTTTTACTTGGTCCTGAGAACATTTTTCCCTCACTGCTTTGAACAGACCCAACCATCTCTGTACAAGTCTGATACATCATGTATCAGAGCTTGAGGAGCATCACTGTACCTCATTTGTATGACCATCAGCTGCCAATGCCTTGTTCTCACTGTTTGCACATTGTCATGTTATCCTGCTAACACCCCATGGCATATTGCCTGTGCTCTACATTGCTCTGCACACACAGCCTATGGGGTGTTCCCCTATTACAGACTCTTTCCATCATTCATATACACACACTTGTGATTCCTTCATTGCTATGTATCATTATACATTTTCCTGAGAATTTCTGGTTACTGTCACACATTGTACACCCACAGATTGTTCCTCAACACACACACACACACAAAAACCTGAACTGAGTTGGGGTGTAAGGGACTGGGAAATGGGTTATACATACAGGTAACTGAGATGGTTGCACACATGCACACCCTACCCCCCCTTAACTGCCATTGGCTATAACTTCCTGGAAACATTATGAGTTATGCATTGTTTGGGGCTGAACTCATGCCTCACTCTACTGTCCACTCTACACTTTCTATTCCTATTCACACTGACACTTATATGCATGTATCTACACACACACTATATCATAACCCTCTACACTATACCACACTCACTGTTTTTTCTCACCCTCATGTGACACTGTTCACACACAATTGCCCACACAACCTTAGCCCTCTTTATCTTAATATATATATATATATATATATATATATATATATATATATATATATATATATATATATATATATATATTTTATATATATATATATCCATGTATGAAATATGTAAATATGCATGTATGTATATGATGATATATGTCAAATTTGATATTTGAATGTAATGTAAGCATGTATATATATGCAATATGAGTTCTCTATGACTTGTGATGGTGTGTTGGCTAGCCTAGGCTTGGTTAGGCCTAGTAAGACTTGACTGGACTAGGATGGGCCTAGTTGACTAGAGTGCTGACCTAGTTTGACTTCCAGAGTTGACCAAGAGTTGACTTTTGCCTAGATTGACCTAGTTTCATGTAGAATGCATAGTAGAGCGTCATTTTATCATTTTAGACTTGTTGTGACTTGTACTGTTCTATAGGAGACAGATACCCCTCCTTGGACAGTATATTCTCTTCAGACACTCAGGCTATCAGGCGAGTACATTCTCTGACCGTTTCATACTTGTATGGATTTACATTCTTGCTCTAGATTACTGTACTTGATGCTGACACGACTGTTATCACGGATTGGTACTATATGGATCTTCTTTTGAGATGTTATCTCCTTGTATTCACTAAATACATATTGTGACGTGCGTTTCACTTCCATATTGTATTTATTGAATACCCATATCCTTGTATACTCATTGTGCATATTGTACTCTCATTATCACATGAGCTCCAGGGATAGACCATTGTACACTATTGTATAATATTGTACATCCATTGTATAACATTGTACACTATTGTATAAGATAACGTAACTGGAGTAGATCCTTGTGTATTGATTGGGGAGGGGGAGTAGAATTGGTTATGTACTCAAATCCTATTGTACAACATTGTATAACTATTGTATATGTCTATTGTACACCCACGTACAATGGAGTTACCATTGCATTTTCCTAGCCCGTTTACATAACCAGATTGTACTCTAAAATCACATGTTCCTTACAGTTCTTACTTATCATATTTAGATATTTTCTGTTATCAAATCCCTACTGTTTTTCATATATCTTCTTCTTTCAGCGTTTCATGTACTTTACTCTATTACATGCTTTATATTTTCTAACTCGATATGAACTGCGTGAGATGTTTTGTGCTCGCTCCCGTCCTGACTGGACCTGTTGAAAATATTACAGAGGATGAGGAGGAGGCCTGCATAGATACCTACTATGGGGTAGCTGTGGATGCCATGTGTGACCCAGATTTTCAGCCTGATCTGCTAGTTTAGAGACTGAGGCTCCCTAGTTTAGGTTTTTTATTTCTGTCATTGAGATCTAGATTGTATATATTCTTTCATTTCAGTGTTAGAGTCTTGTATTGAGCTGGATGTTCTGATTTGTTATGTCATTAGACACTTAGACTCTCTGGTTGTATTTATGTGGTTTTCCTTTATTCTTGTATTTATCTATCTTTCTTCCTATCTTTTCATTCTGCTTTAGATGTGATTGAGACTGTATATTGCTATGTCACCTCCATTCGGAGTATATATACTGTACAGGTACCTTTACATTGTTAGATGTTTGACCTAGGACATCGTTCTACCGCCGACACTGCGGCGTAGGCTGGGCGTTTTTATGTTCTCGTACCCTCACAGTGGGTGCGGGTCGTGACGCATTTTTAGTGGTGGCCCATGCAGGTCGAGTTTATGTAGTGGTATTCGAACTAGAGTATCACTACAGCCTGCAATAGGATTAGGATATTTTGAAGGTACTCAATCACACTAGGAAAAACTCATATAAAATTCATACCATCTCAGTTCTTGCTGATAATGTTCTCCTTGAATATAACTGTCCTCCTTTGCTATTTCGACTCATTCTCAGCAATTGTTTGTTTGATCTGTCTTCAGGATGGTGGAGACGCGATTACAGCGTGCCATTCATGGAGATACTGTAGAGGGGACTGCTACCTCTCAGCCAGTTCTGCAGGGTCGGAAGGCTACAGCTCCTGCCACCTCTGCTCATATTGGGACTTTAGCAGCAGCAGTAGCTAAGGGTATGCCTTCACCTGTTCGGAGGCAGGACCCAGTCATTCCAGAGGATCCTTTCCAGCCACCACCGCCTCCAGGACATGTGGACGCAGCTCAGATGTTTGCGTATTTCCAGCAGTTCATGGACTGACAACAGGCTCGACAGGACAGAGGCATGGAGTTGGCCATCACGACAGCCGCAGCTCGACCAGTGGTTCAGCAGTCGAAGACACCGGGGATCGAGCAGTTTCAGAAGATGAGCCCCAGAGACTTTTTGGTGACAGAGGGGATCCTATATGCCGATGAGTGGATCGAGCATATAGAGGAGATCTTCCGCTTGGCCAGGATTCCAGCAGACCTTCAGATCGAGGCAGCAGCTAGCCGGATGCGAGATCTTGCTCGCACCTGGTATCAGTCGAACCCTAGGGTGGGGGTACCAGGGCAGACTTGGGAGCAGTTCAGGGGCTTCTTCGAGAAGAAGTTCTTCCCAGATTCAGCAGTCAGAGCCTTGAAGACGCAGTTTGAGAGCTTGGTCCAGGGGAGCCTCTCAGTAGAGGAGTATGCGGGAGAGTTTGGCCGTCTTGGCAGGTTTGTTGAGGGGTTGAGCGAGACGGCAAAGGCCCAGAGGTTCCGGAAGGGTCTGGTAAAGGAGGTCAAGTCCCTGACCAAGGGGAACAGAGATGATACATTTGAGGAGATTTTGACGGAAGCCTTATTGGCGGAGGATGATCTTGAGCTTAGGCTCAAGAGGGGGCGAGACCCAGTTGGAGGCAGCAGCAGCGGAGGATCGGCTAAGAGGCCGCACGTTCAGCATGAGTTTCAACAGCAGTATCAGCATCCGATGGCCCATTTCCAGTAGCAACAGCAGCAGAGGCCTGTTCAGTATCGGGGACAGGGACAGGTGCAGTATCAGCAGGCACCCAGGCAGCAGCAGAACACCATGTGCAACTTCTGCAAGAAGCAAGGCCATGGGTGGGACGACTGCAGGAAGAGGCTGGGTATGTGTTTACTTTGCGGATCAGTGGAGCATCAGTGTAGAGAGTGTCCCAAGAACCCGACACCATTGGCTCAGGTAGCACCAGGAGCTAGAGCTCCGACAGGACAGCAGAGGGGACCACCATTGCAGACTCAGCAACAGAGGTTTGTTCAGCATTAGCAGCAGGCCAGGGGAGGCCAGCTAGGGAGAGCTTTCGTCATGACAGCCGAGGATGCTCAGGCCGTTGGAGATCTAGTCGCAGGTTCCATTTTTTTGATTCAATTCTACAATTCCTGCCTTGAAAATTCAATTCCATCTGTTCCTATCTGTTTCTTCATTGTTGATAAATTTCGATCTAGTGCTTCATTATGATTTAATTTTTCTTCTGAGATAAGTCGTATGGGCTAGGTCGCCTCGATTATGAGATTTTAGAATCCTCTAGGGTCATGCTAGCAGGCATAGTGAGGACATATAGTCGGACTATGGATGTATTTCTCGGGTGTGGGAATTTAAGGTTTTTGCTGCCAAGTGCGCGCGCGACAATGTAAAAATTTTAAATACCATAATTCTAGAGGTATGTACCATAGTTGAGGACTCTGTGATTATCGTAGCCTTGCTCACTGGTATGACAGAGATTCTGAGTATCATGGTTTTGGACAGACGCATATGATTATCTGACGGTATATTTGAGACTCTGATTGTGGGGTGTTTGACCTAGAAGGACTACTACCATTTTAATTTCGAGGACAAAATTTTTCTAAGGTGGGTAGACTTGTAACACCCAGTTTTCCAGATGAGGATATTTTTAAAATTTTATAATTATAATTATTATTTATTGAAATTTATTTCACATTATGATTTTTGGTAATTTTTAATAATTTTTAAACTATTTAAAAATTGTTTTAAGTCATGACTTGTGATTTTGATGTGCTGCTAGTGAAACCTGAGAGACTGCATGACCTAGAGCCTAACCACGTCATTAGGATGATTTAATTATTATTTTTAGCCTAGGGGTATTTTGGTCATTTTGACTTATTTGATTTATTTGGTGATTTGTTGAATTGGTGAATTTCTGGTTGACTTGACTTGTTGAGACCTAGTGAGCTAGCCTAGAACCTAACCCTAGCCATGGTGACCCTAGTCTAACTTAGGTTAACCTACATTTAGTCATTAGAAACTAATTTTAGAATGAGGGCATTTGGTTTAGTGCATTTAAGTCATGGTTCATGGTTTCATGAAATGACTTATGGCTAAATGATTTATTTTGATCATGACTTGGCCCATGGCCCATAACTAGAAGCCCTAACCCTAACAAAACCCTAAATGACCAGCCATAGGGATCCCCTCCCTATATAAACACTTATTCACTAGGGCTTGCCTCCTTCTTTCATTCATTTCAACATTGGAGAAAGAAAGGTATTGTCCCTCTTCCAAAAATCCCCATAAATTCATTTTAATTCCTTTTTAATCCTAGTTTCTTGCATTAGAACCTAACACTCTCCTATTTTCTGATTTCTGAGTTTAATCACAGCCTTGGGTCAATTTGGAGCTTTTGACACCAAGAGGAAGAATCCCCCATTTGAGGCTTTTCCAAGCTTTTTGCACACATAGGTAAAACCCTCTAAATTGATTTATATTTTAGTTTTCTTTGCATGTAGGGCTAGATCTAGGAGTCCCCTAAGTGTCCCTGAAATTTGGATGAATTTCGTGTCCATTTGGTGTCCGTATCGGACACGTGTCGTATTGTTTTGTAGGTGTTTGATTAAATGCCTCAAAGAGATTTATTTTCGATTTTTGTAAATGTAATTAAATGAATTTATAGATCTAAATATTTATATTAATCTTTGTGAAGACTGATGTGAATTTCGTGTCGATTTCGTGTCGAAATTGGGTGCGGACACACTGCACGACACGCGTGTGCGCTGTCCTGATACCCGTGTCCTATTTCTCACTGGACACAGCGTTTTGACACGCGAAACTTGGCGTGGAGGTTGGGGCAGTGACTGAGAAGACACTCCCCAAGTTTCACGACACCTCGTTTCGTGTCGGACACGAAAACGAGGCCGTACTGGTCATACACAGGGACTGTACGCGCACAGAGCTGCGTCTGGTACGCGTGTCGTATCACGCGTGTGCGTGTCCTCCGTGTCTCGTGTTGTGTCGCGTGTATAGGCCTATAGGTGGGCTACACGTGGACACAAGCACGAGACGTGTCGTGCCTCGTGTCGCGTCCACGAGAACGTGGACTCGCTGCACGAGACAGTGCAGTCTGTGCGTATGTAATGTGTTTTCAAGCACTTGGACACCTTCGTGTCCTATTTTCTGGACACAATAGGACACGTGGACATGCCTAGTATGTTCCTAACTCTGTGCATATGTTTTACCATAATTATTTCAATTTTGTTTGGTTTCGATGGTATTTCAAATTTCTGTTTTCAAATTCTGAACCTTAAGTATTTTCAAAACTGATTTAATACTTGGATTTCCCTGTTAGAATCAATTATTTGTGATTAGTTCACTGTTAGGATTGATTCCTGTTGAGTTGATGTTAATAGGTAAGGATTTCGAATTAGATTGGGACTGAAACCTGAGTTTTCACTGTTGGGTGCAAATTTGATTGTGGTTTCCTATATTTTGCTAAGTTTAGATTTTCAATGGTTTTACTGATTGTATTTAAGTTGATTGAGTTTTAATTGAATTGAGTAATAAAGTGAAACTGGAATGTGAGGTTGAATATGGGTTGTAGATGTATCAGTTGTTGATTTAATATGCATCAGACATTGATTTTGTATTTTTTTCATTTTAGATTAGATTGATAACTGAACACTGTGGGATTTATATAGTAGTTTAGGTTTTATGTTCAAGTATGAGTTTTGGGGAGTTCATGTGGTGATATTTGAGGAGTCCATGTGCTAATCCTTTTGGTTTACTGATAATCTATGGGTTTTTATGATTGCTACATTATTGAATGACTTTTCCTATGAAAAACTGTCAACTAGTTCAATGTGAACTGTCAATTGGTTTTGAACTGACTTTTGAACTATTAGCTAACCTGAGACACTATTCCTACCCTGTTTTGACTTGGCCATTGGCTTGGCCTATGGCCCTTGCTATGGCACTGTCACTGAGGGATGATTTATGTATGTTATGATACTTTGTTTGGATATTGAAAAACCTGGGATTGGTTTTGAATTGGTTTCAATGTTTAGATTGATTATCTAAACTGTGATAGTAGGTTTCAGATTAGGTAGATGGGCATGATTTCAACTGATAACTGAGATAGGTTTTTAAATTGATATGTTGATGTGATTTTATATAAACCTGATATTGTGATGGTGTTGGTTTCACTTGGTCCTGAGAACATTTTTCCCTCACTGCTATGAACAGACCCAACCATCTCTGTACAAGTCTGATACATCATGTATCAGAGCTTGTAAGGAGCATCACTGCACCTCATTTGTATGACCATCAGCTGCCAATGCCTTGTTCTCACTGTTTGCACATTGCCATGTTATCCTGCTAACACCCCATGGCATATTGCCTATGCTCTACATTGCTCTGCACACACAGCCTATGGGGTGTTCCCCTATTACAGACTCTTCCCATCATTCATATACACACACTTGTGATTCCTTCATTGCTATGTATCATTATACATTTTCCTGAGAATTCCTGGTTACTGTCACACATTGTACACCCACAGATTGTTCCTCAACACACACACACACACAAAAACCTGAACTGAGTTGGGGTGTAAGGGACTGGGAAATGGGTTATACATACAGGTAACTGAGATGGTTGCACACATGCACACCCTACCCCCCATTAACTGCCATTGGCTATAACTTCCTGGAAACATTATGAGTTATGCACTGTTTGGGGCTGAACTCATGCCTCACTCTACTGTCCACTCTACACTTTCTATTCCTATTCACACTGACACTTATATGCATGTATCTACACACACACTATATCATAACCCTCTACACTATACCACACTCACTGTTTTTCCTCACCCTCATGTGATACTGTTCACACACAATTGCCCACACAACCTTAGCCCTCTTTATCTCAATATATATATATATATATCCATGTATGAAATATGTAAATATGCATGTATGTATATGATGATATATGTCAAATTTGATATTTGAATGTAATGTAAGCATGTATATATATGCAATATGAGTTCTCTATGACTTGTGATGGTGTGTTGGCTAGCCTAGGCTTGGTTAGGCCTAGTAAGACTTGACTGGACTAGGATGGGCCTAGTTGACTAGAGTGCTGACCTAGTTTGACTTCCAGAGTTGACCAAGAGTTGACTTTGGCCTAGATTGACCTAGTTTTATGTAGAATGTATAGTAGAGCGTCATTTTATCATTTTAGATTTGTTGTGACTTGTACTGTTCTATAGGAGACAAACACCCCTCCTCGGACAGTATATTCTCTTCAGACACTCAGGCTATCAGGCGAGTACATTCTCTGACCGTTTCATACTTGTATGGATTTACATTCTTGCTCTAGATTACTGTACTTGATGCTGACACGACTGTTATCACGGATTGGTACTATATGGATCTTCTTTTGAGATGTTATCTCCTTGTATTCACTAAATACATATTGTGACGTGCGTTTTACTTCCATATTGTATTTATTGAATACCCATATCCTTGTATACTCATTGTGCATATTGTACTCTCATTATCACATGAGCCCCAGGGATAGACCATTGTACACTATTGTATAACATTGTACATCCATTGTATAATATTGTACACTATTGTATAAGATAACGTAACTGGAGTAGATCCTTGTGTATTGATTGGGGAGGGGGAGTAGAATTGGTTATGTACTCAAATCCTATTGTACAACATTGTATAACTATTGTATATGTCTATTGTATACCCACGTACAATGGAGTTACCATTGCATTTTTCTAGCCCGTTTACATAACCAGATTGTACTCTAAAATTACATGTTCCTTACAGTTCTTACTTATCATATTTAGATATTTCCTGTTATCAAATCCCTACTGTTTTTCATATATCTTCTTCTTTCAGCGTTTCATGTACTTTACTCTATTGCATGCTTTATATTTCCTAACTCGATATGAACTGCGTGAGATGTTTTGTGCTCGCTCCCATCCTGACTGGACCTGTTGAAAATATTACAGAGGGTGAGGAGGAGGCCTGCATAGACACCTACTATGGGGCAGCTGTGGATGCCATGTGTGACCCAGATTTCGAGCCTGATCCACTAGTTTAGAGACTGAGGCTCCCTAGTTTAGGTTTTCTATTTCTGTCATTGAGATCTAGATTGTATATATTCTTTCATTTCAGTGTTAGAGTCTTGTATTGAGCTGGATGTTCTGATTTGTTATGTCAGTAGACACTTAGACTCTTTGGTTGTATTTATGTGGTTTTCCTTCATTCTAGTATTTATCTATCTTTCTTCCTATCTTTTCATTCTGATTTAGATGTGATTGAGATTTTATATTGCTATGTCACCTCCATTCGGAGTGTATATACTGTACAGGTACCTTTATATTGTTAGATGTTTGACCTAGGACAGCGTTCTACCGCCGATACTGCGGCGTAGGCTGGGCGTTGTTACGTTCTCGTACCCTCACAGTGGGTGCGGGTCGTGACAGGACACTACAGCATCTACCAAGTTAGTTGCCTAGTTAATCCCTAGGTTATCCTCGGAGTTCACATGTCGTGGTCACATGCTCACTCCCCTAGATGTCGTACATTGTACGAGTACCCCAAGAAGGGATCCGTACTGGCTCATGGAGTCATACGTATGTACCCCTTCTTAGTGTAATGCAACACACAACACATACCACGTCATTGCTACCGACCATTCACTATGTAAATTCTGGAATCTTGAATGCACTGGCAGGTATCACGTAGGAACGCTTAACACGTAGGATAGCACCTCGGTGCTCACATAGGTTGTACCTTAGTACACACATAGGTTTATCTAGCACACGCGTAGGTAGTCAGATCAGGAATGAGGACCAAGACACAAGAGGAGAGAGAACAAGAAGGCACTACGCACTTAGGGTATGAAGTGCACACAAGTCATGAAGTGGCACAAACGGCGCACGGGGAAAGGTGCAAGGTGAAAGGTGTACAAGGTGCAAGGTGCACAAGGTACAAAGTGCAAGGACCAAAAGGTGCGCGAGGTGCAAGGTGCGCGAGGTGCAAGGTGTGCGAGGTGCGCAAGGTACCATACGTCACATATACATTCTGGTTAAAGTGAGACATGAAAATTCTTGATGCCAAGACAAAGATTTACGACTTTTATGTTTTGAGTTTTTCAAGATTTTAGCTACAAAATAGCTCAAACGGGCAAAAAGAGTCATTTGGAGTAATTTGCGCACAAGTGCGCGAGCAAAACTGCCCATGGCGCATGTCGTGCACAAGCACGACGCACGTTGCTCGGCACAAAATCGCGCGCAGCGCGCGACGTGCAAGTTGCGCTGCAAGTACGAGCAAAAATTGCCCACGACGCACACTACAAAAATTTGTCAAATTAGCGACGTTCCAAAACATTGCTAATCTCGTCTAAAACGTCGCTAAACTAAATTAGCAACGTTTTCAGCGATATTTAGGAAACGACGGAAAAAAGCGTATCGCTAATCGAGAAAACGTCGCAAAACGTTGCTATGGCGACGTTAGTTAGCGACGCTAATAACGTCGCTAACTAGCGACATTATTTGCGACGTTTTCCTTTGGTCGCTGATTAGCGACACATTAGCGACGTTTTTGCGACGATGTGGTGGCATCAGATTGTTTGCCACGTCAACAATTTAGCGACGATTTTAGCGACTATTTTATTCGTCGCTAAAAGTTAGCGACGAATATAAACGTCGCTAAAAATGTCGCTAAATTGAAAAAATTAAAAAAAGAATCCAGAATGCAAATGTACAATCCAAAATACAGAATCCAATCCAATCCAAAATATGGAATCTAATCCCTGGGTTCGCCGACCCCTTCGGTGGAACACTCAACACCGGCACGCACAATACAATCCAGAATAGACCAAAAATAATTGGTCGTCTCCTCAAGCCTCTCGGAGCATCACAATATGCATCCCACATCACACAAACAAATATACATCACAATATGCATCACACATCACACAAACCAATATACTTCACACTCCAAAAAAAACAAATATCCATCACAATATCCAAAGGAGATATATCCATCAAAACAAATATTCATCACAATATCCAGAGGAGATATATCCATCAAAACAAATCCAGTCAATATATGTATCTACTGTTGTCTATGCTGGGGCAGATAGAACTCCCTCAGCCATCACGCATAAGTAGGATCCGCGGCAGCCAGATCAATATGAGGAGATGGATGACTGGAACTCTCGGTGGAACTGCCCTATGGTGCCACCTCCTCTTTCACAGCTCCCTTGGCTTTAGCAATTACTTCTGGAGCAACTCTCTCGATGGAACTGCCCTCTGGTGCCACCTCCTCTTTCACAGCCATCTGTGCCTCCCTCAAGCGAGATCCTCGGGTCTTAGGTGCCATCTGTGAGAACGGGTGCCAACTCGTTTGAGTACATTTTCGAAAGCAGATAAAATACAAAAAATTTGATTTTTGCCAAGTGTGAGAACGGATGGCTCAGAACACAACCCAAAATTCATTCTAGCATACATTAGTGTTAATCATCTATGTTATGTACATATGGTGTAGTATATGTTCTTATCGTATCTAGTATCTGAAGAATGTAACAGAATCAAGATGAACCCACATAATGTAATACTAAGACATCATCTACTACTATATAAGATATAGTGATAGGTTGTCATATCATCATTGCCGAGGAATGAGGGTCGAAGGACAATCAACTTTATCTACGGCTACATAGTTTCTGCATCGCCAGTCGAATGGCTGCAGGGACTATGTCCTGATCACAATGTCGTACCGTAGATTAATGCAAATGGAGCTGGAGCCAAAATACAGAATTCAAAATACAAAATACAGAATCCAATCCCTGGGTTTGCCGAAAATACAAAAACAAAGATTGACACACAGTACTAATTCATGTATTTTAAGTGTGAGAACAGATGGCTCAGAACACAACCCAAAATTCATTCTAGCATACATTAGTATGAATCATCTATGTTCTGTACATATGGTGTAGTATATGTTCTTATCGAATCTAGTATCTGAAGGATATAACAGAATCAAGATGAACCCACGTAATGTAATACTAAGACATTATCTACTACTAAAAGATATAGTGATAGGTTGTCGTATCATTATTGCCGAGGGATGAGGGTCGGAGGACAGTCAACTTCATCTACGGGTACATAGTTACATGAGCTAGTCGTCGCGAAACGTCGCTATGACGTCGCTAATAGCGACTAATTTAGCGACGTTAGTATGAACGTCGCTAAATTCTAATTATATTCCCCCCACCAATTCATTTCCCCCCATTTTACTCTCTCACTCTCTCTTCTCCCCCCTCCGACGCTCTCACTCTCTCCGGCGCTCTCACTCTTATCGAATCTAGTATCTGAAGGATATAACAGAATCAAGTGTGAGAACGGATGGCTCAGAACACAACCCAAAATTCATTCTAGCATATATTAGTGTGAATCATCTATGTTCTGTACATATGGTGTAGTATATGTTCTTATCGTATCTAGTATCTTAAGAATGTAACAGAATCAAGATGAACCCACATAATGTAATACTAAGACATCATCTACTATAATAACAGAATCAAGATAGGTTGTCATATCATCATTGCCAAGGGAGGAAGGTTAATTGGAGGAAGTTACTGCAGAAAGTGAAGACCGACATGAACTGACGTACGAAAATGAGGAGCTCTAAGCTGGAACAAGTAAAGTTGTGCTTTAGAAAAAGAACTCTTGTAAACTCTTTGTTCACAAAGCAAGCTATAATTAAAGAATACAGAACAAGTATCGAGTTCGTAACTCAAGTATAGAGCTTACAAGAGTTATAAACTCGATACTTGTTCTGTATTCATTATATCTTGCTTTATGAACAAAGAGCTTACAAGCTAGAGTAGAACATCCAAAACACAACTTTACTTGTTACAGCTTTGATCTCCTCCTTTTCGTGCGTCAGTTCATGTCAGTCTGCACTTTTTGCAGTAATGACCACAAGTTTTATGTTCTTCAACGATATATTTCACATGCTTAATTGCCAAGTATGGGGACGAATTGCTCAGAACACAACCCAAAATTCATTCTAGCATACATTAGTGTGAATCGTCTATGTTCTGTACATATGGTGTAGTATATGTTCTTATCGTATCTAGTATCTGAAGAATGTAACAGAATCAAGATGAACTCACATAATGTAATACTAAGACATCATCTACTACTATATAAGATATAGTGATAGGTTGTCATATCATCATTGCCGAAGGATGATGGTCGAAGGACAGTCAACTTTATCTATGGCTACATAGTTTCTGCCTCGCCAGTCGAATAGTTGCAGGGACTATGTCCTGATCACCATGTCGTAGTCCAATACAATCCAGAAATTGATGATGGAGCTGGGGATTCCCAGGACTCTTCCTTTGGTGTGCGTATTGATCGATAGAAAGTTAAACAAATCTAATACGTGTTCTAACCCTTCATAGGCGGAAACTAGGGCTCACGAATTATGCCTGCGGCGGAAAGGAGACAAGTAATTCTTGGTAATCTCGAGCGGACGACCCCAAGATCTTCTGCACATATTTCTTCCTCGAGTTGGACGTCGTGTGGGCGACGATCTCCCAACCTTTTTTTCTCCTTGGCAGCCCTCTCTTTCTCTCCTTACGGGAATCACGAATTTAGAAAAAAATTCAGATTTCTGATCAGTAATCTGGCGGCCAGAGAATAGAGGATATATATAGGCTACATCAGGGACCATGAGGAAAAATTAGGGTTAGGCCTCCTAACGGATCTGGATATCCCGTGTTCAGTCCGAACACATAATTCAGGCCCATTATCAATAGCTCGGTCCACTAATGAGCTATTGTTGTACTACCTCCCTAATCCCAAATTATGTTTGTGGGCTCCTTTTATTATATGCTCGTTTGGCTCCCCATGTTAAGATATCGTATGTCCGTCGATCAAATCAAGTTACTGACAACTATATTGATTCGACATCTTTTATCCTTAAGTAGTACCGCTCAACTTTATTTCTCATGTCAGATATATTTCACCTGCAGGGTTTACATGACAATCCTTATGAGCTCCTTAAGAGGACATTATCAACCCGATGTATCGGGACATGGCTTCCATTTATAATCAACAGCCCATCATATATACAATGTTATTACCCAATTCATAGAGGTTGTTGATTCATAATGAATCTCACTCTTTTATGAGTCAAAGTAATGTATACTGCATATACATGTCCGTTATTATATCCGGATTAAGAGCACAAACATCCATAATAACAGAGGTGTTTGTTCTCTTATGTAGTCAGTACAAAGAGAACAACCTCAAGTGGTCCTGTTCAATACACACAAAGTGTACTAGTGTAAACCTATAGTCAAGATAGACTAATACCAGATTACACTACAACATTTCCAATAGATTGTCCAAGTCCATCTAGGTTGTGAACTATTTATATACTCCATAGGAAACTGATAATATGATCTTCTGTGTGACACCACACACCATATTATCTACAATATAGAATATCAGACATTTGCATTAACACTTGCAACAAATACAATATGCAAACATTTGCCCATATGATTCTCATTCAAAATTTAAGGAAATAAGGTTACTACAAAAGTGATGCTTTTAGTATATAACCCTAACAATTGACACAGTACTAATTCATATATGTAATCCAATACAAATACTCTAATACAAACACAACCCAATACAAATAGTCCAATACAAATAAGTACTAATAGCTAATGAGAACCACGCAGCTCACGCAAACGCTCAGTGATACGATCACGCAACCACCTCGAATAATTGGGATCGACGGCGGCAGGAGAGATGTAGTCCATTGCAAGTGCTGAATGAATAGAACTCCCGGTCTCACTAGCTACCGGTGCCACTTTCTCCTTAACAGTCGGAGGAGCCACCTCAGCATTCAGTATTTTCCTCAAACGACGTGTCGCTCCTGGGGTCATGGGTACCATCTGGTAAGATCGATATTCACAAATAATATAATTGTAACATAAGCAAGCTAACTAAAGGAACTATCATCTCGTTTGAGTACATTTTCGAAAGCAGATAAAATACAGAAAATTTAATTTTTTGCCAAGTGTGAGAACGGATGGCTTAGAACACAATCCAAAATTCATTCTAGCATACATTAGTGTGAATCATCTATGTTCTGTACATATGGTCTAGTATATGTTCTTATCGTATCTAGTATCTGAAGAATCTAACAGAATCAAGATGAAACCACATAATGTAATACTAAGACATCATCTACTACTATATAAGATATAGTGATAGGTTGTCGTATCATCATTGCCGAGGGATGAGGGTCGGAGGACAGTCAATTTTATCTACGGCTACATAGTTTCTGCCTCGCCAGTCGAATGGCTGCAGGGACGATATGTCCCGATCACCATGTTACCAATTAACGAACCAACAAAACTACTTGTTACAAATATCGGCACTATCGGTGCTTTTGAATCGGAGTATCAGATTTTTTCGGTGCGGAAAACAAATAATTATTACTAAATTATCAGATTTTTTGGCACTATCGGTGCCCCTGACCAAGCCCCCCCTCCCTCCCCCCTCACATCACCCCTAACCCTAACCCTCCGGCCTCCCCACAACCACCCCCCTCCTCACCCCCACCCCTAACCAGAAACCTAACCCTCCCCTTCCCCCTGCTCCCCTCCCCCAGCAGCCCCTACTGCTTCCCTCCTCCAGCCGCCCCCACCTCCCCTGCTCCCCTACCACAGCAGCCCTTCCCCCCCCCCGCCCCACCCCTCCCCACCCACACATATCCACCCCTAACCCGAAATCTAACCCTAGCTCGATCCCCTCCCCCAGCCGCCCTCACCCCCTGCCCCACCCCCCAGCCACCCCTACTCACCCCCCAACCACCCGCATCCCCCAAGTCCCTCCCCCCGAGCCACCAGCACCACCCCAACTACCAACAACCAAAATAGAGAGTGAGAGAGAGGGAGGAGGAGAGTCACGTACCGGAGAGAGTGAGAGCGCCAGAGAGAATGAGAGCGCCGGAAGGGGGGAGAGAGAGTGAGAGAGTAAAATGGGGGGAAATGAATCGTTGGGGGGAATATAATTAGAATTTAGCGACGTTCATACTAACGTCACTAAATTAGTCGCTATTCGTGACGTCATAGCGACGTTTCGCGACGACTAGATCATATAATTAATATACGTCGTGTCACGTCGCTTTTTTTCGTCTCTAGTAGCGACGTTTAATTGAAACGTCGCTAATGCGCACAATTTAGCGACGTTATTCGAACGTCGCTAAATTTATGTTGCCAATTGAGCAGATTTTAGTAGTGGCACGTTGTGCGCAAGCACGGCGCACGTTGCACGGCAGCGCGGTGCGCGGCACGCATGTTGCGCTGCACGCACGAGCAAAACTGTCCACGACGAACGTTGTGTGGCATAAAATCGTGCGCGGCGTGCAAGTTGTGCTGCACACGCAAGCAAAACTGCCCATGGCGCACGTTGTGCACATGCATGCCACACGTTGCACGACAGCGCGGCAGCGAGACGCGCAACGCGCGGCAGCGAATGCGCTGCATGCGGCACTGTTCGTCGTCCCAACAGCACCAAAAGGTGTGTGAATCCCATGAACACGAAAATGGCATAATTTACTCGTACGAAATCGAATTTCGGCAGTTCAAAAGCCAAAATTGGGTAGAATTGAATTTCCTACAACATGGAACATGTAATTTTCAAAAATGAACAGGTTTGGGAGATCAAAACCATGAAAACTCATAAACTCTATTTTTTTGGAACATAGATCTACTCAAAAATAGCCATCAAAACCAAAAATACCAAGTACTAAACTTGTAGAGGATGATGAGAAGAACGATATAGACAAATAATATCAAAGGAAAATTAAGAATAAAAAATGCACAAATCTCCACTTTTTAGAAAGTTGTATTTGTCTAAAATTTTTCTTGAGAAAAATAAATGAAAGAGTGAATGAGGAAAGAGAGTGAGGAAAAGAATATATATATAGGGGTTAGGTTGACACAAAGAAACCCTAATCTTAAGCATGATCTAAACCATATGACTAATAAAATGTTAAATGCTACATGATACAACTAATTAAATTATTTAAATAAAATCTTAACCACAACACGGTTCAGATATCTTATCATCGAATTAGTGAACCACACCTACAACCAGACAAGGACAAGAGGTGGCATACTAATTCGCGACGAGATACTGTTCCTTGCCATGGTCAGTTACAAATACATGATACATACATTAAGATACAGGTGCCAGATACCATATACAGAAAAATCAAAAATTTACGTATTCTAGAAACGGAAAGTGACAGAGATCGTCTGCGAGTTGCCTAAGATCGTCAGCGCCATTAGGTCGATTCTCATCGGTGTCCTCTTGAGTTTTGTATCAACGACCACATATTTCTTAGGACCTCGCCTACCCGTGGCGTCATTCGATTCGGCGTACGGGAAAAGCTTAGTCCTAGGTATATAGGATCGTTTGATATTATCAAGTGAGTAGGTGATGTATCATATCGTCTCGCTCTCCCGCCATCGTTACATGAAGTACATATTCCATGTATCCCAATTGCGACGGTACATCCCGGATCTGAGCCGTATCCTTGATCATTCGGAATTGGTGGTTGATGCCAACCTTTCGTATGAGAAAAGGCTCGTGTCCATATTGGACCGAAGAGAGAAGGTACTCAAGAACAAGACTATTAGTTTAGTCCATGTCGCTTGGGGTCATCACTCTTTGGGTTAGTCAATCTGGGAACGTAAGAATGATATCCGATCACGATATCGACACATGTTTGATTGGTAAGGTATAATGTCTTTCTTATGCCATATGCTATAAATTTCGTGTTTACACAAATGATTGCTTGATTGACTGCTAGACATAGATTGCATGTGGTTAGTATAGCTTGTCCCGATACCTGTAGCCTCTTGATTAAATTCTGAGGACGGAATTTTTTTAAGGTGGGTAGAGTTGTCACTACCATTTTTTGTTATATGTATTTTCGGTATACGTGTACGAATTTTTGACATTGTCAGGGGATCCGTATTTACACTTGCCTTGCTTAGTCTTGGTTTGTTTTACCTTGGTTCACAATGGCATGTTAACTTGGCTTGGTTTGGTTTGGGTTGGTTTGAGATGAGAAGGATTGGTATATAAACCAACTTCTCTCTCTTCTCTCAATTATTTCTCCATTAACTTTTCTCCTCCTTCTCCATTACTCCTCCCACCAACCCAAGGCAAGTACAATTTGCACCATGGAGAACATAATGGATCTCCATTTTTGACTGTTCTATTCTCTTTCTTGCATGATTCTAAGCATCTTTAGAACTGGGATTTTTTATTTTATTGGGTATATTTTTGTAGATCTAAGTTTTAAGTTTTTTTTTATTTTTCTTGGTTTTGATCTCTAAAAGCTTGGTATTTCCAGAATATAATGGTTCCATGTTGTGGAAAATTCAATTCTACCAAATTTTGGCTTTTTAAATCGCTTGATTTAGACATATTTTGAGAAAATTATGGTTGTTCTCGTGTTCATGGTCCCCGTACATCTTTGGTGCTACCAGGACGATGAATAGTGTCGCGTGCGCACTTCGCGTATCGCATGCGTGCGCGTCGTGCACCCGTAGGCAGTACGTTACGCGTGCCGCGTGCCGTGCATCCGTGCCCCGTGCACCGTGCACCTGCGTGTTGTACGTTTAACGCACTGCGCACCTATATGTTTCGTTTGCCGTGCGCCCCGTGCGCCGTGCACCCGCAGGCTGTGCATTTCGCACACTGCACTCGTGCGTTTCATTTGCCGCGCGCCCGTGTGTCGTGTATCCGCGCCCCGTGAGCGGTGTACCGGTGCACTGTATTTCGTTTGCCGTGCCCCGTGTACCGTGTACTTCGCGTACCGTACGCCCCGTGCGTCCGCGTGCCGTGTATCCGTGCCCCGTGCGCCACGTGTCCGCACGTTCCGTTTGCTGAGCATCGTGCACCCACGTGCTGCATGTTTCGCGTCCCGCTCGCCCGCACATTCCGTTTGTCGTGCGCCGTGGTCAGTTTTGTCCCCGCGCGCGAATTACTATTTTTGCCTATTTAAGCTGTTTTATAGCTAGAATCTTGTAAAACTGAAAATATGAAAGTTGTAGATCTCTGTCTTGGCTTCAAGAATCTTCTTATCTCACTTTAACTGGAGTTCATATGCGACTGATAGTTTCAATCACAATTTTTGATCTTCTTGTATATTTTCTGTACTTGGCCTAAATTGCGACGGCCCGACTTGATAATCTTTGGCTAGTAACTTGAACTTGAATATGATAACATGATCCTGTCTTGATAATCTTGATAGTGACCCATCGAGGTGCACTCTTGACAAATATTCTTGATATGACAAGTTAACCTGACATGATATGTATAACCTTGATTGTTGTTGCGATAGCTACTTCCTGTCTTGCTAGTGTAACTCTTGTCTTGACTCCGTGGTTGATTTTCCTTGATTGTGATTGTACAAGCTATCTGTCTTATCTTATATCATGTCTAGGATATGGATTCTTGGTTACCACGGTCAGGGATTCATAATGAATCTGACTAGATTAAATGACTATATTGATCAAGTAGTTCATTTATGAAGATTTTTCAGTTACAGGCGATCCCGTTATCTCGGCCACACCTGTGGACTTATAGCCTGCCGTCGAGTAGGGCACATTTCCAGCATACTGACATGTGTTGCACTCTTGAAATAAAGTACTTAAGTACACAGTAATCCTGATAACTCTTGTAACCCTCGTAACTTTCGCCTGGAAAGTCTGCAGGGCTTGTGACTGCGAGAATATCTCAACTGCATCTTGTTAGTAACTAGGCATGTGATAACCCTAGTTAGCTAATGATAGCAAGCCGTAGAACTTGATTGGTCATGCCTGACTGATTGTCTCATGATTAACATAGAAATTATATTCCACTTCTTGTTCTTCCTGATACAAGCAAGAATGTTCATTTAACTCTTGTCATTATGTTATTATAATTATGTTCTCATATCAGTTTTTTCTTTACTTTATATGCTAGTTTTAGTTCATAAGTGGAGCCTCCCTTGTAGTACTTGCTCTTTCTAGGGTCTGACCAGCTGGTTTTGTATGGCCAGATTTCGGAGTGATACCCGATGATCTAACTGCTTTCCAGCCAGATGGTGAACACTAGGAGTAACCGTGGCAACGAGTGGGTTTCTTATTTTGCTCTCCCACTCTATTGTAAATTATTCTTTTGAGGCATTTAGCCGTCAATCCTGTGTTAGCTCATGTTGCAACTTAATTTTTGTCTGCCTAAGGGCTGTAACAAGATTAACAAATTCTAGGATTGATCATGCATGACTTAACTCTTGCCAATTTTCGTATTTTGTATGACTAGCTTCATGATCATATGAATATGTAATGTTTGGGACGCCTTACTTTGTATGTTTGATGATCTAACATCTTGTAAAAATTATTAGCTTGCTTGAGATTGAGACAATAGGCTTGTTCTTGACCATAAGCGACTGATTGGTTATAGATAAACCCTCATACATCTAGACAACCGTGACCATATTACGAAGTGTGTTGCACTCCAATTTACGTAGCTGGTTGTGTCTATCTCCCGTTCTCCAGTATTCTGGTTCTGGGACGTGACATGGTTTAAGTAGTGGCCCATATGTGGAGCCTAAGATTTGGCTATAGCAGAGACACGTGCTTCGGCACAAGTTGTGGCATCGTTTGATTGAGTCCTTGACACTAAGTTCACGAGTCTATGAGTAAACCATTTTCGGAGATGAAATGAAAGTTATGATTAAGCCATTTTCGGTGATGAAATGAGAGTTATGATAAAGCCATTTTCGGAGACGAAATGAGAGTTATAATTAAGCCATTTCCGGGGACGAAAAGGAGGAAAGGTCGTAGGGCAAGTTTTGTATGTTGCGAGAGTCATCGATATTTATCACACAAATGGGTTTTGTAGCACGGTCTTAAAGTACTTGATAGTATGATCACGTTGGTTGTAATACGAATAGGCCAGGAGTCTATGTCCTAAAAAGTGATCATATGGCAAGAATAGAAAGACAATCAAAAAAATAATTTGCACAAACTAAAATGAACGTGTTGGTTTTCTATCGGTGGACGAGGAGCTCACATCACCAGTACGGTTGTGTACTGACTACCCAACAGTTTTCATGTGCAGGTTACAAGTACTTGCTCGTCGGGGCGGAGCTCGGTTGGATGTGCCGAGGCATAGAGTTTCTTGGCATTTCGAGGCGTGCGGCCGCATTGAAGACTTCACCTATACGAGACATAATGTATGGACATCGCCTTCTAAAACATCCGCACTGACAAGCCTTAAAACTTTGTATTGAGAGGTGAGAGAGAGATGAGTGACTTGTATTGTGAGGAAGAGTTAGACTGAGTGTTGTAATTTTGGCCTCGTGCCACATATATGTGATCTTTGTTTCAATATCAATAAAGATACATTAGCATAACTTGTAATTTGTTTCAACTTTTCGCTGGCGACTTTCTGATTATTCAACTTCTCTGCTTGGAATTTATGTGAGACGACCCCATCGCAAGTTGCTGTAATTGGTCGTTATAGAACACGCCTTACGTGAACGCATGTGCAGGTTACAGGTACTAGCTCGTCCGGGAGGAGCTCGCTTGGATGCGTCAGGACATGGAGTTCCTTGGCATTTCGAGGCGTGCAACCACATTGAAGACTTTACCTATACAGGACATAATGTATGGACATCGCCTTCTGAAACATCCGCAGTGGCAAACCTTGAAACTTTGTATTGAGAGATGAGTGACTTGTATTGTGAGGAAGAGTTAGACTGAGTGTTATAATTTTGGCCACATGCCACATTAGTAATATTTGTTTCAATATCAATAAAGAAATATTTGCATGACTTGTGTTTTGTTCCAACTTTTCGTTGACGACTTACTGATTATTCAACTTCTCTGCTTGGAACTTCTATGCGACGATCTCATCGCAAGCTGTTGTAATCGGCCGTTATGGAATCCGTCTTGCGTGAGCGCAACCTAGGCTCACGCGGCATCACGCCTTAGCGAGGATGATCGATTCTGCGAAACCGGAGCGTGACAAACTATTCCTAAAATTTGGATTTATAACACGAGATACTCCTACCTTTAAACAATTACACTAACCACCCCTTCCCTTAGAAATTGTTTTTACAAATAGGGACAGTTAGTGTTATAACTTTTTATATTTATCTTATAGGGGTACCCCATGTAACAAACATAAAACATGAAGGTGGTCAGTGTATTTAGTTTAAAAGTAGTGGTATCCCATGTTTTAATCCCAAAATTTAGGGATATATAATTAGTGTAAAAATCCTTCTATTTAAATAAAGATATTGTTGGTAACTAGTGATGAGCATTATTCGATTTTGGATCGAAAATCAAACCGAGCCGAGTAAGAGACTCAGTTCAATTTCAAAAAAAAATTGACTCGGTTTCGTTTTTCAAAATACTAAAAAAAGTTATTAGGTTTCGATTTTGGGTTTAGGTCTAAACAAAAAATCGAATAAAATTATATAATTATGTAAATACCCTAAATTCTTTGCATATTTTATGATTAAAAATGTGTATATTTTGAAAACAACAATTTCATGTATGTGCTTTAAATTCCAACTTTGATAACTTAACAAGTAGTCCAACTTTTTTTACAACTTTGAAATTCAACAAATGTATGTATAAAAATTATAATTTAACCACGATCTCAACTTTGGATCTGATCCATTAAACAACATAAAAACATCAATTGAACCAACCGAATAAACTAACTTCTTTTTGGTTTCGATTTTGGCTAATTTGGTTCAAGTCGATTTTGATGTTTTAGAATTTCGGTTTATTACATTTTGGTTAAATCGGCTTGGCTAAAACCGAATGCTCACTCGTGGTAACCAATTAAAAAAAGCTTAATTATAACTTAATACCCTCAACTATACCAGTTTTTCAACAAGTTAACCTAAACTTTTTACTCGATAACTTGATATCCTGAAAAAATTGGACAAAAATATCCCTAATATAAACTTAAAACTACCCTCCCCCTACCCCCTCGCCCCCACCCCCACCCCCCACCCCGCATCCCCCCTCTGGCCAACTACTCGCCCACTCCCGTCCCCCACCCCCTCCAGCCACCGCCGGCCGCCCCCAACACCCACACCGCGCAGCACCCCCTCCGGCCACCCACCCCCACCCCGACCCCCCTCCGGCCAATTGCCCTCCCCCTCCCGTCCCCACCCCCTCCAACCACTGCACGCGTCCGGGGAGGAGGGGCAGTGCAGGCGTGGTGGGGGATGCAAGGACGACGACGGGGCAATACTGGGGAGGTAGGGACGAGGGAGTGGTGAGCCGGCAACGAGAGGGAGGGAGGAGGTTGAGTTGGAAAGTAAATGGAGGAATAATTTTATCTTCTTTAAAATTTTAGATATCAAATTAAAAATATTAAATAGTTAATAATATTAAGTTGTCGAGTAAATTTTTTTAGAATATCAAGCTCAAAAATTTGAAATAGTTAAAAATATTAAATTATAATTAAATTTTTAAAAATAATAATAATAAAAGATGAGAGAAGATGACGTAAGAGAATCTAGTGTCAAGATACACTTCGCTTTCCCCACCGCCACGTATATAAACCGTACTAATAATAGCATCCAATGTAACCAACGCCTACCTCATGCTCGGGATGCTCATCCCCATCGCCAGTCCCATTGGAGCACGTGTCCCCTCCCTTCTAGAAACAAACCCCCTCTCTCCACATTTCCGTCTCCACGTGTTGTTCTCTTTTGGCGCCAAAAGGGAAAGAGAGAGGGAGGGGACACTCTCTCCCCTCCCATTGGTCCTCCGCAGCCTGTCACGTGCCGTCTCCCGCCACGCGTCCTCCTCGACCAATCACGGTCCCGCCGAGTACTATCTATATAGTCTGTACTAATTAGGGTTTCCTCTCTGCACTTGAGCGATTCTTCTTCGTCGTTCGATCTATATTTATATTATATATATCTCATGATCATGGAGATGGAGCGCAGCTGCAGCGCTGACGTGGCATGGAGGATGAGCCGGGTCATGCTCAAGTACCGGCCCATCGCTCCCAGGCCTGCTGCCACCGGCGGCTGCGGTGGCGGTGGCGGTGGGGGAAGTCCTCCCGTGGAGAAGTACTGCAGTAGAAGAGGAAAGAAGAGGAAGAAGTCAGGAGTAGGAGGAGGAGGAAGGAGGAGAAGAACAGGCAAGAAAGAAGCGGCTGCTGCTATCAGCATCACTACTACGCTCCCGATGATGCCGGAGACGCCCACCGCGTCGTCGTCGGCCGACGGAAGTACGAGTCGGGCTCGGGGGCGCGCTGTGGTCCCGGCCACCAGCACCAGCACCAGCACCACCAGCAGAGAAGTGGCGGTGGGGTCGTGGGTGACGGTGGAGGCGGTGAGCGAGCCGGCGTGGTGCAGGAACTACGAAGTGTTGTCGTCGTCGTCGCCGGAGGCGTGTCCGGCGTTCGTGTCGGACGAGGGGGAGGGGGTGGTGTGGACGAACGAGGCGTACAGGAGGATGGTGGGGAGTGGGGGTGGTGTGGCGCTGGTGAGGAAGGGGGACGTGGCGGCGGCGGCGGCGGGGGTGGCGTGCTTCAGCTGCAGGGCGAGGGTGAGGTACGCGTGCGGGAGGAGGAGGGGGGAGGTGTCGATGGCGGTGCCGTGCGACGTGTGGAGGCTCGCCGACGGGAAGAAGCTGCTGTGGAGGCTCGACGTGAAAGCTGCACTCAGTCTCGGCTTGCTGGGGAGCTAGCTAGCTGATGCATGGAGCTAGCGCAGTGGAACTGTAAATATTAATTAATTCTCCTTTCTTCTTCATTAGATAGAGAGAGGGGGGTTGGTGCAACTGTAAGTATTGCTTTGTGCTTCCGAGAACTTGTTTGCATGCACGTAAAATGTTAAGTGATGCTATATGTAAACTCCAAAAAAATTTATCATCCATATCCCTTCGCCATATGGTATTTCTTTATTGACCAAAGCATAAGGAGGAAGGATGAGTTTGGATAAGATATCAACGAATAGAAAAGGACTACATGACGGAGGGATATGGAAGAAAAGAATTTTGAAGGTACACAAAACATTTTACTAAATGTTATGCCAAGTAAAGTTCTGAATATTCTACAAACACAATTTGCCTAGCATAATATGATGAATTATTTAGTTTTAGAGTACAAGTATAATATTGGAAAAAAATACATTTAGGGTTTTATATTATTCATAGTCAGAATTTATTTATTTTTGACACAGGGTGACCATATATGCATATCTTCCCCCCCACTGGCTCCCCTCACCACACCGGACCCACCTCCGATATTCTGCAACGCCCTCCAATGGAAGGGCAACATATGGCCCGCAGATCAAGACTGCGGTCCAAATCCATGGACAACATAGCATTCTCCTATTCAGAATTGGCTCAGAAAAGTATTTGTGTTTCATTTAATTGATTTGGAGTAATTGTTAGATTCTGTTTAGTTTAGTTCAAATTCTGTTTAGTTCGTCATTTTATTTATGTTTTGAACGGTCAGTCTAAATTAAATGTCACGCAAATTTCAAATATTGTAGGTGACCTTAAAACTAAATAACCCTAATATTGAGAGTGGTGGGGTTCGCATCTAAGCCTAACCTAGCTTACTCCAATCCACCAAGGTCGAATCTTTTGTTCCGCCTTTTGCCTAACAACATCAAAATTTGTTGCTTGTACGTACGTATGTCCATTAGTCAAATAAATTTCATTTTCATAAAGAGTAGCTAAGTTCTCTAGCTAATTCTGAGTTGGTTCAAATCAATATAATGCTAGGTGGCTACAAAATATGAGTTTGGGTACAAATTAAAAAGATAATTAATAGATAGTCTTTTATTTTACAAATTATCATCTACACCTAATAAATAATTTTCAGAATAATATCTTAAATAATTTATTACATCAACATGCATTCATAGTGTGTGTCCTTAAGCCCACACATGTTAGACACGCGTTAACAAGACCCACAAAATATTCAGGTATGTAAACATTTCTCAAAAAAGTGCGCAATTCTGCTCCTACGTTTCGTTTTGGACCAAAACAAAACGACAGAGATGGCCATGTGATGTGAACAAGCGTAGCCCTTTTATAGTATTCTTAGCTTAAATCTTACTTTTACATTAGTCTTGATTATATTCTAAAAGCTAACCAGAGGGTCTCCATGCAAGCTAAATAGTATTGGTTCAACAAAACTAATGACAACTCTTATACTGATTTGGTTGAAGAGTTTTAGCATATTTACTTTCTTCTTATCCGATCATAAAAAAGCCAAGTAATGGAGAATTATGACAGTTGTGGGAATATAATTGCGATTCTATGACGTACACTTCTTGAAATCATATGGCACAAAGAACCAAAATATTGATGAGAGCATCGCCAAAGAAATTCTTCTGGAACACATTTTTCTTTTCTTTTTAAAGCTGTAACAAAATCTGTTTCATAATAGTAGTTTATAAATAAATAAAAAAATCAGTTTAACTCAGAAACAAGTACAACTTCAAAAATAATTGAAAGACCTAGTGGTAAAAGCAACATCAAATCACATAACAGACAGTCCGAGCTCTCTAGCCTAGTGGTATTAGAACGGACACCCGGAGGGGCCGGCAAGGTTCGAGCCCCCCAATTGCGTGTGTGAGTGGGATTTCAAAAAAAAAAAAAATCACATAACAGACCTAGTACAAGAGCATCATTAGTAGTTGGGACTCTCCAATGCAATTTGGAGCCCAAAATTTCAAAAAAAAGGTAAATGTAGAATGGGTTGGATTTGTACGAGAATAGTAAGAAATGATAAAATGAGCTCCGGTCCCAAAAATTGTGTGGTCAAAATTTAATGTAGGAAAAAAATAATATAAAGTTTAGAATCTAGAAAATTGAGCTCCAAATTGGAACTTACTATTCTACAAAACGAGTTTCTACAATCTAGAGTCTAGAAATTGGGAGGTCCAACCCTTAGCACCCATGGATGGGTTGGGACCGAAATTGTAGAAATTGGGACTAGGGATGAGACTTATTATTCTACAAAATGAGCTCCTACATTCTAAATCTAGAATCTAGAAAATGGGATGGGCCTTACTAATGATGCTCTAATAAGTTACAAAATTAAGCAAAATGCAAGTCCTTTTCTTCGGACTTCTTATACAATACCAACCAACAATACCAACCAAAAGGAAATACTGTTAAGCCATAGTTGGGCCTGCTTTTTCAATTTAGGTCCTTGATTTTTTCTATTTTGATCGTTAAAAAAATCAAGAAATGGTATGAATGTAATCCAAAGGCTCTTGATGAAAGTTTTAAAAAATATGAACTCATGAGTCATGTAGAATTTTTTTATAGATAAATTAAGAAACAAAATACCAATACTAAAACAAAACAGCCTAAGGTTCCTTCCTTCCCCAGGACATCAGAGCTAAAGCCACTTGTCCAAAAAAATCGGTCATTTTACATTAACTATTCTTATGTTTGATACTTATTACACTAAAGCCTCGTTTGGTTCACGGAAAGAAAATCAATTCCCATGTATTTTCCATGGGGATGGAAAAATAGAATTCCTATCAAATTTCCTTTTCTATGTTTGGTTGGTGTAGGAAAGAAAAGAAAAAATATATCATTGTTCCAACAATATCCAATGTCAACATAATTATAATGAAGAGTTAATTGGTAAAATAGGTAATAAATTAAGGCTACTTTTGTCATAATATTTGATAATTAATGTTGGGAAAGGAGGAGGAAAAATGAATCCCATGGGTCATGAGAGGAACCATTTTTCCTTCTATTTTCTCTCATGTCAGGAAGTGTTTTCCAAATTTGTGGCTACCAAACAAAGGAAAGGAACAAGTTTCCTTTCCGGATTCCTTGAATCCGTGAACCAAACGAGGCCTAAGGTTGCATTTGGTTCATTGTAATATAATCGTAATAGTAATGGAATTGAATTTGTAATGTAATTGAGTTTGTAATGTAATGGAATTACAATTACATTACTTTGTTTGGTTGAAACATGTAATCAAACCATATAATGTAATGTTAATTGCATTCATGTGTTTGGTTTACCATGTAATGTAATTGAATTTTTAATTTAATAATTTTTTTTAAAATACAACATAAAATTAAAAAAGTTGATCAATAAAAAATTACAAAAATTAAAAACTTAAAAAAATTAAAAAATTAAAACAGAAAAAAATAAAAAAATAAAAGAAAAAATAAATAATAAAAAAGAGGAAAAATGGTTTGTTTTCTGCTTAAAAAAAGACCAAAAACGAAAGAAAAAAAAATGACAAAAAATAAAAAATACCAAAAGTGACAAACGAACAAAACGGGAAAAAAAACGAAAAAACGAAAAAAAGCGATAAAAATAGAAAAACGACCAAAAAAATCAAAAATGACAAAAAAGGTGAAAACCATCAAAAGTGACCAATAATGATAAGAAAATGACCAAAAACAAAAAATTGACAAAAAAAAAACAACAAAAAATAAAAAAATGATAAAAAAACGGCAAAAAACGACAAAAAATGAAAAAAAAAAAGAAGACAAAAAACGATCAAAACGGAAAAAGTATCAAAAGAGATCAAAAACGAAAAAACGAACAAAAACGGCCAAAAATGACAAAATAAAATAAAAAAAATAACAAAAACGATAATAAAAAAAAGAAAAAACAAACAAAATGATCCAAAACGATAAAAAAGAACATAAATGACAAAAAACGAAAAAAGACAAAAAAATAAGAGGAAATTAAAACGAACAAAAAAACGACAAAAAAGATTAATTTTTTTGCAAAAAAGACCAAAAATAACAAAAACGGAACAAAAACGACAAAAAAAGAGCATAACGACAAAAAAATTGGAAAAAGACAAAAACAACAAAAAAGGGTACAAAATTGACAAAAAAAATGCAAAAACGATAAAATCGTGCAAAAACAGCAAAAAGCGACAAAAAACGAGAAAAAATGGCCAAAATCGACAAAAATCGATAAATAACGTGCAGAAACGGCAAAAAATGAGTAAAATCGACCGAAAACGATAAAAAACGTACATAAGTGAAAAAAAAACGAAAAATGCACAAAAACGGTCAAAAACGAAAAACGTACAAAATCGACAAAAAAACGAACAAAATATGCAAAAACCGACCAAAAATGATAAAAACATGCAAAAACGACCAAAAACGATAAAAAATGTGCAAAAACGTGCAAAATTGACCAAAAAGATAAAAACGACAAAAAAAGTGCAAAATTGACCAAAAAAGATTAAAAAAGTGCAAAACGGCCAAAAAGGGCAAAAATGATAAAAAAGGTGAAAAATGGTCAAAAACGTATAAAATCGACTAAAAACGTACAAATTTGACAAAAATTGATAAAAAAACATACAAAAACGGTAAAAGACGTGCAAATAAAGCAAAAACAATAAAAAAAAACGTGCAAAACCGACAAAAAATGTACAAAATCGACAAAAAAGTTTTAAAAACGTGCAAAAGCGACCAAAAACGGCAAAAAAGGGCTAAGAATGTACAAAAACGACCAAAAATCGAAAAAGTGGTCCAAAACGATCAAAAACGGCAAAAAAATGAACAAAAAACAAACAAAAACGGCAAAAAAAAGAACAAAAGCGATATAAAAAAGACAAACAAAAACAACCAAATACGGCAAAAAAAACGAAAAAAGCGGCAAAAAACGAACAAAAAACGACAAAAACGACAAAAAAAAACGAACAAAAATAGCAAAAAAAACGAAAATAAACAAACAAAAACGGCAAAAAACTAACAAAAAGGCAAAAACGAACAAAAACAAACAAAAATGGCAAAAAAACGAAAAAAAAGACCAAAAACGGCAAAAACAAAAACAAAAACGACCAAAACCTAACAAAAACGGCAAAAAAATGAACAAAAACAACAAAAAATGACAAAAACGACAAAAAATAAACAAAAACGAACAAAATGGCAAAAAACAAAAAAAAAGGCAAAAAAGGACCAAAAATCGAACAAAAATGGCAAAAAAATGACAAAAAAGAAACAAAAACAACAAAAAAAAAAAAAAACCAAAAACGAACAGAACGACCAAATTATAGCATATCAACCTTCCGCTTAAGTTGTAATGTAATTGCGATTACATAGATTTTATGATGTAATTGAGTTTAGAAAAAACTGATGTAATATAATCAAACTTGTAATCACGATTACATTACATCTATTTTTTTTGTCCAACCAAACACTCGAGTTAGATTGACAACGTAATGCCAATTACATTACGTTGTCCAATCCTGCAAACCAAACGGGCCCTAACTATCCCTACTTTAAAACTAATTACACGCTATATTTTATATTTCCTACAGAAAATTATAACACTATTCCTATGTTTTAATTTTTTTTATAAAGGAGAGGAGTAGTCCGTATAATTAGTTCAAAATAGGGATAGCCCATGTAATACTCATGAAACATAGGAGTTAATGTAATTATTTAAAAAAATACAGATAGGGACTTTGACACATACTCATAACTCCTATCCGTCCTAAGGGTCCAACTTTTGGATATTAGGTTGTGTTTGATTGAGCTTTTTTTCACCAATTGTAATGTTTGATGGTGTATATTTTCTATGGAATTATTTTCCAAAAATCTATCATTTTCATTTTTTCCTTCGAAATAGTAGAAAATGAAACCATCCCACCCCGTAGGAAAATATCAATTTCCATAGAAAACAACTATTTTTCATGAAAAATATCGACAATCAAACGCCCAAATTAATTTCGTAGAATTTTTTTCTTAGTAAAATAATTCCGTGAAATTAATTTATTTTTCACATATTTTCCAACTTATAATCAGACGCACCCTACTATTATAATGTGGCTTGAAAACAGCTAAAAATGAACGGTATATGCATATATATATCGTCCATTACCGAACTCAGTTGGCACCTGTGCTAAGTGAAGAGAGGTATAACATCTTTAGCTAGGATCGAACTGCGGAGGAGGTATAGGTGTGTGTGAATAAGAAATTTAAAAAAAAAAATTCTATCGCATATGTACCTTGTCATGTAGCTAACAAACAAACAAAAAAAAAATTTAATCCTTCTAACTATCTTACCATATAACAAATCCTAAAATATATTCAATATTCAATATTCAATATTCAAATTATATTTAAACTAAGTACATGGTATTATCTAACTAAACCCATATCCAAAATTCAAAAAACATATCCATAACAAATCCTAATTAAAATATATTCAAATCATATTTAAAATAATTTAAATATTTATCTAATTTTCAACACATCATTTTTTTTTTTCTGTACGTGCGTTATATACAAGAGACCACTGTCTCCAAATTGTATTCATAGATATAATTAAAGTGAGAATATCATACGTCAATAATTGCAGCAGACAATTATGTTCAACAACAATGAATGCTCATTTTCAGATTTATATTTGTTGAAGTATCTCCTTTTCCAGCTAATAACTATTTCTCTTCAGATAAGTACAATGACTAATGCAAGTTAACTACAAGATACCGATGAAATGTTATTCTGCTATATCTATCAATAGCACCACACGCAAGCATGAGAAAAAGTAATAAAGCTACTGATGCGTACCTGGTTAACATGGTGACCGATTAGGCTGTGAAACAAAACAAGTAGGACAGAATTTGGCTAATCCCATAGGGAAATAAAAAATCCTAGAGTTCCTAATTTTTAAAATTCGTCCATTAATAGCCGTTGGGTTACATGTATCTCATCCCTTGATTTTTTTTTTTTCAAGGACCTAAACAGGAAGAGCCCAGAACCTAATTGCAAAAAAAATAATGCCACGTGTCATAACCATATTGCAAGTTCCTATTTGAATTCCTATTTGAGTTTCTGTAGTCTAACTGCATAGGAAATAACTAAGATGCTAAAGTTAAATTCAAGATACTGCTATAGTTTGGTAGCAATGAAATCATAGCGAGACAATTGGTAAAGATCTATATATCTACCAGAAATTTGGATCATATGTACTTGACAACATTGGTAAAGACCTAAAAATCTCATTGATAATCACTCCATGGCTGCAAATGTCATCTAATAATAGAGTGGGAAAAAATAACTCTTTGTTCTGTAGAAAAAGATGCTTACATTGATGACTAAGCACTTTGACTCTTAATATCGCAAGATATCAGATTTGTCTGAACACAAGTTGACAAGCAGCAGCAGCCTGCACGTAAGACTACACATACAACCCAATTATTTGGATAAGGCCAAAGAATTGCGTAAACTATAATAAGAGAGAAAGTGACAGCATGTAACACTAGCCCTCATGTGATTGAACAGCAACACCACCACCAACAGAGCCTCTTAACCAAATTTGTGGGGTTAATTCCTTCAAGCGACTGGAAGTTCCTAATCATCACTAACTTTCAAGGGGAAGAAGTTAAATTGTAATTTTCACAGGAACGCCACCTTACTTCTTTCAACGAAACATGCTATCATCGTATACTTCTCCTAACTCCACCCCTCTTCAGTCACTACGGACACAGGAAAGCAGAGTCAATAGACTCAGGACAAACTGCGTAATTAAATAGGTTGTCAGCAATCAGAATTGCTTTCTGCTTCATCTAAAATAAGATTATGTCTTGCTGTTAGCCAAAAAGAAGAAGATTCATTTTAAAGTTGCATTGTCTATTTCCTGATCAATTTGCAACAAGATACTATTGACGCATCTAAGCTACATAAATGGTATATTGATAATGCTAAAACCATCGGAACTGAACTTCCATAAACACTTAGTAAGTATTCCTGAAGATAACATTTTACTAAATAACAAGTTGCAACTGTAGAAGTAATTAGGAATCACAGACAGGATTATATATTATATAACCATGGTAAGGGTTGATGTTTCTGTTACAATCATGCAATACAGCACAACCAGGCCAGAGAAAAATAGATAAAACAAAAACAGTCACAATTAAGGTTTTGAGTGAACATCCACAAAGCCAGCCGCTTCTTTTATACAAACAGCTATCCTAGTGTCACTCTCAACCCACCGCTCCATAATAGTCATGACACCATAGTCCAATGGTCCAGAAGCTCTGGTCTCCTGCCGTCTTTGCGTCATAATTATCAAGATCGCCTAAACAAATAAATTATCATATCAATCGTGAACTCTCACATAATAGAAGGGCACCTGTCTTTTTAGGTATATGTCAAAATCAAATCAATTCATGAACTAAAATTGTCAAGAGCCAGTAAACCGTACCAAAAAGGAAAGAAAGAACACAATCATCCTTATAATGGCAATAACAGGCACAGCCTAAATGTGCCAATTAATTAGGGCTAATTTGCATTTAAATACCTTCAACTTTCACACTTTTGAAGGTTGCTACCCTTACTGTTTTTATTTGCAAACAACTATCAAACTTTTGGGTGTTTGCAATTAGCTACCCTCAACTAACATTCATTCCCCTTTGACGATCACGTTCAAAGGATTTGACTACTTTACGACAATTTCTCCCTAAACCATAAAATAAAGGGCATTTTACGTTAACTACCCCTATGTTCCATACTTATTACACTAACCACCCCTACTTTGAAACTAATTACATGGACCACCCCTATGTTTTCTATTTTCTATATAATGTTATAACACTAACTACCCCTATGTTTAATTTTTTTTTATAAAGGAGACGGATAGTCCGTGTAATTAGTTTCAAAATAAGGGTAGTCCCTGTAATACTCATGAAACATAGGGAGGGTTAATGTTTATTTCTAAAATAAAATAACAACATTCTGGTCCTTCTTCCTCACACCCACTAAAGAAAAACTGAAGGTAGAGAAAGTGCTACTAAAAATAGGTGCAAGGTAGCAACCCGCAAAAGTTGAAGGTGTTAATGCAAGTTATGCAACTAGCCTCAATTATGTTTCACGTACTTTTCTCCTCATGTGGCCTTACATGAGCTATAATTTTCTCATTCTTCACAATCTCATCATTCTCAACATAGATAATATTAGTGGTGGTACATGAAAACTTGCAGAACAAATTCCACACAAAATTTAGGGTTTGATCCTAGAAACAGACTTAAGGTTCTCACTGGATCCATTTGTGAACTATAATAATTTAACTAGTTAACTTGATTGATATTGTATACAGGTATATCTTACTCGCTTAACATCGAGTGATATCATCGCATTATATATATCTAAACATAGGTTTAAGCTCCGTAGCACTAGATTTCAACCTATAGGCAAATAATGAAGTAATTCTCAAGTCTTCTCATATTTATTAACTATTGAAATAAACATTCTACAAACTTGTTTGTTCATCTTATATTTAATCCTACGATCAATAAATGTGTTAAACTTGGCACAATGAGGCAATAGCTAAATATGTAGTCGGACTTGGATCATTGTAAAATGCTAAATCTATATTAATGTGAATACGAAAAGCACAAATAGTAGGAATTACTAATAAACCTAGGTGTAGTGCCACTTTATTACCCAATCGCATGGTCTTAGGTTTATTATCCATTTCATATTAGCATTGTGTTGGCAATTACTCTGAGTCAGTTGAGAAGGTGTAACTCTTAATCCATGTAACTTAATACTTGTACAATATTTGGATGTTAGCAATGGATTAACAAATCCCCCTTATAAATGCAACAATCAAAGCACTAAGAACTAATTTCTATGTAACTATAATGACATCTTTTAGAAAAGAATTTGTAGTTTACCCATTGGTAACGATTAATGTAAAGTAAGAGATTAGTGACCCAAGAAAATACGGGTTTATTTCCTAACCATGTGGTATTTATTTAACCCGACTTCATTGATATTTCTTGATGGTTTACTTAATTCTAATCTTCCTAGTCTTCTTTAGAAATTGATATTATAGTTAAACAAGGAAAGGTTAACCTATCTGATCAAAACTAAAAGATATTGAGGAATTTGTCAATTTATTACCAGACACCAGATGACCAATATTTTACAAGTTATATGAAGTAAGCAATTTAAACCTCCACAACCCCTTGCCAAAAGTTCAGATCAATATTTCAATAAATGAGTGGGGCCTTCTATCATGTGCAAGATTTTGCACCATCTGGAGCATGATTAGGTCTTTCTGTAAATAAGTTCATAGAACCAGAAATAACAGGATCCCTATCATTACGTTGGGGCTAAAACCAATAAGAAAATAACAGAACAGTCCTAAAGATATGACTAGTAAAGCAAATAACTTTATTTACTTCATATAAATAACAAAGAGGCATTGTTAAAGGCAGAAGTCTATTATGATAAATCATACATAGACCCAAAGATAAATGAGTAAAAGTAGCAAAAGTACCTATGACTAACTCATAGAAATAGACATCAATTTAGAGGGAAAAAAGAATTCCACATCAACAGTAAAACCATGAATTCCTATGTATATAACAGAGATTAAAGATGATGAACATGCATGATGAATCTTGGGAGTGAATCAGAGTCAAATCTTCTTTGTTTACCGAGTTGACAGACTATCCAGCAGTCTTGGTGGGTTTCTTTGAATTGTTCTTGCGGCGAGTCTTCACAATGGCTTTCTCCAAATCCTAAAGAGAACAAAAGATGTATGCTTTCAGTCCTTGAGAAGAAATTTAGCAGGATGAAACATCCAATTCTTTAGATATTCATGATCCACACGCATCAGACCAAACAACTAGCTAATGTATATAAAATCAAATGGGTTCAGGCTGTAACTCTAACATTGTCCACAACCAAGTCACGGACTAGAAACTGCTTCGACAATGACGAGATAAAATTATTGTTGATGTCAGGAAATTGTGTTTCATTAATTATATGCATGCACAGGTTCAACAGCTCCTTGCTAAATATAAAGAAGTGTTGGCAGAACCCAAGCACCTTCCTTCTAGGCGTACTCAATATCACAAGATTCCACTACAACCTGGTCAAGTACCCATCTCTGTGAAGCCATATAGATATCCTCACTTTCATAAAGTTGAAATAGAGAAATTAGTGACTGAGATGCTTCCTCTGGTGTAATTGAGCAAACTACCGAATTCTTCTCCAGTTACATTGGTAAAAAAGAAATATGGATCGTGGCATATATGTATTGACTACAGAGCCTTAAACCATATCTATTAAAGACAGATTTCCAATTCCAGTAACTGAGGAGCTCTTAGACGAGTTGCATGGCGCAGATTTATTTTCGAAATTATACCCCTGTTCAAGTTATCATCAGATACTAGTGCACCCAAGTGACATCGAAAAGACTGTCTTTTGTGGCCATAGGGGTCATTACGAGTTCTTGGTGATGTCTTTCATTACAAGTTCTTGGTGATGCCTTTCAGAATAACCAACGCACCATCATCTTTCAAAGCTCTCATGAACGAGGTATTCAAAGATCATGCAATAAAATTCGTTTTAGATTTCTTTGATGGTACTTCAGTATATAGCGAAGCATGGTATGAGGATGATTGTATTTTCTCTCTTACAACTTACCAATTGTTTGTGAAGCTGAGAAAGGCCGAAGGGAAGCAAATACCAAGGCCATCTTATTTTAAAATCATTTCAAAAGCAGGTGTTGTCGATGACTTTGAAAAAATAGAAGCAATATAGTCAAAGCTCTCATGAACGAGGTATTCAAAGATCATGCAATAAAATTCGTTTTAGATTTCTTTGATGGTACTTTAGTATATTGCGAAGCATGGTATGAGGATGATTGTATTTTCTCTCTTACAACTTACCAATTGTTTGTGAAGCTAAGAAAGGCCGAAGGGAAGCAAATACCAAGGCCATCTTATTTTAAAATCATTTCAAAAGCAGGTGTTGTCGATGACTTTGAAAAAATAGAAGCAATATAGTCTAAAGCTTTACGTGGATGCTTCAGGTTACTGGGCTACTACAGGAAGTTTATTCAAAATTACGGCAAGATAGATGGTTCTCTCAGGAAGATACTAAATGACTCAATTCAAATGGAGTCAACCAGTGGAGGCGGCATTTGAAAGACTCAAGGAACCTATGACCCACGCCCTGGTTTTAGCCATGGTTTAAAGTATCGGCCGATACCGATCCAATACGGCTGATACCGATACGGTTTCGCATGTCCCGATCCGATACCGACCGATACCCGATACTGACCGATACCAACATTGGGGATCTCTTTTCCGGTCAATTCGGCAAAATAAATTAAACGAAAAATACAAATCAGCAAGGGTTTAAAACATAATAAGGTTGCAAAACATGTAAAAGAAGAAAATCAATCTATTGTATGTAAACCAATCGGTAAGGGTGACTACTATTTCATTTAGTTTCAAAACTACTGAAAAATAACACTAAAAATACTTAAAATTATGCCTAAATGTATAAAATATATGTTTTTAAATGTAAATAAATTATTAATAATTATTTGTTTTCCGATACCAAAAAATCTGATACTCCGATCCGAAACCACCGATACTACCGATATTGCCGATACCAGTACTCATAGGAATAGTCCGATACCGATTCCGATACCGATACTGTGAACCTTGGTTTTAGCCTTACCAGAATTTACAAAATCATTCATTGTGGAGTGTCATGTCTCAGAATTAGGCATTGGAGCTGTTCTAATACAAGAAAGGCCAACAGCTGTCTATAGTCATGCACTTCATGGGGAGCATTTATTATTGTCTACTTATGAAAAAGAAATCTTAGCGCTTGTCTTGGCAGTTGAAGATGGAGGCCATATTTGCTGGGCAAATAATTCATTGTGCGCAGCGATCATCAGAGTCTCAGGCACTTGTGGACCCAAAAGATCACAACTGAAGCTCAGCAAAGGTGGTTGTACAAATTAATGGGTTTCGACTTCATTGTGGAGTAGGCACTGAGAACATTGTTGTTGATACCCTCTCTAGAAGAGAATAAAAGAAAGGAGAGATCAGTACCAAATCAAGACCATTGCTAATTGGCTCGAAGCAGTAAAAGAAGAAACGAAATCAAATTCATCCCTTCCTAGGCTGGTACAGCACTACAGCTAAGAGGATGCGGTAGCACTATGGAGATTTGAAGATAATATCCTATTTTTCAAAGATAAGATTTATTTGGCTGAAGACTACTACTATTACTGCACATATCATTCAGAATTTCCATGGGAACGAAAGCTTGCAACTCTACATTTGATTCGGTCCAACTTTTATTGAAAGGGAATGAGGAAGACGATTAAGGATTTCATTAAGAGTTGTAATGTTTGCCAGCGACACAAGATGAAGCAAAAGTACACCAAGTGGCCTCTTGCAACCACTCCAAATACCAAGCTAAGTATGGGAAGACATACCCATGGACTTTGACGATGGACTGCCAATTTCAAAAGGGAAATATATTGGGGTGGTATACGACTGTAAGTTGGTCGCATCCATATACGACTGTTAAGTGCTGCTAAAGTCTTCTTCGATCACATTTTTAAATTGCATGGAATGTCACTTTCATTGTATGTGTGATACAGACCCAACTTTCACAAGCACATTTTGGAACAACTGAACGAAAAAATTTCAACTTCAGCTCTTCGTACCAACGTCAAACCGATGGTCAAAGTGAGGTTGTCAATCAGATGTTAGAAATGTATTTGAGGTGCTTCACATTTCACAAGCTCTCAGCGAAATGCTTAGGTGAAATGGTTAAGTTGGGCAGAATTTGTTATAATACCAATTGGCACTCCTCAATTGGGCGATCACCATTTGAGGTGGCGCATGGAACAAGGCCTTCTCTTCTAACCTATGTGCAAAGAACAGCCAAGGTTGCAGCACTTGAGCAAGCATTGATGGACAGAGATGCAGTCACCAAAGAAGCTCGAAAGAAGATCAGAGCAACGCAGGCAAGAATGAAACGAATTTACGACTCCAAGCATAAAGAAAGGGAGTTCTCAATTGGAGACATGGTGTACCTAAAGCTACAACCATATAGGCAACAATATGCGTCATTGAGGAAAATTTATAAATTGTCTGCAAAATATTATGGTCCCTTAAAGTCTTGCAGAGGATTGAGGCAGTTTCTTAAACTAGAATTACCAGCCGGTCCAAGAATTTATCCAGTATTCCACGTCTCCCTCCTAAAGAAGATGATTGGTGATAATATTATGCTCAAACATGAAGTTTTAATCCACTGGCAAAGTTTATCTCCAGCTTATGCCACACGGTAGGAAGTGAAAATAATCAAGGAACAGTTCCAGGACTTCACCCTTGAGGACAATGGTGCAAACTAAGGGGAAGGGAGATGTCACATTCCAGCTAAGTAGAATAGGTCCCTATTTTGAAATAGTTGTTTTCTGTGTTAATCCACCTTTTCTTTCTCTGTTCAGTTGCGCTTTCCTATTTTTCTGTTTTAGTTGAATAACTCAAGGCACTGTTGTAACAATGCCTATAACAGTGGAGCTCCCTTAGGAGGTTAATATTGTATTAAACTTTATAGTAGTCTAAATGAAGGGTATGCTGAATGTTTACTAGACACTTGTGTTAATTGGAGGATAGGTTCCCTCGAAGAAACCAACTATCTTTATAAAGTGGCACAGCGGTGTTCGTCCGTGACCAGAAGTCTAGTGCAAAGCCAGCCTGGTGGAATGTTACAAACCTATAGTCTCACATCAGTTATATGGGAAACTCGATATGGTTTGATATAATCTTGGGCTCTCCCTCTTAACAGCTTAGCTCTTAAAATGAGTTCTCCCAAGGTTAATATCAGTCGCCAGTCCAGAATCAAGTTGCAGACCTGTTGCATGGTAAGGCTGAATATAAAGTGTCTCTACCTACATTAGCAGTAAATTGCTCATGAAATTTTATGTTGATTCACAGATTGAGTGGGTCCCAATTCCTGCCCTTGTGCACAACCGCAATAATTGAATCTCCATGCACAAATACCTAAGCAGTCTAGAGAATTATGAGTGGTCATCTTGAACTAGTATGCAGAAAAAGAAAAGCAAAAAAAATGTCGTAGGGTGCTGATTGTGGATATCATTGCACGCAGCAATCTTTCAAACCAATGAAACAAGCCCTAACCTCATTCTTTTAGAACTACGATGGTTTCGCAACTTCCTACCAAAACCAGCTCATCATCCATTTCTGACCAAAACCAAAACATATTTAAGAATACATTTTTTGAACTGGTCACTTCTGAAATGGCCAAAAGTGGTACCTTTTGGCAGAAATCTCAAGCATGCTACATATACTTTTACGAACCAATTCTACGGTTCGTCCACCTGCCGATTGCCCAGCCCCAATGGAATGCTATCCAGATTTAGGTGATATAAAAAGCCGGGTTCCTCCTTTGAACATTACCACAAAAAAGAGAGGACACTATCCTTTAGGAAGTGGATCACAAATGTAGATTTTGGCTAAAGCATGATTTGGCTGTTAACATTCATTCTTTTTGACATACTGTAAAAATGACGTAATTAAAAACAATTTTGTAGAATATGATCGTTACATTGACGAATTACTCTCCTTTTCAATGCACTCAACTGTTCTCTGGCTGGAAATTTAGATCATTGCATTAATATGAACCATCACAATTAGTCATTAAACCAGAAAGCCAAGGTCCATTACATCAAAATTTATACCAAACTAAAAAAGGATTGAATAAGAGGAAGATAGTAAGATTTGTGAAAGTCAACTGCATTCATACTTTTGTGGCATGAACAAAGCCAAAGAGCAGAACTGGAGCACATCTCCATAATTGGCTCCCTGTTATGTATGAATAATATAGCATCCATATACTGTCTTGTCCTACAGAAATTAGATGTAGGGTATAAAATACAGAAATATAATATATATAAATCTGACTTCCTTTGCTATCCTGTAACATCGTGGATTGATACGTGAAGTACAAACTTCAGTAACAAATACATTATAAATGGAAAAGATGAAGTAACATTGAAGAGTTGGTATTATAGTATTTAAAAAGACATTATACGATTAAAGACTTAGGCAAGTATCAGCTGCAAGCTAACCTGATTGGATCCCTTAGGGGATGCATTTGTTGTCCAAAGGCCTTCCAAATTGTAGTATGCTCTTGCATTCTCCTCAAGAGCATGGACTATCACAGTACCTAAACATAAGAATCAAATGATAAAATTAACTTTCAGAAAGCAGCAGATAAAAGGAAGATCTATAAGGGGATTTGAGTCTTCCCTTTTATCAGAGCATCACAAGAATGATGATAGATGGGACACTACTTGCTAAAAAGGTGGGGACCTCTTTCTTATTCTTTTTTATTTGAGGCCAATTAATAGACAGTTGCAAGATATCAAGCCAGAGATAAGACGCAGAAAATGAGAACCCACCAGAGTCTATTACAATCCAGTTCCCTGCGCCATGACCTTCTACACTGGGAAGTAGTAAACGGTCTGCTCCTTTTTGTTTTTGTTTCACCTAATTTTTGGAAAATAAACAATAAGATAACTTTAGAAGAATGATATAAGTTGCTATTTTCTCCCTGGAAAGAGCAAAAAAATGTTGATTCTTGATATGCAATGAATCATAAAATATGTCAAGAGAAACACTGAATTTACACTGTAAATATTATTATTTTCGTTTTGATTAGAACATATTGTCTCCTAGTATTATCTACACCCCCAACAATAAAACATTGTGTGTTTCATGATTTCATTGACAAATATCCTCATTATGTTCCACTTCCCGTTTACTTAATAATAAACAATTCTAGTAATATCTATTTCTCTGTATCCAATTGCTCATCTATTCATCTAGATTCTTATAAGCAAACCATAGCACATTAACTTCTGATTACCATATGGATCCCTTCTGTGTCAGTGTTATAGATCACAAGGAAAACGACACATCCGTGCCATATGTCACTTATATCGCTTGAAATGTCAACTGATATATTGGGTTGAGACCGATATTTCGGCCGATACGAAATAACCTAATATCGACCGACATTTAAAAACTGAGATTTATTTACTTTTCTTTAAACAGATAAGAAATTGGCGTGCAAACTGGAGTTAGATAGCTTCTAGTTGCGATAAGCTTGCAACTCGTCATCAGAATTTTTCCATTTAAGTCTTGTTGGAGTCTGTACTGTAGTTTTTATCTTCCATTGAGTTATCAGGGTATTCCTCATTGTAATTGGAGTTTGTTTCATTAACCATCTTTAGGGACGGGGTGATTTGTTCCAACCGTTCTATCTAAAAAAACTTTAAACGATTAATCGGTCTCAACCTATTAATCCTCAATATATTATATAGAGTTGTAGAGTAAAATGTCAAGGAATCAGGAATTTGTCATCTAATGAGTAACAAGACTAAAAGTGTGAAGAGATATACATGTTAGCAGTTTTATATTTGTACTTAATTAGACTTTAATAGATACAAGATATTAACATTTATAGTTATCTTATTTGAACTCTAGTTCTTATAGTGTTATGCTAGTTGGTAGTTAGTTTTAGGACATATACATCATTTGTCTATTTTGAAATTAGAATCACATAGAATATTTATTTAAGATATGTGATATACTATATATTTATTGATATCGGACATTTCAAAACCCAAAAGCTGGCATCCGACATCTACAACCTTGGTCCTCTAAGCCTCCTTCATGAACTAGCTACATGCCTACTCTAGTAGGACTCGCTTTCTTTCACTCATGCCACGCCATCGACTGCAGAAGAGACTACTGGACACAATAGTTGAAAAGTCGATGCAGCACATTGCTTTTCCAAAGTCAGTAATTCAGAGTACTAGATTGTGCTACTAGTGAAGAATATATTTCACAAGTTATCAAAATCAGACTTCTAGCAAGTACCTTACAAATTATAGGTGCGAACTCAGACATAAATAGTTAGTTAGGAAATGTTTCAAGCACATGTCCCCTCTGCATTTCTTTTTATTAAAATTAAAAGTAAAAAAGAATATTCTTATGTTTCTAATCTCAGTTTTAGGTATTCGTTAGAAGGAGCTCAACTTGTATTTTTTTGCTAAGCTGCAAGGGTTTCAGTACACTGTAAAGTCGACGTTACCTCTTTGCACTTTAGGTTTTAGACTACTTCACATTCATGAGCTAGCATGCACACTAGAGACGTTGATCTCTTACTACATTGTGATACCATCCTACTTTTCAACCTCCTACCTAGGAAGCACCAAACCTTGTCATGCCCATGTTGCGTCATCTGCACACGCATTGGATAGGACATAGGCATTCCAAAATACATTAGGTTCTGCTAAAACATGTTGTGTATGTGTTGTTATACCCAATTGGTGTCGTGTCGTTTTTGTGTCCATACAATATAATCTATTACTCTTCCATGTTACATGATGCAAAACAAGACCTGTACAGTCCTCATAAAAGTTGTCGCCGCCCACAAGTTTTGAGGAAAAGGGATTAAAAAAAAAAAAAGCAAAATCACACGAGTAACTACGAGCATAGAGAGGGCACGTTGCCAGCCAGGTCGACCAGTCAGGCGAACATCAGAACGTACTTGTCCAGGTCATATTTGAGCAAGTTTTCTCCAATATACCAGCAGGGCCCACACAGACTATCTTGAACGAACACAAATATGACAGAATACAAGCACAATGATAGGGATATGACACAATCTCATAGACGAGTTTTCTTCCACTCATCTCATGTCATCACTACACAAAAAAACTATTGGACAAAAACCTAAAGCTTGAATGCAGCATATTGCTTTACACTCACAAAGATCAAGAGTACTGGATTTAATGCTAGGACATGGACTTTAACAGAACTGCATGGAAGAAAGGGATTCAAATAGACGATCACAAAATATCAGATAAAGGCTTTGCTGTTGTTGTTGTTGTTGATATTTTACTATGGATTAGAGTGTTGGACAATTAAGAAACAACATGTCCGTTAAATAAGTGTAGCTGAAATGGAAATGCTAAGATGGATGGTTCACACAATATCAAAATATAAGAAAAGAAATGGGAGCATTCGAAGGAAGTTGTAAGTGGCGTCAATTGAGGACAACATGAGAAAATTATCTTAGGTGGTTTGGACATGTACAACAAAGACCAAATGCTCCGTTAAAGAGCGATAATATAGTAGTTAATGGCACTTTAGGATTAGAAAAGGCCTCAAAGGACATGGATTGAAGTTTTAAAGAAGGACGTAGTTTTTATAAATTGTTATATAAGATGTGGCCCTTAACAAAGTTGAATGGAAGAAGAGGATTCAACCAACCAATAGTGTTCTAAATGGCAGGCAGGTGCCAAGGCGCAAGGCGGCATCTCTTCGCACCGCTTTTGACACATGCATTAGAGTAGGCGACCAAAGTAGGATTGGCATAGTAGGCTGAGGTGATGCAGCGTAGGCGGCATCTCTTCGCACCTATTGGACTGCTGTCAGATTTTAGTTTTTTTTTTTTTAAACCGAAGGAAAAAAACCAAACAATTGAAGGGTACTAGTATGATGGTGGCATTCACAATTTTATCCATCTTGTAATAGAATGAGGTATATGGTTTATTAATTCACAACTAACGAAATTTTTTGAGTAAGAACAAACCAAACGACAATGATATATTAGCAGGACTCACTGACTAGATGTTTTGTAAGCATTATGGTAAACTTCTACAAAACCAAAACTTTATAATTTTTGGTTCTACAACTTAGGTATACATAGAATATCCTTGAAATATGCATATTATGAAAAAACAAATCAAGAATAAAATGGTGAAAAATGACCAAAATGTTTCAGGCGCCTAGGCGGCCTAAGCGTCAGGCAGACCCTTTCCGCCGCGAACCCACCTACCGCCGTGTAGAACCTTGCCAACCAACCCCCAAATTTTGGAATAAATTCTTTGTTGTTGTTATTCCTTCCCATAATATTGTAATATTGATAAAGAGTAGGTTTTATAAACAGTCATACCGCTTGCAAGTACATTATAAAAGATACATGTCAACCCATAAATAAGTAGTTAGTTGGGGGAAGTTGCAAGCAAATGTCCATCGTGAACTTCTTTTGGTTCAAAAAGAAAAACAATGCTCTTTTTTATCTCAATTTTTTGGGTATTAGTTTGAGGAAACTACAACTATAGTTTCTTACCTTATCAAGAGTAAAAAAAGAAGTTGGCATGCTAAATGGCTAGAGTTTCAATCTAGGAAACATAGGCACTTTTGAAAATTGGTTCCACGTCACGTCACGTCTGAAACGATTGTATCAATGTAGTGACCCATTATATGAATGCAACATAGTTTCTGGTGCACTTGAAAGTAGATGAAACCACTGTTGGTGAGCTACCATGCACCGTTAGAGAGATAATTGATTCTTCATACTACTTTTCAACCCTCCCACTCTTCCCTCTTGTTCAATGATGTAAAAGATGATAAGCACACTCCTCTGCATAAAACGGATTAGTATGTGATTTGAGGAAAAGGAGTGAGAAATCAAAGTAAAATCGCACAAGAGTGAGTAACTAGGAGCAAAGAGCAGGACTTCTACCAGCCAGGTCGACCAGGTAGAGTGACAACAGTAGAACATACCCGCAAGTCATGTTTGAGCATATTTTATTCGGTATACAGACCACAGTACACAGTTCCGGTCCAGCGATTTTTGAAAGAAGGCGTCATGTTCATTGCTAACCGGCTATGCCGGAAGCGAAGGAACACGATATGCCATAACCCAGAAACAACACAGATTTAAGAGCGATCTAGTGCCTTTTTGTAGTTGTCCTTTACTATGTTATATTAAGCGTGAGGTGAAACGAGACAACGAGGTTGCCGCCTCGCTTAAGCGGCACTTAACTGGCACTTAGTTAGCGCTTTAGCATGCCAACACCTATTTTTACCTACATTTGCTACTACATGCAAAATACTCTATATACACATAATTTTTAATATTTTTTCATACAATCCTACTAGTATAGGCATGAATAACATATCAATTATCGATCAAGCAAAGTAACAATATAAATACTAGAATCAAATGCAAACTACAAGTCACACAATGCATACATAGTATACTACATAGTCATCAAAATACCATCAAAATCGAAGAAATAAAAAAAACCGAAAAAGAAAAAAAAAGAAAAAGAAGAAGAAAGAAGGAAGCACATTTCGGCTGCGGTCGGCTCGTCGACAGCCTCAAGCTCGAGCAAGTGCAGCCCTCCCTCCGTCGACCAGATAACCCTAATTTTTAGGTGTGATATTTTCTAGGATTTATATGAGATGGGAAAAAACTTAGGTTTGGTTTAAAATAAAATAAAAGCATTGACGTTTTTTCTAGCGTCGAAGACTAGGCGAGGCGCTACTAAGCGACGCCTAAGTGCGCTTAAGCATTGAACGTCTTTCTAGGACAAAATTTCATTAAGCAAGGCATCATAATTCTAATATTTGCTTAAGCGGCACTGCACGTTTTTCATAACATAGGTCTTTTATTGAAATTATATAATCATATAACCCGCAACCAAATCTCATTGAACTTGCATTTAAACAAATTTTACAAAATAAAGTTGTGAAACAATATAATTATATAACCCTCGACCATCACCGACATTTTCTAGAGCTTCGGTGCAGAGTTGGGGAATGTAAAACTCTTGTGCTGGCCACCTTTGTATTGAGAACACATATCTTCTCCTCATAACCCTCTTCTTATTCTTATATTCCTACTATTCTTACTATCTAGTTTAATAATTCAGATGATTTAACCATATATCTGAAGGAGAATAAAGAGTTTGCCTTGTGGAGATATGCAATGGCATGGACATGACGAATCAAACACGGTGTTCATTTAAGAGCTATATGGAGCGTCCTTTATTGGAATTATATAATCAAACCAAAGTAACACATATTCAAATATCATAAAGTTCCCATTTTTAAACGTATTTCATAAAAAGTAAAACTAAATAGGGGTTTTTAGTTGGGTCCAGAAAAAGTTGTGAAATTTGCATTTGGGTCTCCATAATCAGCCTAATTATTATTTGGATCTTGGACCAACGGTTGACTCTGTCATTCATGTACACAGATGATGAAACAATCACTCTAGTACACAGAAGAAATGAAATTATAGTAGGTATGGACATCTACCATGAGGTAGATAAAATGATTTTTACAACAACATAACCAAGTCAGTCAAGTCAACTGTTGATCAAAGATCCAAATACTAATTAGGTCGATTATGGAGACCCAAATGTGAATTTCACAACTTACTCTCAAAGTCTAGAAATCCAACTAAATAACCCTTATAATGTGTTATTTAGTTTTATGGTCTTGTATAATATTCTATTCAGGTCTCCATATTGTCCATAGGAGGGTTTGGGCCTTGGCCTGATGGTTGGCTTGGGCCGAGACCCTAAAACTTAACGCAAATTTTGAATATTATGAAAACCTAAAAGATAACGGCCAGTCCAAGTCAACCGTCAGGACGAGACTAGACTCTCTCCTGAACAATATAGGGACCTCAATGCAAAGTTCGAACATTATAAGAGACCCTATAACAAAATAACCCTTATATAAAACCTTTTAGACCGTTCAACAAATTTCTAGAGTTTGGCATCGTCAATCCGGACACGGACAAGACAGAATCCAGCACCAATTTTCGAGCTAACAACACAGAATCTCCTCCTCGTTACTCTCTCCCTGTCCTTCTATTCCTACCACTGCGATCAGGCAACGAATGAAGAAGAAGAAGAAGAAGAAGAAGAAGGAAGGAAAGAAAGAACTCGCCTTGTGGATTAGGGCTTGGGCGATGTTCCTGACGTGCCACGTGGACCGTCCGGTGGCGACGACCATGTAGTCGGTCCAGTCGCAGTGGTCCTTGACCGGGATCACCCTCACGTCGTCGGCCTTGACGTCGCTCAGGACCTTCTCCACCTCCTCCAGGTTCAGGAACTGCAGCCTCTCGTCCATCGGAGAAGAAGACGTGGCAGTGGTGGAGAAGAATGATGGGAGAGGAAACCCTATATTTTGGTGGTGGCGGTGGTGGTTCCATGGCCGAGTGAGAAGAAGCCGGGATCGAAGAGCCGCCAGCATTTTGGAGATTTATGGTGGTGGTGACAATTTGGTCTGGTTGTGCAGACTATGTGCATTATTTTTCTTGTTGTTGGGCCTATAAATATGGGCTCAACGGGCCAACTAACTTTTGTGTGTAGTTTTAATGTTTTATGCCCATTTGCTCAAACGTTTGTTAGAGCATCTCCAACTATATTTTGAGTATAGACAAAATGGTTGCCACATAGAAATGACAAACTTTCATTTTAAATTTTTTTTTATAATACAAATGTAGAATAAATCATGAAGTTGACATGGCAATGATGTGGCAAGGACAATATGAAGTTAGTTGTCTAGATCTAGACAATGCACTTCACAATGACTTTGTCTCCACATCATCAATTATGAATAAAAATATTTATAAAAAAAAATAAGAAGTAGAGGAGTTGTCTTGAAAGTTAGAAAAAAAATACTTTTTATTGCCTTCTCAATACTTTTGCATTGAAAAATATATTTTTTATCTTATTGTCTTGTGTGAATATCATCTTGCGACATAGGAAATACATTGTCTTGTGCCACTTGCCACATAGGAATCACAATACAAAACAAGACAATAGGGTTGAAGATGCTCTTAGTTGTTGGCATCCTAAGGTAGCTGGAGCGGAGAAAGAGAGAGAGAGAGAGAGAGAGAGAGAGACTGGAGTAGCAGAGGTGCTACAATCTCGTTCAATCTAGTGGAGTCTTGTTCGACGTCTCGAAGTTCTGCTTCTAAGTAGTAGTTTCTTTTGAATGTGTTTTATTTTTTTTATTTTTAGTAAAGGAATATGAATATATGGACATTGTGTTTATTTTATGTTTCAAAAGAAATGTAGGCCAAGTATGGTATTTTTGATTGGCTAGTAAGAGTACTTTATAATCAAGTTCAAGTCAATGAAAAAGTTATTTTGTTCCCATCTCAATACTATAGTTTGGTTTTCTGCATTTAAATTTTATTATTTCTGTATTCGTTCAGTATATTTTGTTATTGTGCAAAACCATATACCTTGTACAAATGCAACTTAGACTTACGACGTCATGTCCACTTGTGACTTTACGATCCTCCAAAATTGGAACGTGACGTAACGGTATCATAGCATTAAATACTAATTTAATTATGCACAAATTGTATACCTATTAAATAGAAACCCTAATCTAATTTTTATGTAAAATTTTGCCATAACCTATACGTCCATAACTTAAATCCTAAAATTCATGATTTCAAAAAATGGTAGTGATTTGTTATGAATTTTCTAGCATCACTAGTAAGTATGGCAGATTTAATGTGTCATTTATAAGTCAGATATCATAAATCTAAATATGTACTTAACATATGGTGGAAGAAATACACAAATATAGCATGTCAAAACTAAAATTTCAGACTTTAATTTATGACCTTAATTGTGTACATTGATTTATTTGCCGAATGATTCAAAACCTATAAACTATAACTTTGATCTAAAACAAATAGTAAAATGAAAATAATGAAGTAACATGATGATGTGCCATGCATGTCATCCTTCTACTTAAGACGAACACTTCAGTTTTGGTAATTGAAGGATAAATTTACATGTTATATAATTCTTAAACTTTTTTTTATTTTTACACTATAATAATAATAATAAGACATTCGAGCTTGACTCAATCTAACTCTAACTCAGATATTGACTCGATAACTTTTTTCTTTTTTTTTCTTTTTTTATTTTTTTTACTCTATTTTTTCACCAGCACGTACGGGCTCAGTTAAATCATGTGTCTCTCCGTATACGATTTTTAGTCGATCGTCGGCCGATCGTCATATCATTTCGGACTCACATTTATTCCTCCACATGGAATTAAATGTGCTTCTCCCCTTGTTCAAACCTGCAACCTCTTGGGAGGATGTGCCTCACTCTAACCACTTGAGCTAGAGGTCATTGCTATATATATATATATATATATATATATATATATATATATATATATATATATATATATTTTGCTATATATATATATATATATATATATATATATATATATATATATATATATATATATATATTTGAAAGAAGGTATATATATATATATATATATATATATATATATATATATATGCAAATGACCTCTAGCCTAGTGGTTAAGAGAGATGCATGCGGCCCGAGTGGTCAGGAGATCGATTCCCGGTGGTAGCGTTCGCCACAATTACCTTCTTTCAAATATATATATATATATATATATATATATATATATATATATATATATATATATATGGGAAGGGATATTGCACCAAACTTATTGCATCAATTGTTGCACAAAACAATCTCAACCACACATTTATTTCAATCATGTGGTTATAAAACATTCCATAAAGTTGTTGCCACGTCAGCATGCTTTATAACCGCATGATTGAAATAAATGTGTGGTTGAGATTGTTTGGTGCAACAATTGATGCAATAAGTTTGGTACAATATCCATATATATATATATATATATATATATATATATATATATAGTCACGACCCGCACCCGGATATACGGGTACGAATACGTGGGCCACGCCCAGCCTACGCCGCGGTATCGGCGGTAGAACGCTGTCAAGTATACTATACTAACTACAACATCTAAAGATCCATAACTAAAAATGTACTCATGTCACATCACGAAAACTAAGGAAGATAAGACAAGAATTAATAACAATATCACTAGAACAACTACAATCTAGAAGGATCATAAGACAGAAAAATAAAGAATGAACAACAAAACTAACTAAGGATAACTACCAGGCAACTCACATAGAAGAATAGTGAGATCCACCTCAGCTAGCAACATCATGAAGTCCAAATACTGAGGGCACAACTACTCCTAAAATTTTGTCAACATATCCAGTCAGGATGGAACGAGCACAAATCTCAGATAACAGTTCTAATTAGACGATATTGAAAATATAGCAGTAAATAGAGAGAATATACAAAAAAATCATAAAATGTACATGTGAGTATCATGGCAAGGTAAGCTGTAAATCTAGAGCTAGAACAAGGCAAGTAAAACTGATCATGGCATGTATAAGAATAAAGAATCATCTGTCTAAGTGTGTGAGTACTAGTTTCAACATGTGGCCGACTTGGGTCTGCATAAGGTCTACTGATCAGCCAATCCTACGTGGAGTGTAGGATTGGTAGCATTCAAGGTCTACAAGAATAAACAAGGTGGATAATGACCACACATCTACACTAATACTCCCCGTCCTCGACTAGTATAGTGGATCCAACCATGACACATCATGACACGCGATTCTCCGAGAGGGTAGCTAGCCTTCACAGGAATCGTGTCTATACAATGCACAAGGAACAAGAAAGACTTGCACAAGATATACCAAGGAAAGCGAGGAATAACATCTCATGACGGGATCCAGAGAAATACCAATCCATGTGAACAATGTGTCAAGAGAACAAGGGTATCTACACTAAATACAAGAAACATAAACGATATCATAAAACAGAAATATTATCAGAGAATGTACTCGTCTGTGATTTGGTGGAATATGTCAACTGGTCCAAGAACAGTGCCTCGAGGACCTATAGATGGAATACTGTATCAATATAAGGGTTTGGAAGCAAAATCAAGTCACACTAAGTCAAACTAGGTCAAGGCAAGTCAAAACATTTCAAACTAGGTCAATCTAAGTCAAGGGTTGACTTACAGTTGACTTCTGGTCAACTGGTCAACTCTGGTCAACCCTAGGTCAACTCAGATCAAACTTGACTAACGTTGACTTTGGATCAACTGGTCATCTTCGGTCAAGTTCTGGTCAATGTTAGGCTACGGTTGACTTCCGGTTGACTTGGTCAAAAATAGTCAACTGTGGTCAACCAGGGTCAAAACTAGTCTAACCTAGGTCAAATGTTGACTCTACTTCGATATATAGTCAAAGTAGTCAACCATGGTCAAAATAGGTCAAAGCTAGTCTCTATAACCATCTACAAGGTCAATTTATGAATTTCAGTGATTTAGAAATTACTGAAATCGACGGGTCTCTAAAACAACCCAAAAGGAGAAAATATTCTAATAATAGGATGACACGAAAAGGGAAGAAATCTACAGATGTTGTCGGATGATGAAACTAACATCACCAACGTGTCCAGAATAGTCAAATCAGCTAGGATAGCCTGTCCAAAAGTCCAATTTGGACACAGGGGCAAAAAGGTAATTTTGGGCCAAAATGATATTCGCTGTTAGACACACTTTGCACTGAAAAACGTGCCAAAATAAAAGTGCACAAAACCTAACAAATTATATGTCCACGAATCCAGAATGACGATACGAACCCAACGGTATATCCAGAATTGGATTTCGTTGACCCGATCTCAAATTGGTCCGTTGACCAGGACATTGAAATTCCGATTTGCACGGAAAAGCGTGTCGGAGCCAATGTCCTCAAAACTCAGCAAATTATATGTCAACGAGTCCAGAATGATGATACGAACTCAAGGTATATCCGGAATTGGATTCCGATGAGCCGAACTCAAAATGACCCGTTGACCCGGATATTGGTATCCGAATTGCACCAAAATGCGTGCCGGAACCAATGTCCACTAAAACCTAGCAAATTATATGTCAACGAGTTCAGAATGAAGATACGAACTCAACGGTATATCCAGAATTGGATTCCGATGAGCCGATCTCAAATTGACCCGTTGACTCAGAAAGTGGGACCCACTTTGCACCGAAATGCGTGCCAGGGTCCACGTTCTCCAAATCAAATAAACTTTATATGAAAACATGCCAGAACGACGCCATGAGTCTACTGGTGGTGTCAGAATTTGAATCCGAAGTCCCGGGTTCAAAAATAAAATTTAATAAGTGCAACACTAAGAATTCGAATGGCCAACTTTGGCGTCGAATTCGATCGACCTAACAAGCTCAAACTGAAATGAAATCTAAAGGGGGCAGGAAGAGGGTTATACTAGCTATGCACCGGAACTGGTGGCGCACAAAACGGAGCTACGACGACGAAGATACGAACCTGCAAAGTTGGCATCGCAAAAACTATCCAAAAACAGTACAAATTAAAACGTCAACTTGGTGGCCGGTTTTGATGTATCAAACGACAAAATTAACGGTTAAAATTTGAGAAGGATGAAGGGGTATATACCGAGATTGAGACGGAGTAAGGAGTTCACCGATCCAACGGTCGGATCTCCCAGAAAATGTGCGTGAAGTCGCTGCGACGGAGCGCAAATTCTGGAATTTCTCCGCGCGTGCGTCGACGGAACTCCGAGTAAAACGTTGAAATCACCTAGACGGGCGCGCCCCAGAGGACGTTGGCCGCCACAGGGTAGTCTCCTAGGGTGCGCGCGCTAGGGAGGGTCTCTCCGGTGGCCGGCGGCCGCGCGGTGGCGCGTGGCCGACGGCGGTGGCAGCCATTGCTGCCGCCCAAGCTGCTGTTGCAGCTGCGGCTACTGCTGCGAGCTGCTGCGCTCGCGCGCGGCGCACGGTGGCGGCTGCTGGCGATGCACGTCGATGGCGGAGGTCCGACGAGGGTGGCGGAAGCGGCGGTTTGGTAGTGGTGGTGGCGGTTTAATGGTGGAGAAGACCATGGTGATGACAATGGTGATATTGAGAATGATGATGGTGAAGTGAGGAGGAGAGGGGAAGTCGGAGAAGAAGCTCGGCCAGCCATGGGGGTGGTGGTCGGCCGGCCTAGGTCGGTTGTGGGGGAGCTTGGTTGGGTGAGTGTAGGAAGGAGAGAGAGAGAGAAAGTGAGTTGTGTGGGTGTGTATATATTTTATATAGAAAGTGAGAGAGAGAGAGAGAGAGAGTAGAGATATTTAGAGTGAGAGAGAGATAGAGATGGGGGGTTTCTGCTCGTACAGGAGTAGGGGGTGAGTGTAAGGAGAGGTGAGCGGTGAGTGAGGGTTATATGTGTGTGTGTGTGTATATAAATATATAAAGAGAGAGGGTGAGAATAGAGAGAGAGAGAGAGATTTAGAGAGAGTGAGGAATAGAGAGAGAAAATATTTTAGTGAGAGAGGGGGGGAAGTGGTCGGCTGTACATGGGAGAGGGGTGGTGTGTTTGTATGGTGAGAGAAAGAGAGAGGGAGATATTATAATACATTATATATATATATATATATATATATATATATATATATATATATATATATATATATATATATATATATATATATACACACATATATAAAAGAGAGAGAAATAAAGATATTTATACAAAATAAACGTATTTTCAAATAGAGAAAAATGCGGACACATCAGTGGGATGTATGGGCTGTCATGGTAGGGTCCATGCCAAACTGGGTCAGACGTTGGGCCAAGTTTGGACAAAGTCGAAGCCAAGATTTAATTAATTTATAAATTAAACCAATTAAAATTACGGATGGAATGGGAGCACAAGGGAGATCAAATCGGTGGCACGCAAGTGACACGTGCATAGTAGGCTCAAAACAGGCCAGGGCCATATATTGGGTCGACTGGATTGGACCGATGTCGGGCCCGAAAATTAAATTGGAAATTAACTCACAAATTATGGCAGACGATAAATTGGTCTAAATTGACCCGAAAGTTGTGCGAAGGAAATGAAGCACAAAATGGAGTGTCTGTGTGGGACACGAAGGTCATGGGTGAAGAGCGTCTCGAGTAGATCATTCATGAGAAGTTGGTTCCGAGAAAACGACTGGTCTGGTGCTCCTAAATTAAAAGTCATGGTAACGTGCATATGATGATCAAGGAAAAGAGTGGGAATTCAATTAATAATTAAATGGTCTAATATTGACCCGAACTTGTGTGAAGCAAAAAAGCACAAGGGAACGAGTTCAAGTGGGACATGATATATCAAAATAAAGATAATCTCGTCTACTACAAACTCCAAGAAGGAAGTTTCCAGAGACTGGCATCCCTGATGCTCTAGAATTCCAAGTCACAGTAAAGAGCATTAAATTAAATAATAATCAAATAATAATATTTATTCAAAATAATTGATTTATAAAAATAAAAAAAATAAGCCCTAATTTCAGGGGCTTACAATCCTACCCACCTTATAAAAATTTCGTCCTCGAAATTAAAGGTTGGTAGTGGGGTTAAAATATGATAGAAGGTTTAGGCAATATTTTAGGCACGATCCAAGAATGACGAGTTTGCACGATCAAGAAAATCGATTTACAATTGTTCAGGCACGATGAGGGATTTGGCACGATAGAATCATGATATGAACAAAATTATATGTGCATGATTTCAGAAATAAGCTAAGTCATTGGGGCACGATTTTAGAGACGATTAGGAGAATCGAAGATATAATGAAGTTCAAGTACGGGGTGATTTTTAGGACTTAGGTTGATGGAAATCAACCCGAAAGTCGCATAGGTCCGATCAAGATGAAAGCTAACCATGACCAAAACAAGGTTTGGCATGGTTGAGATAAAATTTCAGACACAAAACAAAAATCGAAGTCAATGTCTTATAGGCCCGATCAAAGATTAAGGAGGATGATTAATAAAATCATGAAATACGATCCAAGTTCGAACGCGATAAAAATTGGAAATAGTTCTAAGTTCACTTGGCACGATTTGAGGTTAAGATTATCAAGATCATGAAAATCAAACTTAGATAGTCATGATCTAAAACAGGGCTAAGAGAAGCAAATGGAGAAAAAAATTTGAGAATAGCACGATTGAGAGATAGATTTGATAGAAATCGGATTATAGGTCACATAAGCACGATCAAGATCCAAGTTCAGTTATGAAAGACGATAAAATTATGAATTCGAAATCAAAGTCCTAAAAGCACTATTAGGAAGGAACCCAAGTCACAAAGGAATTTGAAGTCATCTAGAGTCTAGTCAGCAATCAAGACTCTTTGACACGATAAACAAGACGACCAAAATTGATTGGTCATGGACAGAGGGAAATCAAAATTTTAATAGTATCAAATTTTAAGAAACAGTTGAGATATAAATATTTCAAAATTTCCAGAGTTTTCAAGTGTAGATGTCAGATGTAGATATGAGATAGGTGATTGGTGAGATCAAGACATAGCTAAACAAGTCAAAGGAAATGATGGCAAGATGAGGAAATTATCATGCGATGGGAGAGAAAATAATGATAAACAAAAAATAATGGTAGGAATTATCTTGCTCAATTGGTAAAAAAAGTGAATCAACTTAAGATATGACCTGATAACCATACACGTCTATCCAAAATCATGTTGCCAGAATTTACGCCACGCCAGTAAACATAGCTACAATAAATGATAGAGTCCATAACCAAGGTATACACCCTATAATCATGTCATCTAGATTCCTTACCACGCCAACCGGTATGGCTGCAAGAGAATCTAAATTCCATAACTAGGATAGTATATCCAAAATCAGGCTCCATGTCCCTGTCAGGCTAGCTAATATGACTACGATAAATTCCAAACTCCATAAGTAAAGTAGACACTTACCGTTCTCATCGTCCTCGTCCAAAATATGTTTATCAGGATATCTTAACTCAATTCTTAAAAGAATTATCCAAAACAAAATCAAAGGTCAACAACGAATATTTAAGATTTAAAATTCAACAACAAGTCAAGGGTAAGTTAATAGAAACAATGGAAACAACTTCCGAAATGGGGTTCAGAGAAAAATCTTAGGAAAAGTTCCGAGGGTACTACCTAGGTCAAGATAGAAAATGGTGGAATATAATCTAAAACAAACCTCGACCATGATACGAGGTTGGTAAATCATATTCTCTCCCCAATCTAGATGATATACAAGTCCAACTTATAACTTCCCTCTAGGGTCCACAAACTCATCCCAAGAAGGAATAAAGTTTGATACAGACATATATTTCAGAAATCAGGACGGACATGAATGAATGGGAAGAGTTTCGAAAAGTTCAAAATAAGATTCCCAGGGGTCATCCCTGGAATCTACCAAGAGTTCCTAATATGTGACTGAGTATCAAAATCCTAAAATATTCCATGACTCAACCTTAATCCTAGGGCAGGCTCGCAATAGTACAGATAAGCTCAAGTACTACCACGACTTTGCATTAATTGCAAAGACTGACCTGCATGGGCCACCACTAAAAACTTGTCACGATCCGCACCCGGATATACGGGTACGAATATGTGGGCCACGCCCAGCCTACGCCGCGGTATCGGCGGTAGAACGCTATCAAGTATACTATACTAATTACAACATCTAAAGATCCATAACTAAAAATGTACTCATGTCACATCACGAAAACTAAGGAAGATAAGACAAGAATTAATAACAATATCACTAGAGCAACTATAATCTACAAGGATCATAAGACAGAAAAATAAAGAATGAACAACAAAACTAACTAAGGATAACTACCAGGCAACTCACATAGAAGAATAGTGAGATCCACCTCAGCTAGCAACATCATGAAGTCCAAATACTGAGGGCACAACTCCTCCTAAAATTTTGTCAACATATCCAGTCAGGATGGAACGAGCACAAATCTCAGATAACAGTTCTAATTAGATGATATTGAAAATGTAGCAGTAAATAGAGAGAATATACAAGAAATTATGAAATGTACATGTGAGTATCATGGCAAGGTAAGCTGTAAATCTAGAGCTAGAACAAGGCAAGTAAAACTGATCATGGCATGTACAAGAATCAAGAATCATCTGTCTAAGTGTGTGAGTACTAGTTTCAACATGTGGCCGGCTTGGGTCTGCACAAGGTCTACTGATCAGCCAATCCTACGTGGAGTGTAGGATTGGTAGCATTCAAGGTCTACAAGAATAAACAAGATGGATAATGACCACATATCTACACTAATACTCCCCGTCCCCGACTAGTATAGTGGATCCAACCATGACACATCATGACACGCGATTCTCCGAGAGGGTAGCTAGCCTTCGCAGGAATCGTGTCTATACAATGCACAAGGAACAAGAAAGACTTGCACAAGATATACCAAGGAAAGCGAGGAATAACATCTCATGACGGGATCCAGAGAAATACCAATCCGTGTGAACAATGTGTCAAGAGAACAAGGGTATCTACACTAAATACAAGAAACATAAACGATATCATAAAACAGAAATATTATCAGAGAATGTACTCGCCTGTTATCTGGTGGAATATGTCAACTGGTCCAAGAACAGTGCCTCGAGGACCTATAGATGGAATACTGTATCAATATAAGGGTTTGGAAGCAAAATCAAGTCACACTAAGTCAAAATAGGTCAAGGCAAGTCAAAATAAGTCAAACTAGGTCAATCTAAGTCAAGGGTTGACTTACATTTGACTTCTGGTCAACTGGTCAACTCTGGTCAACCCTAGGTCAACTCGGGTCAAACTTGACTAACGTTGACTTTGGATCAACTGGTCATCTTCGGTCAAGTTCTGTTCAATCTTAGGCTACGGTTGACTTCCGGTTGACTTGGTCAAAAATAGTCAACTGTGGTCAACCAGGGTCAAAACTAGTCTAACCTAGGTCAAATGTTGACTCTACTTCGATATACAGTCAAAGTAGTCAACCATGGTCAAAGCGGGTCAAAGCTAGTCTCTATAACCATCTACAAGGTCAACTTATGAATTTCAGTGATTTAGAAATTACTGAAATCGACGGGTCTCTTAAACAACCCAAAAGGAGAAAATATTCTAATAATAGGATGACACGAAAAGGGAAGAAATCTACAGATGTTGTCGGATGATAAAACTAACATCACCAACGTGTCCAAAATAGTCAAATCAGCTCGGATAGCCTGTCCAAAAGTCTAATTTGGACACAGGAGCAAAAAGGTAATTTTGGGCCAAAATGATGTCCGCCGTTGGACACACTTTGCACCGAAAAATATGTCAAAATAAAAGTGTACAAAACCTAACAAATTATATGTCCACGAATCCAGAATGACGATACGAACCCAACGGTATATCCAGAATTGGATTCCGTTGACCCGATCTCAAATTGGTCCGTTGACCAGGACATTGAAATTCCGATTTGCACGAAAAAGCGTGTCGGAGCCAATATCCTCAAAACTCAGCAAATTATATGTCAACAAGTCCAGAATGACGATACGAACTCAACGGTATATCCGGAATTGGATTCCGATGAGCCGAACTCAAAATGACCCGTTGACCCGGATATTGGTATCCGACTTGCACCGAAATGCGTGTCGAAACCAATGTCCACTAAAACCTAGCAAATTACATGTCAACGAGTCCAGAATGAAGATATGAACTCAACGGTATATCCAGAATTGGATTTTGATGAGCCGATCTCAAATTGACTCGTTGACTCAGAAAGTGGGACCCATTTTGCATCGAAATGCGTGCCAGGGCCCACGTTCTTCAAATCAAGCAAAATTTATATAAAAACATGCCAGAACGATGCCACGAGTCTACTGGTGGTGGCAAAATTTGAATCCGGAGTCCCAGGTTCAAAAATGAAATTTAACAAGTGCAACACTAAGAATTCGAACGGCCAACTTTGACGTCGAATTCGACCGACCTAACAAGCTCAAACTGAAATGAAATCTAAAAGGGGACAGGAAGAGGGTTATACCAGCTGTGCACCGGAACTGGTGCCATGCAAAACGGAGCTGCGACGACGAAGATACGAACCCGCGAAGTTGGCATCGCAAAACTGTCCAAAAATAGTACAAATTAAAACGTCAACTTGGTGGTCGATTTTGATGTATCAAACAACGAAATTAACAGTTGAAATTTGAGAGGGATGAAGGGGTATATACCAAGATTGAGACGGAGCAAGGAGTTCGCCGATCCAACGGTCGGATCTCCCAGAAAACGTGCACGAAGTCGCTGCGACGGAGCGCGAATTCTAGAATTTCTCCGCGCGCGCGTCGACGGAACTCCGAGTAAAACGCTAAAATCGCCTAGACGGCGCATCCCGGAGGACGTTGGCCGCCACAGGGTGGTCGCCTAGGGTGCACGCGCTAGGAGGGTCTCGTCGGTGGCCGGCGGTCGTGCGGTGGCGCGTGGCCGGCGGCGGTGGCAGCCATTGCTGCCGCCCAAGCTGCTGTTGCAGCTGCGGCTACTGCTGCGAGCTGCTGCGCTCGCACACGGTGCGCGGTGGCGGCTGTTGGTGGCGCACGTCGGCGGCGGAGGTCCGACGAGGGTGGCGGAAGCGGCGGTTTGGTAGTGGTGGTGGCGATTTAATGGTGGAGAAGACCATGGTGATGACAATGGTGATATTGAGGATGATGATGGTGAAGTGAGGAGGAGAGGGGAAGTCGGAGAAGAAGCTCGGCCAGCCATGGGGGTGGTGGTCGGCCGGCCTAGGTCGGTTGTGGGGGAGCTCGGGTGGGTGAGTGTAGGAAGGAGAGAGAGAGAGAAAGTGAGTTGTGTGGGTGTGTATATATTTTATATAGAAAGTGAGAGAGAAAGAGAGAGAGAGAGAGAATAGAGATATTTAGAGTGAGAGAGAGATAGAGATGGGGGGGGGGGGTTCTGCTCGTACAGGAGTAGGGGGTGAGTGTAAGGAGAGGTGAGGGGTGAGTGAGGGTTATATGTGTGTGTGTGTATATAAATATATAAAGAAAGATGGTGAGAATAGAGAGAGAGAGAGAGATATTTAGAGAGAGTGAGGAATAGAGAGAGAAAATATTTTAGTGAGAGAGAGGGGGAAGTGGTCGGCTGTACATGGAAGAAGGGTGGTGTGTTTGTGTGGTAAGAGAAAGGGAGAGGGAGATATTATAATACATTATATATGTATTTATATATATATATACATATATAAAAGAGAGAGAAATAAAGATATTTATACAAAATAAACGTATTTTCAAATAGGAAAAAATGCGGACACATCAGTGGGATGTATGGGCTGTCATGGTAGGGTCCATGCCAAACTGGGTCGGACGCTGGGCCAAGTTTGGACAAAGTCGAAGCCAAGATTTAATTAATTTATAAATTAAACCAATTAAAATTACGGATGGAATGGGAGCACAAGGGAGATCAAATCGGTGGCACGCAAGTGACACGTGCATAGTAGGCTCAAAACAGGCCAGGGCCATATATTGGGTCGACTGGATTGGACCGATGTCGGGCCCGAAAATTAAATTGGAAATTAACTCACAAATTACGGCAGACGATAAATTGGTCTAAATTGACCCAAAAGTTGTGCGAAGGAAATGAAGCACAAAATGGAGTGTCTGTGTGGGAGACGAAGGTCATGGGTGAAGAGCGTCTCGAGTAGATCATTCATGAGAAGTTGGTTCTGAGAAAACGACTGGTCTGGTGCTCCTAAATTAAAAGTCATGGTAACGTACATATGATGATCAAGGAAAAGAGTGGGAATTCAATTAATAATTAAATGGTCTAATATTGACCCGAACTTGCGCGAAGCAAAAAGAGCACAAGGGAACGAGTTTAAGTGGGACATGATATATCAAAATAAAGATAATCTCGTCTACTACAAACTCCAAGAAGGAAGTTTCCAGAGACTGGCATCCCTGATGCTCTAGAATTCCAAGTCACGGTAAAGGGCATTAAATTAAATAATAATCAAATAATAATATTTATTCAAAATAATTGATTTATAAAAAAAAGCCCTAATTTCAGGGGCTTATATATATATATATATATATATATATATATATAATTTTCTATGCATAGATTTATTCATTAGAGAAGAGAGACCTCCCATTTCATAATCACCCAAATTAAGTTGAACAGTCGCTTAAGACCAAAGTACAAATAAAAAATTAGTAAGTTTAGTTCTTTAATTAATACTAAAATTATTGTAAATGCTAGATATATCTTAAATAGAATTTTTATGTAGCCTAAGTTGTACATTACATTTCTTACTCTAAGTGATATGGCAAATTCATTGTAGATGATGTTGGATTTTACAAATTTATTGTTTGGATTGATGTAATTGACGTGTATGGTTCAATTGTCGGGATATTGAATGAAGATAATTATTAGAAATGATGTAAATGGTATTACATTTGTTACTGTTAATAGTGTTACGATCATTTGAGTGCAATAAATGTTGCGACAGTTGGAGGAATGATGAATCATATTCATTGCACCAATTTCATCTACATCACGTAGATCTGAAACTAATGGAAATGATGGTTGTTTACGGCCAACCAAAGACTCCCTAAGGGTCTGCTTGGCAATCATAGGGGTAGCGGTTATGAGGTGTTTATAGAGTACCGGTTATGAGCGATTATGAGGGGTCCGATTTTGGATAATTTTAAGTAGCGGTTTTTAAATCAGTCCAATCCATGCTTGGTAATTCACTAACAAACTTTTCTGAAAGTTTTTTACACGAATAAAATTAAATAGGTTGTACTAAATTATTTGATCTTTAAGTATAATTTCTATCCTTTTTTATTTAACAAGCTAATGATTAGTACAATTTTATATTAAGGGTTTTCTAGACAAATTTGTTGTAGTCATTATGTTATTTATAATATTACTATTGATGGTAATTTCTTGATTTATTGAAAAACAAATCTTATATGTATTATTATTTTGTGTTAGGCATAGGCCCACGACTTATAAGACATTTTTTTCCTTTCAATTCTTACCTTATTTCCTAAACCAATATATATCAAAAATCAATTCTTCTTAATATGTTAAGCAAATTCTGAACCCAAATCATATTCTCCATTTAAAATTCTTAACCATTTGTTTCTAAAACCCAGGAAGCGGCCCAATTTTGTACTTCACCGTTTCCCTAAAATCCATTCTTCTACTCTAAATCCTATAGCCCAAAGCACAATCCCCTTTTGTTTTTCCCAATTGTATCAAACGGAGCCCAAAAATTCGACAGGTCCATCTTATTGTCGAGTCGAGTCAGCACAAGTTGCGAAAGCGCCTTCTACAGGCCATCTTACTGTCTCATCGTGTCCAAAAATTCGACAGCTCCATCGACGTCGAACATTTGACGTACATGCATACTCGTATACTTTGATATATATATAAAAGGATTACATGATAAATATTGAATAATATTTTCATATATATGTGATAGGTATTTCTACAATTATAAAGGGTAGAAGCATATGTGTGTAAGGACTATCCTCTAGTTATATATCTTAGAAGTTTCATATAAATAATGAGTCATAAACTATTTTCGTGGGTATACTTAATAAGGGGTACAGTCTAGAAGATGATCGTACGCATGACATCCTAAGCAGTATCTGTTAGTCCAATGATTATATCATGTTTTTGAATATGGCTAATCAATTAAGTTTAACATAATGACATCACTAATATTCATATAATCACTATCATGTTGCTACTTAAACTTAGCATTGTCTTTATATTAGCATTATCCTAAATGTTCTATATCATATTTCTATGTTTGTATCATAATGCATTATACAGCTTTGTTCTTCTAACATGTATTTGTAGACATGTTGCAAGCATGATCAAACATGATCAAAATAGGACATATGCAATGGAGAATTATTGATGGGCAAGAAGATTTCTCTGAACCGCCTAACGACCTATCCGGGGCCTCGCATCGGGGGTTCCGCTGCCCGGTCAGCGAACAGGGGTCGAGGGGGCAGCGCCCCCCATTAGGGGTTCGGGGGCGAAGCTTCCGAAAGGTATTCAGATTTCCAGATCTGTTTATCTTTGGACGACTGCCGTCAGTGAAAAAGGCGTCTTCAAGTCTGCTCAAATATTTGAAGAAAGGCGTCATCAAAGGGCTCTTGGTTTTCCTATTTTATCAATATATTTTTCATATTTATTGAGTCTAGGAATACGATGTACACTGCATCGTACTGGCAAATAGGCTACCCAAGAAACGTTTTCAAAATATCCTTTTATTTTGAAAACTAGCCCACTTACAAAAGCCTAAACTACTTCCTAACTGTTTGACTTTTCAAAAAGCCCAAAAACCAGTTTGCAAAAACCTAACAAAACCCTAGCAGAACTCGGCACGAATTGGGCAAGAGTTCGGCCAGAGTTCGGTTAGTGAATGTTACATTTTGAACTTGGTCTTCCTGCAGTTACGGATCCCAACGAGATTTTATCATAGAGTTCTGCCCGAATTCTGCCCGAATTCTGTCAAAATTCTGTCTTTGGAAAAACTATAAATAGAAAAGGATTTCGATCATTTCAACACACTCATTCACTTTCATATCTCTTCTCTATAAGCCTACTACTTCTTCCAAAGTATTCTGAGCTATTCATTTTCAAATCCTAAGCCAGTTACAATCCTCTAGTCGATTTGTCAGTACGGTACGGTCTAAAAGTTTCAGAGCGATTGTAATCAGAGGCTTGATTGAAGAAAGACTCTTCACAATTGAAGTTGGTCGAGTACTTCGGATCAAAGCTCGCGTTGTAGAAGTTGCAAGAACTTCGGATGAAAACTTGTGGTAATTTTCCATAGTGGATTCAACTGGAAGCTAGAGTTCTTCCGACTGGACTAGTCCTCACAAGAGGAAAACCAGTATACATCCTTGTGCTTGCGTTTGCTCTCTACTCTCTACTTTTCATTTACATATCTGTGATATATTATTTGTGATCTTGTTACTAACATTTTTAAATAGCTAATTTCTGCTGCCTACTCTATTCACCCCCCTCTAGAGTATTACGCTTTACAACTCGTTCCTACAATCGGTCCTACAATTGGTATCAGAGCAGGTTCTTCAACTAGAGAGTGGGTACTGCAACTAGAGGTAATATATTCTGATCCCAATTGTTCCTACAATTGGTATCAGAACAAGTGCTCCTTCGAGAGATATTATTGCAGGTGCTCCTTATAGAGATATTATTGCTTATACCAATTGCTCCTACAATTGGTATACTAGCAAGGACTCTATTATTTGGCTTAACATCATTGGAGCAGATCCTCATTACCAGAGTGGGTTATACAGGTAAAGCAAGGTAATATTGTTATTTATTATAGCTGTTACATAGATCATAGTATCATATATGGCAAGTATGTACTTCACAACTGAAGAGCAATCCTCAAATAGACTCCCACTATTTGATGGAACAAACTATAGCTATTGGAAGACACGGATGAGCTTCTACTTGAAGTCTCTAGATTTTGACTTATGGTCAGTTGTTGTCACCGGCTACAAAAAGCCTACTATCACTTCTATTCTCACATCCTCTATAATCAACAAGCCTTATTATAGTTACACGGAGGAAGAGAAGAAGTTAGCTAGCCTTGATGCAAAAGCTATACATATCTTTTATTGTACTGTAGACACAAATGTATTTAATCTTATTAATACTTGCACAACATCTCATAAAATTTGGAAAGTTCTTGAAGCTACTTATGAGTGCAGGTATGAAAGCAAAGCTAGCAACTCCAGAGAGAAGGATAGTCTTCATAATGATACAAATATGTACATGATGGAATTGGGATTTAAGGTACGACACAATCCCTTATACGAAGAAGAGCTTGTATGTGACAATTGCAAGAAGACAGGCCACATCCAAGAAGATTGTACTACTGCTTGAAAGGAGAGTCACTACGAACAAAGATTATCATCTCACAAGTACACTAGCACGAGCATATGGTGTGAAAGCGAAGCAAGCGATTCTGAAGAAGAAGAAGAAGAAGAAGAAGAAGAATAAGAAGAATAAGAAAGACCTCATCAAGCTACAAATTTATGCTCAATGGCATTATCAAACGAGGTACAAAATAATTTTTTTCTGGAGAGAGTGAATTTTCTTATGATGATTTATCTGATGCTTTCAGTGATCTGTTAGAAGAACACAAGAAAGTATTAGATAAATATAAGCAAGCTAGAAAGGATATTCTATCCTATAAGCATGAGATTGGAAAGCTTACTTGCTTATTGAATGATGCTAGAGTTACTTCTACTTCTGATAATTCTACTGAGATTTCCACACTGAAGTTTAAATTGAATGAGGCACTTGATTGCATTGAGAAAAGCACTCAAGAAAATGCTAAACTTAAGGAGGAATTAGAATCAGAAAAGAAGAAGTATTATATTGCTTCATGTAGAATTGATGCTCTTTCTGCTAAGTATGATAAGATCTGTGCTAACTCTAAAAAGTTAGAGATTAGACTGGGAAAGCATGTAGTACAACCTACGACTCAGCCTAACACAAGACACTTAGCACAACACAAAGTCACACACGTCAGTTCTTTTACAAAGGAAGCAAGCAAAGCTAAAGCTTCACACAACCATGTTTTTTATTACAAGTATCCACGCATATCATATCACACTACTGCACGTTCTCATCTGCTGCACATAGTACTAATGTTAATTCTTTCTGTCATTATTGTGGTATGAATGGACATGTTTCTAATCATTGTCAGATTAGAAAACTTGTTGATATGAACTTGTGCAAATGGGTTCCCAAAGCTAACAAATATGGATCCAAGTATTGGATACCAAAGTCTTCACCTAATATTGCAGGTGAAGCTTCTCATATCAAATAGAACCATGGAATATGTTGGTGATTGCAAAACTACAAAGGTCATCTTCCATGCAATTGTACCAACAGAAGTGTGGTCACTAGAACCACTTCGATAACATATTTTCTAAATAGTTTTTAATATCATGCATGTTCTTATTGATTTCTTGCTATTAGATCTCATTGATATCTTTTTAAGTGTTTATTATTTGAATCAATGTGAGATATAATCCTAGCATGACTAGCAGTTTAGCTTAAATGTTTAGTTCACACTATATAGTATTTTATTAGTGTGACACATTTGTCTATGTATGCTCTTTATTTTAGTTTTATCCTTGAAGCATGCATACCACTCTAGTCTATAGGAGCTTTTGTTTTTGGTTTATGTTTTTGACTCTTCGCCTTTAATATTTTTAATGGTCACTTCTTACCGATTTGTCTTTAACATGTCGTATTTACTTTGATCAGTACTTTGTGAGTATGTATGTTTAGCACAAGTCTCATATTTACTTGAAAAGTATATACATATATTTTTATGTTAACCTTGTGCTTGCATAATATATTCACTATTGATTCTCAAATTTTATTTTGATTAAATTCTTATGAATCAATTACATCTTTGTCTGATAAAGTTTATTTATGCATGTTTTTTGATCTTGTGATATTCTTTTTATGCTTATTATGGATACATGAATAATTTATTTTCATTTATATATTGCTCATGTTTCTTATATTTTTGTATAAATATCTTTATGGGGATATATGAGTTAAGTTCAAGTTCTATATTATATTATTTTGAAAAGTATTTTTAAACTTGTGCTTATCTTATACTTAAGCTATTGATTTTTTTTAAAACTAATTCATGTACTTCTCTTTATTAGCTTCTTCCTCAAAGCCTCTTTTAATGATGTATGTTTTTCTTGGCTTTTTTGTTGACATTTTGGGTACGTGATATTTTTTAAATATCTTGATCTTGATAAACCATTCCTTGGGTATTTACTTTTAGGGATTCTGGATTTTGATGATGTTCGATGATACTGCATATATTCCTTTGAATCTAAGTTCTTAAGAGTAGAAATCATTTTGGAAACAAGCCGAAAGGGTCCTTCTGTCATACATGTGTAAATAGCCTGAAGCAACACGGTGCACTAGTCTTCGGACTACCGCTAGCTGGGAACCGGCCCCTACAGCTAACCCGAAGTGATCAATGCTTTATAGACTTAAGATTTATTAAGGTATACTTGCAACTATCGTCTAGTTCTAGATCCAAGGTACTGAATCCAGTCCCCTAGATTCCAGAATACATCAGCATATCTAGGTCTTACATTTTGATTTACAAATATTTTATATTTTATTGTTACCCAATAATTTTGTAGCACATATGGATAAATGTAATTCATACATCTTATACCGTATGCTATATTATTCTAAGATTTTCTTTCAAGTCCATAGAATATAATGTATTTTATATTGCACTAATTCTTCTTAAATCTTCGGTTATTAAAGAAGAGATTTGTTTTGGGTACAAGCCTATAAAGGGTCTGTCTGTCACCACGACTACGGTCGAAGCGAAGCGGTACTTAAGTGTTCCCCGGTGAACCTCCGTTAGCTGGGACAGTACCTCTACAGCTAACCCAAGATTGATCGACGCTTTTTAAACTAAAGATTTATTGAGATCTAGTTGCAATTATTATCTGATGGATTTTGGATTTTAGATTTGATGGATAATATTCTCTTTTTATATTGTCACAAAAAGTGGATCTCTCTCTCAAAGCGTTTCATTTCTTTAACCTCACGGTTGTCAGGTAGACACCGTGCTAAGGCTTTAAAAGGGAAAAAATAAACTTTGATAAGAAGACCTAATATTTTTAATTAGTTTCCTACTTCCGAAAATATGTCTCTGAATTTTATTTTAAAATTTTATCTATATTATTATTTTTGGATATAGCCATGTAAAGGTGGAGTAGTTAATTGTTTCAAGTTAATTAGCCCCTTGACATGCCATATATCTAGAATACACTTTTCTTTGGACATTTATCTAGTTATATTTATTTGTTCAAATGGATTTATTTATGATTTATGGATTCTTTTATTGAAATTGTTTCCGTTATTCGAATTGCCAGCTTTCTGTCTGAGAACTAAAAGGACGCATTCGAACACTTACTAAGAGAATTTTTCGTAATATATTCCATATTTTTGAAAAGTCTTTTTGATTTATTGAATCTGTCTCGTATTCAAATGTTATTATTAAAGACAGTTTTTAAAAATCTTTAATGTCTTGAAATTTTTTTTAATATATATTGGAGATATATTTTGTTTGTTCATCTTTAAGCATTTATTTATTGGATATTTATTTTTTTGCCTAAAGATGATATTTATTTTAAGTTTGAAACTTTATATGCATTTTATCAAAGGAAAGAAAGATGCATATCTTGGATATCCTTTAGATTTTGTTATTATTTATTTTTATCTATTTTTGCATATATATTACTTCAGAACTAGACACACATATTTTAAGGGGGAGCAAATTAATTGTTTCAATTCTTTTATGCCCTTAATATATGGTATACCTAGTTCATCATGGACATATATTCTCTTATTTAAATATTTTGTTGAGTTGGTCATGATATTTGGATTTGTATTGATTTTATGAGACAATATATGATTATTATTATTTATTTTTAATTCTCTCATTCGAGTTTCTAAAAGTTATCATGCCAAAATTAATTTAATTTATTGATAATTCTTTTGAGTTTAAATTGATTTGGCATTTTTTATTATTGAGATTTTATCTCAAAGTTCATGATTATCTATATTTAGACTGATCATACTTTACAGGGGAGCATTCAAGTCGACTGGATTTCTCCTTCTCAAGTATTTTGTCTTCATTACCTTCATGTTTATCTGATGGATATATATCATGTTAAAGTAATTGAATTCAAATGCATGAACTTTGGTATAGATTGTGTATAGATCCTGGTATATTTATTTTGATTTCTTTTTCAATGATTATACTCTTTATGGAATTGATTCACTAATTTGTATGGACAAATTATGAATCGTATTTTTTTTGTGATCATTGTTAAAAGTCTCATTATATTTTTTTACTTTTTTATATATACTAGATCTGTGAATTTCTATTCCTCATGATTTATTTATGACCAATGATTGATTCTTACTATATTGATAGATTTTTTTTGTCAAATGACATTCAAAACATTTTTCATTTTTGGAATTTTAGTTGATAAACTATATATTGATTGATTTCAATGTTTTTAAGTTCAACCAACTATGTTGTGTTTTGATAAGTTTTTATTATTTAGTTATGCAATTTTTTACACTTGTCATTACACTGTTCTCCCAATCCTTGATCATGATTATTTTTGCTTTCCTCCTTTACTTATGCTTGAGTTCATTTTAGCTCTAATTACGGGAGTGCTTATTTTTTATCATGTCAAAGGGGGAGAAATAAGTTTAAGTTAGCATACAACATTCTAGTATTATGTGTTTATTAGTGATACATGCATATATTGTGTATATATTAAACTTAAAGGATTTGCCATAATAAAAAAGGGAGAGATTGTTAGCCCAATGATTATATCATGTTTTTGAATATGGCTAATCAATTAAGTTTAACATATCGACGTCACTAGTATTCTTGTAATCACTATCATGTTGCTACTTAAACTTAGCATTGTCCTAATATTAGCATTGTCCTCTATGTTCACTATTTCAATATTGTTGAGCTACATAAGCTTGTATCATAACTTAAAGGATTTGCCATAATCAAAAAGGGGAAGATTGTTAGCCCAATGATTATATCATATTTTTGAATATGGCTAATCAATTAAGTTTAACATAATGACATCACTAATATTCATATAATCACTATCATGTTGCTACTTAAACTTAGTATTGTCTTTATATTAGCATTATCCTAAATGTTCTATATCATATTTCTATGTTTGTATCATAATGCATCATACTGCTTTGTTCTTCTAACATGTATTTGTAGACATACTGTAAGCATGATCAAACATGATCAAAACAGGACATATGCAATGGAGAATTATTGATGGGCCAAAGACGGCGTCATACAAGAAGATTTCTCTGAACTGCCTAGCGACCTATCCGGGGCCTCACATCGGGGGTTCCGCTGTCCGGTCAGCGGACAGGGGTCGAGGGGGCAGCGCCCCCGGTCAGGGGTTCGGGGGCGAAGCCCCCGAAAGGTATTCAGATTTCCAGATCTGTTTATCTTTGGACGACTGCCGTCAGTGAAAAAGGCGTCTTTAAGTCTGCTCAAATATTTGAAGAAAGGCGTCATCAAAGGGCTCTTGGTTTTCTATTTTATCAATGTATTTTTCATATTTATTGAGTCTCGGAATACGATGTACACTGCATCGTACTGGCAAATAGGCTACCCAAGAAACGTTTTCAAAATACCCTTTCATTTTGAAAACTAGCCCACTTACAAAAGCCTAAACTACTTCCTAACTGTTTGACTTTTCAAAAAGCCCAAAAACCAGTTTGCAAAAACCTAACAAAACCCTAGCAGAACTCGGCCCGAATTCGGCAAGAGTTCGGCCAGAATTCGGTTAGTGAACGTTGCTTTTTGAACTTGGTCTTCCTGCAGTTACGGATCCCAACGAGATTTTCTCATCGAGTTCTGCCCGAATTCTGCCCGAATTCTGTCAGAATTCTGCCTTTGGAAAAACTATAAATAGAGAAAGATTTCGATCATTTCAACACACTCATTCACTTTCATATCTCTTCTCTATAAGCCTATTACTTCTTCCAAAGTATTCTGAGCTATTCATTTTCAAATCCCAAGCCAGTTACAATCCTCTAGTCGATTTGCCAGTGCGGTACGGTCTAGAAGTTTCAGAGCGGTTGTAATTAGAGGCTTGATTGAAGAAAGACTCTTCATAATTGAAGTTGGTCGAGTACTTCGGATTAAAGCTCGCGTTGTAGAAGTTGCAAGAACTTCGGATGAAAACTTGTGGTAATTTTTCATAGTGGATTCAACTGGAAGCTAGAGTTCTTCCGACTGGACTAGTCCTCACAAGTGGGAAACCAGTATACATCTTTGTGTTTGCGTTTGCTCTCTACTCTCTACTTTTCATTTACATATCTATGATATATTATTTGTGATCTTGTTACTAACATTTTTAAATAGCTAATTTTCGCTGCCTACTCTATTCACCCCCCCTCTAGAATATTACGCTTTACAACTCGTTCCTACAATCGTCCTACAGTACCTAATTTCGATAGCAACTAATATCAAGAATCGTAATCTCAAATAGGTATTATCTTCTAATCTCAAACTATAATCTACAACTCAACATTTGAAATCTAAATTCTCATTGGTATCGACATAGTCAAAAAAAATTTGCGTTTTAGTCAAAGCGTCAATGTCTTTGTATACTCGATTCTTCATCTAATTTAATTCTCTTCAAAAATTTAAAATCCATAAAATCTTAAAATTCTTTAAAATATAAAAACATCCTCACAAGTTGAAACTCAATAGATTCTCAATCGATTTAGTCAAAAGCACTTCAAGCTTACCTTGGCAGGAAATTCGTACTTAGTCATTCAACATGAAATTTCAATTTCCATCTCCCACATGTGAGTAACCTTGAAAGCTAGTAAAATGACAAGAATTTTTTTCCTATCTATTTCATCTACGTATCTTCCTCAAAATTCAGTATGCAGCTCAATCTTTATGCTTTATAATCACATAATCATCTTATCAACTATACCATAATATCCTTTATGGAGTTCTAATCTAGCCCTATTGTAACTGAAGGGTGTCATGACTCGATTTCCATCTTCGCATAAGGGATATAAGAACAAGGTTTGCACGATTGACGAAGGAGTTTTAAAAAGTAAAAAATCCTCAAGAAGGGAAGTAATTTGAAGGGAAAATATAGTTAGGCTTCAAGGTTGTGGTAGGGGTTGGACAATGAATGAGAGTTGCTAGTTAACGCATGAAAATAAAAGGAATAAGAGTTAAGTAAATCAAAATAAGTAGGGGCTCGAGAGACGTGGTTCTTTGAGAGAAAATTAGTCTCCTAGGTTAGGGTATGATCAAGGATACGATTCTAATCATTTTCAGATGATTAGAAGGTCATGATAATAGATCTAGGGTCAAAGAAAAGGAGGAGTAACTCAAGACAAGGTTGGAGTCACATGTCTTTGCCGAGGACTAGCTATACCTTGTATATACAACTATCATGGTCATAGGTGGTATGAAATTCTAAGTGGAATACCATGTGTCTATCTAACCTCAAGTATGAACGTTTGTTTTTCAGAAGTCGAAAAATAATAAAGAGTTATAGGGAGATGTGCGCGAATGCAATACAGAGTTCAAAGGCGATTTATTAGTTCAAAAAAGGAGTTGTCAGTTTGTCAGTTGCGGATGAGATCCTAGGGGCAAGTTAAATATATCTTAATCTACGTAGAATAATCATATGAGGAGCGAACCAAGTGCATTAGGTTGATCATATCATAATGCACCAGTTCTGATTAGACAATATGTTAGTGGATGCGCCCAAATAACATATGTCTTGAACAAGCTTGATAAAAGGATAAGCTTGCAAAACTAGAGCATTAGTCGGGATAGTCCAAAAATATAAGTACGCGAGATAAGGATGAGAGAGAATATAAATAGTTCAAGTTCATTAAGAATCTAAGTCTTGTCTAGTGTTCGTGCGTATACAGTAGTCCTACTGCCTTCTTGTCTAAGGTCTTGGTTTAGGTCGAAGAGAATGTTAGGTCGTGAGTCATTCTTCTGAACTTACAAGAGTTCAACTAGTAGTGTAATTGAATCAATGGTTCATACAAGTCATCTTCCTAACCTCCATTAAGCACGAAAGAGAGATTCACGGTAAAAAGGAATCAAACAAGTTGCAATCAAGGTAGTCAAACGAGAGTTCAAAAATTAGAATCAAGGGAGAAGATCAAGCATATGGATGAGATCCTAAACTCTAATACTATATGCAGGCCCGCTCGGTACAGTAACGTAACCAAAATGATAAACTTGACCTGCATGGGCCACCACAAAAAATGTAACGTCCCAGTCCCAAAATACGTATGACTAGAAACGTAGACATGTCAGCCGTATAATAAATATACGTAAGCTGTAAATGCAGTATAACCATGACAACTAATCTCATCCATAAAATAAAAGAATAATGATATCATAAAATCAACTTTGAATTGTCATTTTGTTGTACAAGTTGTTGGACGGAGACAAATCCACTACTAACTATTTAAATGAAAACAAATAAATACAAATGAAAGAATTTGTCAAGCGAAGTGAAGGACGATCCAAGAGCAAGTCATCTTCGAAGGAATAGAGAAGATCACGACATTGGCTAGAATACCTGCAAAAATTACGAAAACACATACATGGAGAAATCACCAGGTCCTCAGAGGGACGTAACAAGATACAGGAAGAACATGCCATATAAACTGAAAATGTAAACACCACATGACAACAACACAAATGATTTTCTAACCGTTTATATGATATGCACTTTGAGGACAACGTTCCACGCGGGGGTTTTATGATCAGCAACACAAATAAAAAGAAGTGGCAGTAAGTAGCGCTCATCTGAGTCACTATCGACCATGTGCAGTAAGTAGCGCTCATCCGAGTCACTATCGACCCCAAAAGTGTGTGTAAAAATAAATAGTAGCCCCAACGCTAATAGCTATACTCTCTCTCCCCATGATACTATACATGCGTCGTAACCACAACACACAAACACGTGTCGCTTCCACAACACTGTTTATTCCTAATAACTTTCAAGTCTTCTAACATGCACCTATTGGCAGTTATTCCTAACGCATGCGCATTAGTGATCAACCAACACGCAAGTGACCTCTATATGTTACTCATAACTCACACACATCTCGTGGCACACCCATGACAAAGTTTATGAAATACACTAAACAGTAGGTAGTCTCTTAACTCTAGGTCCATATGCACATCAATGAAAATATGACTAAGAATATTGCACCCTATATAACTGGAAAGCAAATAAGTAAACCATAAACAGTCAAGAGGGATGCAACTGGATAAACTAGAATAAACAAACAGTAAATATGCAGTAACTGAAAAGGTACATAATACATATAAGCAGTAAATATGGCAAGGTATCTTGCCTAGTGTGACGTTTAGTATGGTATGATGATCTGACATGTCCCGTTTTGTCCGATAGCCATAGTCAATATGTAAGGGTCCGAATCTGCGAGAAAATAGGAATATGTTCAGTCACGATCAAGATTGACATATAGTGAGAATTTACGGAGAAAGGTATCCATACTATTTTTTAGAAAATATAAAACTAGGTTTTATTAGTTAAAATATTTTTTTTGGGAAAATACTTTAAAAATAAAAAATCGTGTTTAGGCTAACTCTAAGTTTGTCAAAGAAAACTTTTAGGTTGAAAAATAATTTTAGGTAAATAATTGAAATACGGAGAAATCATTTTGTTATGATTAAAAACACAATTTGGTGTATATATATTTATAGTTACAACAAAATAATATATAATAATATTTTTCGTAAACCTGATTGGAAATCGTTGTAAAACCAAAAATAATTAAAAATATTTTTGTTACAAAATAAGTTTTAGGATTTTTATTTAAAATAACCAAAAAAAAACAACAACAATAATAAATTTCTAGTAATAGTATTATTAATAATAGTAACATTACTTGCTTTCCTTCTTATAAAAATCAAAGAAATAGAAAATAATAATGATAATAATAATAAAAAAATACAGTAATAATAATAATAATGATAGCATAACAGTGGACATGCATATACTCTGTACCACATAGTTCTGGGTATGCTGATAAAATCCTAAAATTACTTCTGTCTGATACCTTATTGGGAAGAGGGAGAGCATTTATTGGGAAGATTGAAAGCATTTCCTTTTCTTTCCTTTTTACTTGGAGAGAGAGAAGAAAATTTAATGAGAGAAAGAGGTGAAGAGAGTGACGGTGACCGAGAAGAGGAAGGGGTGAGATTGAGAGAGAGGCGAGAGGGAGAGAGTGTCGGAAGAAGAGAGGAGCGGGGGTGCTTACCTGAAGGCGGTGGTCGGAGTTCGGCGACAAACACATTAAAAGTGCACAAATACAAAAAAAAATTGTGGAGTATTTTAGCATGAATGGTTACAAGTTTTGTTGCGGTAAATAAAAATCCAATGTTTAGTTGCGACTTCATGACAAGCAACGAAGAGAGAATCATTGGAAGTGATGTGGATGGTGTTACATTTGTTGGATTAAGTGATGTTGCGGCCATTTTGCCCGCAACATTCGTTACAAGAAATTGATGGAACATTTGTTGCACTAATTCCACCATTTACATCAAACCAAACATTGGAATTGATGGAAATGGTGTAACAAATGTTACATGTATTTTCAATTATAGCCAACCAGAGATCCATAAATGTATCAAGAGTGAAGACAAAAATATATTAGTAAAAAAGATTATATTGAGAGGTGGTGGAGTTATTTTCACAAGTTGTGCAACGGAAACAATCTAGAAAGTTTTAAATGGAAGCAATTGAGTCATTTCAAAATAGGTCATATTACTATTGTCATAACCATTCTCAAGTTAAAAGCCTTTACATAAAGTGAAAAGTGAAAAAGTTGTAGAACTTGATAATATTCCTATTAATATTTGAAAATGTTTAGGAAATGAATGTTTGATACGAGTAACTAATTTATTTAACCAAATTCTAACACTAGTAAAATGCACGATGACCTAGTGAATCAGTATTATAGTACCTATATATAAAAACAAGAAAAAGATACATAGTTGTACAAACTATCGAGGATTAAGCTTATGATCCATACCATGAAACCTTGGGAGAGAGTAATTAAGCAAAGACTAAGAAATAAAACAAGAATTTCATATAATCAACTTGATTTATGCTAAGGAGATCTATTATGGGAGCCCTACTAAGAAGATAAATGGAAAATTTTGGAGAAGAAGAGAAATTTACATTACCTTTTATTGATTTAGAAAAGGCTTATTTGTATTATAAAGGAAGATAATACGGTGGACTTTGGAGAAGAAGCAAGTCATCGATAGCTATATTCGGATTATAAAGGATTTTTATCGTGGAGTTTGCCATCACGATTGGTTTATATCAAGGATTAATGTTAAGTGCACATATTCATGCTAATTTTGAATAAAATTACTAGAAATATTTAAGATGAAGTTTCACGATATATGTTGTTGGCTATTGATATTATACTGGCTAATGAGACTCCAGAACGATTAGACTATAATTAGTAGGGCTCCCATTATAGATCTCCTTAGCATAAATCAAGTTGATTATGTGAAATTCATGTTTTGTTTCTTAGTCTTTGCTTAATTACTCTCTTTTAAGGTTTCATGGTATGGATCATAAGCTTGATCCTCGATAGTTTGTACAACTATGTATCTTTTTCTTGTTTTTATATATAGGTACTGTAATACTGATTCACCAGGTCATCGTGCATTTTCCTAGTGTTAGAATTTGGTTAAATAAATTAGTTACTCATATCAAACATTCATTTCCTAAACATTTCCAAATATCAATAGGAATATTATCAAGTTCTACAACTTTTTCACTTTTCACTTTATGTAAAGGCTTTTAACTTGAGAATGGCTATGACAATAGCAATATGACCTATTTTGAAATGACTCAATTGCTTCCACTTAAAACTTTCTAGATTGTTTCTGTTGCACAACTTGTGAAAATAACTCCACCTCTCAATATAATCTTTTTTACTAATATTTTTTTGTCTTCACTCTTGATACATTTATGGATCTTTGGTTGGCTATAATTGAAAATATATGTAACATTCGTTACACCATTTCCATCAATTCCAATGTTTGGTTTGATGTAAATGGTGGAATTGGTGCAACAAATGTTCCATCAATTTCTCCAAGTACTGCAACGAACGTTGTGGGCAAAATGGTCGCAACATCCTTAATGCAACAAATGTAACACCATTTACATCACTTCCAATGATTCTCTCTTCATTCCTTGTCATGAAGTCGCAACTAAATATTGGATTTTGATTTACCGCAACAAAACTTGTAACCATTCATGATAATTACTTCATTCCAAACAATAGATTTGTAAATCTGGCAACACCATTTACATGCAACCAAATGATGAATTTGCAACAACACTTACAACAACAAATGTTACATGCAACATAAGTTGCATGTGATTTGCATTTAATTTTCCGAGGAACCAAAAAACCCCTTAATATTTACCTAGGTCCTCCAACTCATTCTGTTGCTGGTTGTTGGTCCTAGCCCAGATTAAGGAGGATATTACGGAGCAGGGTTGCATTAGGTAGCCGATAATCAGGAGAAAATCGTCTTTAGATAATACACCTTGGAGTATGTACATGTGCATAATAGTTTGACAGAGGATAGTTAGGTGCCAATTATATACTGGATGCATAACCTTTTGTTCATCATAAAGGTAGGGTAAGGGTCTTACCTTTACATTACCTTGATACCTAATGTTTCATTTAATCAAGATCTCTACCCTATAGAGTAGATGCAAAAAGAACATGTATCCTGTATATAACATAAACGGGCAAACAGTTCAAAGCTAAAAAGACTCCTTTGAAAATAACTTTTTTTAATGGAAAGATGTAGTTAGCATATTACATAAGAAATTCCATATAGCTTTTCTTACAAACTTGAAACTGATTTTGAAATACAGAAAGAACTAATGAAGAGAATTCTGGAGTCTATTATAAGAATCTAACTTAAATAAAGAATGTGGATCAACGATAAATTAAGCAGGATACATGCAAAGGGTAGGATGTTCCCTTTATCCTTACCCTCTACCCGTTTAAATAAAGGGATAAAATAAATGCTTGACCTTCACTTACCAGTTTAATTAAATGGGCAAGAAAACTGCATCCTTACCTTCAAATTAGGCTATTGTAAAACAGGTAAACTGGTATACCCTTGCCATCGCTAGCACCATATGTCAACCACATCACACTTACTCATCAGAGCAGTCATATTGGCCAAAAATATATCAGGCTATCAGCCAAACATTTTCTTTTGTATTTAAAATTAACTCAAAACTTTTTCTAGTAAATATTTGTTTCATATCCATTCATGTTTTGCATAAAGTTAGAATTTATACATGCTTTATTAGATCGCGCCTCCTAATATTTCAACTACTATAAGCTGCCTCTTTATGATACAATTTTTTTTATTATTTTTGGGCATCAAGAGGTGAAAGTTGTTGGAGTGGGTGGGGTTCCCAACCTATGTGGAGAAGACCCCAGAGTGTGACGAGCGCCGTCTATGTATCAGAAAAGCTCGAAAGGTGACGAGGCCATTCGGAGACGAAGAAGAAGCTCGGGAGCTACTATAGTACATTCAGGAACCAGGAAGGCAGAGTTCAGGCCGAACTCTGTCCCTTGGTTCCAGAACTGTTCTGTCATGAAAACACAGAGTTCTGGCCGAACTCTGTGTCAACGGGCTGAGACTGATTTTAGGGTATTTCTATACCGTTGGATCGTATCCTACGGTCCAGGTTTTGCTACGGATTAGGGGGTTTATATATGGGTTTTCCTAACCCTAATCACAACACAACATTGAAAAAAATAGAAAAAAAGAGGCAAGAGTGCCATTACAACTTTGGGAGAGAAGATGGAGGATTGAAGATCATTTTCGAAGGAGGATCGTGTTCTGGTAATCTCTACTCGTCATTTTTGTTCTTCGTAGCCTTGTAATCAATTATTCTTGCTTCCAAATGTTGTGGGGATCCGTATTAGATTGGGAGAAGTTTGTAGAGGGTGTACTCATTTATTTCATTAGTGAAGGCTTCTCAAGTGTTGGACTCCGATCGTCCCGTAGTTTTTTCCAGCAAGGGTTTTCTACGTCAAAATTCTCTGCGTCTGCATGGATTGTGTTTGGTGTTTGGTTCGTGTGTCATATTGCTCGGTTCTCTCACAGGTACTCTCTAGTTTGGGAAAAAATTTTTGTGCTTCTTTTCCCAATAATGTGGTATCAGAGCCAGGTTCTAGAATTCAGAAAGGTGTCAGGAGTTGACAGAAAAACCGAAAAGGAGAGATAGACGTGAAGCCGATACGCATGGTGAACCTGAATGGCACCAACTATCATTATTGGTGGAGCAAAATGAAAGATTTGTTGTTTGTCAAGAAGATGCATCTGCTTGTATTTGCTTTCGAGCGACCAGTTGATAAATCCAAGGAGGATTGGAATTTCGAGCACATACATGTGTGCGAATATATCAGGTAGTTGACGAGAACGTGTACAACCACGTTGCCAATATTGAGCACGCGAAGACGTTATGGGATAAGCTGGAATCTTTGTACGCGAAGAAGATCGGGGTAAACAAGTTGTTCCTGATCTGAACGATGATGGGTCTGCGGTACAAAGATGGAGCGTCTATTACGGATCACTTGAGTGATTTCCAGGGCATGGTTGATGAGCTATCTTCGATAGAAGTCAAGTTCGACGATGAGGTCCAGGGACTATGGCTGCTGTGTACATTGCCAGACTCGTGGGAGACCGTACGAGTATCTATGATCGCTTCTGCTCCAGAAGGCGTGGTCAGTCTGGAGTTTGCCAAGAGTAGGGGTGATAAGTAAAGAGATGCAGAGACGTTCTCAGGACACTTCATCCACATCCCACCACTCAGAGGCACTAGTTTCAGAGAGCCTGTCACGAGCCGTACCCGCTTTTCGGACGCGAGCTCGTGAGAAAGCCAGCTACGTATCGAGCGGACTCCATGTGACGCCCAGAACCAGAATACTGGAGAGCAGGGGCGTACATAGCCAGCTACGTATATCGAAACGGAATTCATCTCGCTATACGGTCACGGCTATCTAGATATGAGGGTTTACTACAAGCCAACGGTCTCCTGAGGTCAAGCCTATTGTCTCAATCTCCAACAAATAATATAATTACAAGATGTTAGACCACCAAATATACAATAAAAGGCGTCCCAAATATTACATATTCAGTTGATCATGAAGCTAGTCTTACAAAATGCGAGGACTAGCAAGAGTTTAGTCATACATGATCAACCCTAGGATTTGTTAATCATGTTTATAGCCCGTAGGCAGACAGTAAGTAAATATGTATCGAGCTAACAGGTTCTCGTCGGCTAAACGCCTCAAAGAATAATTTTACAATAGAGTGAGTGAAACAAAATAGAAAACCCACTCGTAGCCCGGGTTCCTTCTAGTCGCCACCATCGGGCTGGAGGTTCGGTAGATCCTCGGGTGCTGCTCCGAAATTTGGTCACACAAAACCAGCTGGGTCAAACCCCAGAAAGAGCAAGTGCCACAAAGGAGGCCACGAAATAAGAACAAAAGCCAGCATATCAGAACATAAGAAAATGGAAGAAAGTACGAGTAAATAAGAGTATAACAAGACAATGAAACCATTTCAGAAGCCAGGTTACAACCCGTAAACCAAACAAGGACCGGGGTCGTAACCCTTCGCCTGAATAGCACATTGTCTCTACCCATTTATTGTTAAAGATAAGTAAAACAATCATGTTCAGGAGTACCAGGTACTGGGACTAGACGAGACTTAGACAATATTAGACACCATCCATTCACAAGCGGCCAAGCAAATACTACGGCTTACTACTTAACTAACTAGGGTTATCATAAGCCTAGTTACTAACAAGATGCAGACGAGAAATATCCAGTCCCAAGCCCTGCAGAGTATCCAGTTATCCTTCTGCGGGTTGAGAGTAAGATTGGGTACATCGCCCTGGAGACGATATACCCTTAGGTGACTTAGAGGGTGCAACACATGACAGTGTGCTGGAAATGTGCTCTACTCGTCGGCAAGCTACAAGTCCATTAAAGCGTCCAGATAACGAGATTGCTTATGACTGGAAATTCTCCATGTTCTAGTTTAATCTAATCATTAGCCTAATCCATATTTAGTACGAATCCCTGGCCGTGGTACCCAGGGAGTCACGTCCTAGGCATGATGCAAGACAAGACAAGTAGATTTGCACAAGCAACAAGAAAGAACGCCCACGGTGTCAGGGGCAAGTCAAGTTCAATTAAGCTTGCTGTCGCAACAGCATCGAGTTATCAGGTTATCAAGTCAAGTCAAGTTAGGAGTGCGCCACGGCGGGCCACTATCAAGTTATCAAGTAAATCAAGTTACAAGTTGCGGGTTACAAGTTTTCATCTCAGGTTATGGCCAGGATCAAGAAAGCTAGCCACAGGTCAATTCCTAGAAAATTCGTGTCAAGACGTGTCGGGTCAAGTCAAGTCGTGCTGTGGGCAAGAAATCTCGGAAAACACAAATCAACAAGAGAAGGCAAAGACCAAGGGAAAACCAAGGGACACCATGGCACAAGGTGTGCTAGGTCAAGAGGCAGCCTAAAGGGCGCCGGGCAAGGGCTCGGGATAGGGGGCGTGGGGGCACGGCCATTAGGGTGCGCAGGGGGCGCAGCCACTAGGGTGCGCAGGGGCGCAGCCGCTAGGGCACGCAGGGGGCGCAACCACTAGGGTGCGCAGGGGGCGCAGCCACTAGGGTGCGCACGGGGCGCAACCACTAGGGCGCGTAGGGGCATAGCCGCTAGGGCGCGCAGGGGGCACAGCCACTAGGGTACACAGGGGCGCAGCCGCTAGGGCTCGTAGACGGGCGGGTCAGCAGAGCGCACAAGGGGTCGCGGGAGCAAACTTCGCGGGGGCGCAGCAGGTCGGGCGTGCTAAGCGCGCAGGCGGGGATGACGCACGCGCAAGAGCGCAGCGCACGGGGGCGGCTTGCACAGAACGCGGCCAGCGCGGGGCTAGGTACGCGTAAGGGTGCTGCGCAAGGCGGGTGGCTGGGCAGCGCGCAAGGCGCGCCAGCGCAGGACGAGCGCGTGCGCAAGGGTACGGCGCAAGGCGGGTGGCTGGACAGCACGCAAGGCGTGCCAGCGCAGGACGAGCGCGTGCGCAAGGGCGCGGCACAAGGCGGGTGGCTGGGCAGCGCGCAAGGCGCGCCAGCGCAGGACGAGCGCACGCGTAAGGGCGCGGCGCAAGGCGGTTGGCAGGACAGCGTGCAAGGCGAGCCAGCGCAGGACAAGCGCGCGCGCAAGGGTGCGGCACAAGGCGGGTGGCTGGGCAGCACGCAAGGTGCGCCAGCGCAGGACAAGCGCGCGCGCAAGGGCGCGGCACAAGACGGGTGGCTGGACAGCGCGCAAGACGCGCCAGCGCAGGACGAGCATGCGCACAAGGGCGCGGTGTAAGGCGGGCCAGCAGGGAGGGTCTTCTTCTTCTCCATTGTTGAGAAGAAGCTCCAATGGGTTCCAAAACTTCAAAATACCACAACTTGGCCATCACAACTCCAAATCCGGATTTTTAAAGTTCTATCTTGGGTGAAATTTGATTCTCCCCAACATAGGAACATCAAAACCCACAAAAATCCAACTTAAATAGATCAAAACCATATAAATCCGAAAAATAGGGGAAACTTAGATCTATAGAAATCCATGGACCAAAATCAAAAATGACAAGTTCTAATGTTGTTTCTAGAGGGCTAATCTATCTAATGGACAAATCAAAATGGGTTCTTGTTTTATGGCAAGGTGCACTTGCCTATGGGTGGGGTGTTGTGTGGAAGAAGAAAGAAGATGATGAAAAATTAATGGAAGAGTAATGGGGAGAGAGAATGTTAGGTGGGGATTTAATGAGGGTGGTTGTGGTGGAATGAGGGTGGAGTATAGGTTAAAGTGTTTTATTGGTTTAAAATCAAACCAAGCAAAACCAACCAACTAAAACCGAGCCGAGCCGAAACCCAAAATTCCACAAGTCGAGAAAATAAAAATATATGGCAAAATCCAACTACAAGTATTAATACAAAATACGGGAAATGGGGGTGACAACTCTACCCACCTTAAAAGAATTTCGTCCTCGAAATTTTAATCAAGGAGCTAGAGATTGCCACGGCAAGCTACACTAAGCACCAACAACTACACTCAGCAACTCAATCATACAATCGTACGTGCAATCAAGGAATGAAAGCATAAGGCATAAGAAAGACAGTATACCTTATGAGTCAAATAAGTAGGGATATTGCGATCAGATATCATCCTTACGCTCCCATGTTGACTCACCTAGAGAGTGATGACCCTAAGTAACACGGACTAAACTAATAGTCTTGTTCTTGAGTATCTTTTCCCTCCGGTCCAAAATAGACACGGGCTTCTCCTCATACGAAAGGTTGGTACCAACAACCAATTCCGAATGGTCTAGGATATGGCTCGGGTTCGGGATGTACCATCGTAATTGGGACACATGGAATACATCATGCACCTCACTTAGTGACGACGGAAGAGCGAGATGATATGATACATCTCCTACTCGCTCCAGGATATCGAACGGCCCTATATACCTAGGACTAAGCTTTCCCCGTACGCCAAAGCGAATGACGCCACGGTTAGGCGAGATCCTAAGGAATACATGGTCGCCGATAGCAAACTCTAAGGGTCGCCGATGAGCATCGACCCAATGTCGCTGGCGATCTTGGGCAACTCGAAGATGATCCCTGACTTTTCTGACTACATCAACTGTCTGGGCAATCATTTCTGGACCGAGCATCTGTCTCTCTCCGACATCGTCCCATGCTAATGGGGATATGCACTTCCTGCCATACAGTGCCTCGAACGGGGCCATCTGGATGCTGGCCTGGAAACTGTTGTTGTACGAGAACTCCACCAGGTGCAGGTGATCTTCTCACGAACCACTGAAGTCAAGTGTACAAGATCTCAACATATCTTCAAGAGTCTGGATTGTGCGCTCCGACTGGCCATCTATCTGCGGATGGTAAGCCGAGCTAAACTGAAGGTGAGTCCCCAAACTCTCCTGCAAGCTACGCCAAAAGTGTGACATGAATCTTGAATCCCTGTCCGAGTAATGTTGACTGGCACACCGTGAAGCCTGACAATCTGCCTGAGCTATATCTCTGCTAACTGAGCCGTAGACTGCCCAACTCTGAATGGAAGAAAATGAGCCACCTTCGTGAGCCTGTCGACTATAAACCAAATAGCATCTCTACCAGCTGGGGATTTAGGCAATCCAGTCATAAAATCCATGGTCACATGTTCCCACTTCCATTCTGGAATCGGCAAAGGCTGAAGAAGTCCAGCGGGCCTCTGATGTTCAGTCTTAACCTGCTGACAAACCAAACACCGAGAGACAAACCGGGCTATCTTCCTCTTCATGCCATTCCACCAGAAATGCTGACGAATATCACGGTACATCTTCGTGCCACCGGGATGAATAGAATACTGTGAGCTGTGAGCTTCTGCCATGACCTCATGTCTGATATCTCCACTGGGTACATAAAGACGAGTGTTGTGCCGAAGTGTACCATCTTCATGAATGCACAACTCTGGCCTTCTTCCTGCCTCACATTCTGCTCTAAGTCGCTGAATCTTAGAATCTGTAGATTGTGCCATCCGGATCCTCTCAAATATGCTGGATTGAACCTGTAGACTGGCCATCAACGCCATGTTGGTAGGAAGAACCACTTCAATACCCATCTTCTGAAGATCTGCCAATAACTCTGGTTGTGCCGTTAGGAAGTAAACTCCGGCTCTCCTGCTCAACGCATCTGCTACAACGTCGGCCTTCCCTGGGTGATACTGCAAATCCACATCGTAGTCCACCAATAGCTCAAGCCATCTTCTCTACCGCATATTAAGGTCCTTCTGGGTGAAAACATACTTCAGGCTCTTGTGATCGGTAAATATCTCCACTCTGTCTCCGTACAAGTAATGCCGCCAAAGCTTCAGTGCAAACACTACTGCTGCCAGTTCCAAGTCGTGGGTTGGGTAATTTTTCTCATGATCACGAAGTTGACGTGATGCATAAGATATTACCTTCCCATGCTGTATCAAGACACACCCCAATCCTCTGCCTGAAGTGTCGCAATAAACTGTGAATCCTCCGGTCCCATCTGGAAGTGTGACAATGAGAGCCGTTATCAAACCTCGCTTCAACTTCTCAAAGGATTCATGACACTCTTCTGTCCAAGCAAACTGCACATCCTTGTGGGTCAACTGGGTCATCGGTGCCGAAATCCTCATAAAATCTGAAATGAACCGCCGGTAGTAGCCGGCCAATCCAAGGAAGCTGCGAACCTCTGCCACTGAACTAGGTACTGGCCATGACTCGATAGCCATAATTTTTTGGGGATCTACTTCTACTCCTCCTCGAGTAATGATGTGACCCAAGTACGAAATGCGATCGAGCCAGAACTCGTATTTACTGAACTTGGCGTACAACTGGTGCTCTCTAAGCGTCTGAAGGACGATTCTGAGATGCTGCTCGTGCTCTGCTTCGCTCTTGATGTAGACCAGGATATCATCTAGGAATACGATCACAAACTGATCCAAGTAAGGCATGAAAATGCGATTCATGAGGTCCATGAATACGGCTGACGCATTGGTTGCTCCGAATGGCATAACAAGAAACTCCCAATGTCCATACCTCGATCTAAACGCTGTCTTCGGGATGTCCTGTTCTCTGACTCTGATCTGGTGGTATCCTGACCGCAAGTCTATCTTCGAAAACACTAAAGCCCCTTTGAGTTGATCAAACAAGTCATCTATCCTCGGGAGAGGGTATCTGTTCTTGATTGTCATCGAGTTTAAGGTACGATAATCTACACATAGCCTGGACGTACCATCCTTCTTTTTCACAAGAAGCATCGGGGCTTCCCAAGGCGATCCACTTGCACGAATGAATCCCTTGGTCCTGAGTTCTTCAATCATCTTGTACAAAATCTCTAACTCTGAAGGCGCTATTCTGTAGACTCGCTATGATACTGGTGCTGTCCCTGGAATCAAGTCTATAGTGATCTCGATCTCCCGCTCTGGCGGCAACCCTGGAAGTTCCTCTGGGAAGATATCTGGGAATTCTTCAACTATCCTTGGTAACTGTACTGCTGCTACGGCCATCCGCAATACTAAAAAAGATGGCTCCACTGCGCCTCCGGAAAATGAGAACTCTGGCTCGCCTGGAATGCTAAAAACAACCATACCAATGTGGCAATCTATCCTAGCATACTGGTTCCTCAACCAATCCATGCCTAAGACTACATCATAGTCTGCCATAGAAAATTCTATAAATCTAGTGGAGAACTCTCTACCGCTAACCATGATCCGACACAAGAAAAACACTCGATCTACTCCCACAAGACCATTACCAGTAAGTATATTAAGCCTCACTGATAATGACTCGGGCTCCAATCCTATCCGTGTCGCAAATCGTGCAGACATGAATGAATGCAATGCACCAGAATCAAATAATAACGATGCTGGAAAGGAGTTGACGAGAATAGTACCTGTTACTACCTCACCTGGTACAACTTCTTCTTCCATAGTCATCATCATGGCCTGACCCTGTCCTCTAGCTGTGGGTCCCCTCTGCTGGAAACCTATCTGCCTACTCTGCACTTAAGCCTGGGTATACTGCTGCTGGTTCTGCTGATAAAATGCCTGGGCCTGAGGCAACAAGGGACTCGGGTGCTGCTGCTGCATAGGTGCTGGTCCCCTAACCGATGGGCTGGTTAGGTTGGAAGAGGATGAACTACCCCTATTCGGGCAGGCTCCTATCTTGTGATCTGTCGCTCCACAAGCCAGGCATAATCCCTGCACCCTACGATAATCTTCCACCACGTGCCCTGGCTTCCCCCAATGTGAACATCCCATTACGGAAGTCTACTTCTGCTTCTGCTGCTACGGGTACGTCGGGGTTGAATGCTGAACCGACGTTACTGAGGCCGCCCGCCTCGGAGTTCCAATGGTCAAACTTCTAGCTGCCGGGGCTGGAGCTGATGATTGTTGTATCTGACTGTGGGACCGCTTTCTACCTCCAGCCCTATCCACAATCCTCTGGGAGGTGTACTCGTGCCTCCTAGCTACCCTCAATACTGCATCAAATGTCTGGTGCTCAAACTGCTCAACTGCCAACAAGATCTCCAAATGCAGCCCATGCTGGAACTGCTGGGCCCTATCAAACTTGGTCGCCACCAAGGTGGGGGCAAACCTACTGAGTCTAGAAAACTCAGATGCATAACCGTCGACCGTTCTGCCTCCTTACTTTAAGTTGGTAAACCTCGTCTGTAGGTCGTACCGAGCTACAGCATCGAAATACTTCGTCTGAAATCTTTCTCTAAATACTGTCCAAGGAATGGGTGCCACTAATCCCATGGCTTGTGCCGTCCACCAACTGCGAGCTAAGTCCAGCAACTGTAGGCATACCACCGCCACCTTCTCATTCTCAGGTGTCCTTGCTGCTTCCAGAACCACCTCGGTATCCTGAAGCCAAGCGTCCGCGACAATCGCATCTTCGCTGCCGTCGAAGAATGGAGGGTTCAAGCGCTTGAAGCTGTTGGCCGCGCTGTTCCCTGGATGACCGCCTCTGGTCAAAGCATCTGCCACTACCTAGTGCAAGGCGTCTCCTCTACGATCCTGGAAAGCTATCAACGTCCTGATGAGACCTACCAAGGTGCCATCGTCAGGCTTTGCAGGCTGGACGGGCCGAACTGGGGGCTCTCCTCCGGGAGGTACAACTCTGGAGGCTACTCCAGAATGTTGGGCTTGATCTCTGGGTTGCTGGTCCACAGGAAGTGCTCCACCTTGCTGATTGGTAGGGTCAGGTACAGTGCCGCTGAAGAAGACGACACAGGAAAAACAATAAGGAAGGACCAGGACAGATCAATGATACAAACACATGATTAGGGCAAAAATCCAGAGATTCAGAGGATATGAATTGGAGATCAAAGACGAGTACTGATTGAGACATCTATCCGGTAAACCCTCACATATCTTGAATGCCATGACCTGCATGGGCCACCACTTAAACCATGTGACGCCCCAGAACCAGAATACTGGAGAGCAGGGGCGTACATAGCCAGCTACGTATATCGAAACGAAATTCATCTCGCTATACGGTCACGGCTGTCAAGATATGAGGGTTTACTACAAGCCAACGGTCTCCTGAGGTCAAGCCTATTGTCTCAATCTCCAACAAATAATATAATTACAAGATGTTAGACCACCAAATATACAATAAAAGGCGTCCCAAATATTACATATTCAGTTGATCATGAAGCTAGTCATACAAAATGCGAGGACTAGCAAGAGTTTAGCCATACATGATCAACCCTAGGATTTGTTAATCATGTTTACAGCCCGTAGGCAGACAGTAAGTAAATATGTATCGAGCTAACAGGTGCTCGTCGGCTAAATGCCTCAAAGAATAATTTTATAATAGAGTGAGCGAAACAAAATAGAAAACCCACTCGTAGCCCGAGTTCCTTCTAGTCGCCACCATCGGGTTGGAGGTTCGGTAGATCCTCGGGTGCTGCTCTAAAATTTGGCTACACAAAACCAGCTGGGTTAAACCCCAGAAAGAGCAAGTGCCACAAAGGAGGCCACAAAATAAGAACAAAAGCCAGCATATTAGAACATAAGAAAATGGACGAAAGTACTAGTAAATAAGAGTACAACAAGACAGTGGAACCATTCCGGAAGCCAGGTTACAACCCGTAAACCAAACAAGGACCGGGGTCGTAACCCTTCGCCTGAATAGCACATTGTCTCTACCCATTTATTGTTAAAGATAAGTAAAACAATCATGTTCAGGAGTACCAGGTACTGGGACTAGACGAGACTTAGACAATGCTGGACACCATCCATTCACAAGTGGCCAAGCAAATACTACGGCTTACTACTTAACTAACTAGGGTTATCACAAGCCTAGTTACTAACAAGATACAGACGAGAAATACCCAGTCCCAAGCCATGCAGAGTATCCAGTTATCCTTCCGCGGGTTGAGAGTAAGATTGGGTACATCGCCCTGGAGACGATATACCCTTAGGTGACTTAGAGGGTGCAATACATGACAGTGTGCTGGAAATGTGCTCTACTCGTCGATAAGCTACAAGTCCATTAAAGCGCCCAGATAACGAGATTGCTTGTGACTGAAAATTCTCCATGTTCTAGTTTGATCTAATCATTAGCCTAATCCATATTTAGTGCGAATACCTGGCCGTGGTACCCAGGGAGTCACGTCCTAGGCATGATACAAGACAAGACAAGTAGATTTGCACAAGCAACAAAAAAGAACGCCCACGGTGTCAGGGGCAAGTCAGGTTCTGTTAAGCTAGCTGTCGCAACAGCATCGAGTTATCAGGTTATCAAGTCAAGTCAAGTCAGGAGTGCGCCACGGCGGGCCACTATCAAGTTATCAAGTAAATCAAGTTACAAGTTGCGGGTTACAAGTTTTTATCTCAGGTTATGGCCAGGATCAAGAAAGCTAGCCATAAGTCAATTCCTAGAAAATTCGTGTCAAGACGTGTCGGGTCAAGCCAAGTCGTGTTGTGGGCAAGAAATCTCGGAAAACACAAATCAACAAGAGAAGGCAAAGACCAAGGGAAAACCAAGGGACACCATGGCATAAGGTGTGCTAGGTCAAGAGGCATCCTAAAGGGCACCGGAAAAGGGCTCGGGCTAGGGGGCGCTGGGGCGCTGCCACTAGGGTGCGCAGGGGGCGCTGCCACTAGGGAGCGCAGGGGCGCAGCCGCTAGGGCGCGCAGGGGGAGCAGCCACTAGGGTGCACAGGGGGCGCAGCCACTAGGGTACGCAGGGGACACAACCACTAGGGTACGCAGGGGCGCAGCCGCTAGGGCGCAGCCACTAGGGTGCGCAGGGGCGCAGACGCTAGGGCGCGCAGACGGGCGGGTCAGCAGAGCGCGCAAGGGATCGCGGGAGCAAACTGCGCGGGGGCGCGGCAGGTCGGGCGTGCTAAGAGTGCAGGCGGGGATGACGCGCGCGCAAGAGCGCAGCACGCGGGGGCGGCGTGCGCAGAACGTGGCCAGCGCGGGGCTAGGCGTGCGCAAGGCGGTTGGCTGGGCAGCGTGCAAGGTACGCCAGTACAGGACGAGCACGCGCGCAAGGGCGCGACACAAGGCGGGTGGCTGGACAGTGCGCAAGGCGCGCCAGCGCAGGACGAGCGCACGCACAAGGGCACGACACAAAGCGGGTGGCAGGGCAGCGCGTAAGGCGCGCCAGCGCAGGACGAGCGCGCGCGCAAGACGGGTGGCTGGGCAGCGCGCAAAGCACGCCAACACAGGACGAGCGCGCGCGCAAGGGTGCAGCGCGAGGCGGGCCAGCAGGGAGGGTCTTCTTCTTCTCCATTGTTAAGAAGGAGCTCCAATGGGTTCCAAAATTTCAAAATACCACAACTTGGCCATAACAACTCCAAATCCAGATTTTTAAAGTTCTATCTTGGGTGAAATTTGATTCTCCCCAACATAGGAACATCAAAACCCACAAAAATCCAACTTAAATAGATCAAAACCATGTAAATCCGAAAAATAGGGGAAACTTAGATCTATGGAAATCCATAGACCAAAATCAAAAATGACAAGTTCTAATGTTGTTTCTAGAGGGCTAATCTATCTAATGGACAAATCAAAATGGGTTCTTGTTTTATGGCAAGGTGCACTTGCCTATTGGTGGGGTGTTGTGTGGAAGAAGGAAGAAGATGATTGAAAATTAATGGAAGAGTAATAAGGAGAGAGAATGTTAGGTGGGGATTTAATGAGGGTGGTTGTGGTGGAATGAGGGTGGAGTATAGGTTAAAGTGTTTTATTGGTTTAAAATCAAACCAAGCCAAACCAACCAACTAAAATCGAGCTGAGCCGAAACCCAAAATTCCACAAGTCGAGAAAATAAAAATACATGGCAAAATCCAACTACGAGTATTAATACGAAATACGAAAAACAGGGGTGGCACTCCAGCCCGACTCGAGTACGTATAAGCTGTCAAGAGCATGGTAAACTACCAATTCATGGCAAGACAAAACTATATCTCAAATCCACAATAAGTGTACGAAACATGAATGAACACTATGGGTCGTGGTCTGCAGCCTACTAGCATATATGTCCGATAAGACTCTGAAGAAAGTAACATGAGTCTAAAAACTGAATCAAGAAACATGATATCTCATGATAAGGTATGAAAGTACGAGTGGAGAATAAACGTAATAACGATACCTGAATCCCGCAAGCGTATCATCACATATGTCATCCAGAACTACTAGCTAAGTCCATACAATCACTAAACCTCATGATATCAGGTCCTCAGGGAACATAGCAAGATACATAAAAATATACCTATCTAGCAGTTTAATTATGCAATAAAATATAAACATGATATAAACAGAAAAATAGACAGAATTATGACGACTGTCTACTGACATGATGACTACTAACAAGTGGTTATAGACAAGTGACTACTGAAAGAATGATCATAAACACGGGAACAAGAATTACTATGCATAAATGAACTGCTGGATGAGAACAAGAGAAAACATGTCACGAGATCAATGGATACTCAAACCCTCGCCCCTGGTGTGGACTCGCAGGTTTGAAACAGCTACTAACCCTTGCCCCTAGTGTGGACTCACAGGCTAGCATCAAGAATCACCCTCGCCCCTAGTGTGGACTCGCAGGTTAGCTTCACGAATACAAGGTACAACAGTTCCGTTATGACTTACTCCTCCTATGATACGATACGAGAGAGAACCAATCCGGTAGAACCACGACATCCAGTCAAGCACGATAACGATATGAGAACACGACTAATAAACCAGTAAACACTGTCTAAGGTAAAACATGCAAATCAAGAGAATTGAAATAACTAATTGATAACATATAAAGAGCTAGGGACTAAATAAGCATGTAAATCATGAACAACTACAGAACTAACTGATAATATATATAAAGTAAAGGAACTGTAAGCATGAGTAATAAACTGTAGAGGGAGGCAAGGTATATTGCCTGGAGGTTGCACGCAGATCCAACAAAATATAATCAACTGCTAAGCCATAAAGTTCAAATCTTACAACTGTCTCCGAAAGCACGAAGTTGGGGCGCTGTAGCACCCAGTTTCTAAAATGAGGGTAATTTTAAATTTTTTTAATTATAATTATTTAATAATGATATTTAAACCATATTATGATTTTTGGTGATTTTTAGTTAATTAAAACTATTTTCTAAGTAACGACTTATGACTTGTGATTTTACTGGTATAACCCTAGTGTAAACTCTAGAGATTTCATAACCTAGAGACTACCATGATCAAGTAAGCCTAAACAAGTGATTAGGATACCATTTTAGGGCTTTTTAGCCTAAAGGGTATTTTAGTAATTTTCTAGGATTTATTTGGAAATATATGTATTATGTGATTTAATATTATTTAATTATTGTTAAGTACCATGATTAGTCCCTAACCTAGTTTACCCTAATCTAGAGATTAGTCACTAACCTAGGAGGCTAATGTTAGATATTAGCTTTATGTGTAAATATCTAGGTTTGATAATATCTAGATATTTTACTTTTAGATATTTCCTAGAAACCTAAATATCTATCTACTTGGTCCAAGACTTAGAAGCTAAGTTAGCAAGGTGGAAAGGAGCCCTAAATATCTACCCTACCCCCCATGGCAGCCAACCCTACCCCCATCCTATATAAACCCCCCCTTTCATTCAAGCCTCTTTCCATTACACTAAAAACCTAATTTCTCTACAACTTCACACCCTCACCACTTAATCATTTCAACTCCAAATTGAGCCTAGTTTCTTGCATTAGACTCCCCTAAACTAGAGGATACCAATTGTGGCTTGCTAGTAGGGAATTGTGGAGCTTTGGACATTGGGAGTTGAAGGAGGATTTCATTCAAATAGGCCTATTATTGAGGATTTTGCATTCATAGGTAACATGCCCTAAAACCCATTAATATTGTGTTTTCTCTTCATAGTTCTATGCATCTAGGTACCATGGAACTGTAGGTCAAGTTTAGTAGGAAGTAGGTTCGATTTGGTGTCCGTATCGGACACATGTCTGTGTCTTAATTGCAGTGTTTGGTGAAATACCACTTAGGAACAAAAGTTATTATTTTCTAAAACAAATTATATTTTTGGGTAGCCCTAGACATGTAGGACACAACCCTAGTGGACTGAGCACGTTATCGTGTCGTGTCCGTATCCAAAATGGACACGAACACGCTGTGCGTACACTGTGCACTGTGTCATGCTACCCGACCCCCTTTTCTCCCTCACCTGGACACGTGGACACGTGAAACTTGACACAAACCTAGGGGCAATGTCTGATAAGACATCCCCAAAGTTTTGTGTCAAGTTATGTCGTGTTGAGTGAGAAATTCGACACGCACTGACCACACACTACACTGCACGAACACATTTTTCCTCACTAACACGTGAGTCATGTCGACTCTGGATACGTCGTGGACACCTCGTTGTGACACGAGTGTGTAGCCCAACATGTGGGCTACACGTGGACATGACCACGTGGCCCTACGTGGCGTGTGTCGTGTCCACGAGACACGTGCACCGCCGTACGACGCAGTGTAAACAACGTGTATCAGTCGAAAAAACCCGACTGATACGGGCCTCGTGTCGACACTGTGTGACACTTGGACACGAGGCAGACACTGGGACACCTAGTCTGACCCTAGGCGAACCTAGACACGTGACCACGAGACACGAGGACACGTGTGCTGTGTCCTACACTTGTGTGCATCTCTGCACGATGCTGTGACACAGTGCACAGTGCACTGTATTTACCCGATTGGGATTTTTTATTCCTGGACACGCTGTGTCGTGTCGTAGTGGACTTCCATGGACACACACGACACGTACACGTGTGGGGCACAATTACCAACCACCACTTTGGCGTCTTAGCTAGGTTTTGTGTCGATTTCGGGTTTATACCAATGTTCAGAAATAAACAGTGAATCCTGGGTTTAAATTCAGTATTTATTTTGAATTTTGAATCGATTTCTATGTATATATATATGTATATTTGTGTGTATATATACTGTATATATATGTATATAAGTATTGTGTGTGTATGTGAGTATGTGAGTGTGTATATGTATGTATATATGTAGATATGTGTGTGTATATAAATAGGTATATGTATGTATTGTGTGTGTGTGTGTGTGGTTCTCAGTTTTCTGAGAACAGAAACCCCCCTCCTTCACAGTGACACACACCACTGCCTCACCATCTCTCACTCTCTCTCTACCTATATATGTATGTATGTTATATATGTGTATATATATATATGTTATGTATATATAGTGGTATATATATATATATATATATATGTTATATATATATAAGGGTATTATATATATATATATATATATATATATATATATATATATATATATATATATATATATATATATATATATTATGGTATTATATATATAGTTGACTATATATAGATATGTATATATATATGACTTTATATAGGTTTTTATGGAAACCTGTATGAAATTAGCCTATGGTCTAAGTTACTAGACTATGGCCATTAAGGGCTAACCCTAATTGACCCAATTGACCTAGAATTGACTAGGATTAACCTAAAATGACTAGTTTAACTAGTTTGACTAAGACCCTAACTAGTCTGGCCATGTTTGACCTAACTTGACTAGTAGACCTAGTTGACTAGATAATTGACCATTCTTGACCAAAGTCAACTATACGTCAACCATGACCTAATTGACCTAGAGATGGCTTGGATGAACATAGAAGGACTTGTTGACTAAGATTTGACTAAACCCTAGGCTATTAACTAGTTGGTTTAGGTTTTACCTATATATGAATATATTTTTGTGACTAGGATTTATGTAGATAGTCCTATGTAGATTAAGATATGTATGGGGTTAAGTGAGATAATTAGGAGTTGTGTCATGAATTGGGTTAGCCCTATGGAGTTGACTTAGATTGTTAATGGTTGACCCTTAACCTAATGACCTTGTGACTAGTCTATGTTGACCAAAACCTTAGTTAGTCTAAGTTTGACCTAGATTTGACTAACCTTAACTAGTTTGACATTGGTTGACCAAATTTTGACTAGTTTGACCTAGTTTGACTTTTAGAGTTGACTTTTGACCAGATTGACCTAGAATCATGTAGTATGCATTGTATACTCTAATTTTACCATTGTGGATATATTGTGACCTTTTTTACTCTAAATAGGACTCTGTGACACCAGTTCGGACATCTATTCATATCAGTCATACAGGGTGACAGGTGAGTATATTCTCTGATCTTTTCATACTTGTTAGGATTTATATTCTTGCTCTAGATTACTTTACATGATGCTGTCACGTTATCATCACGGATTGGTACTATATGGATCTTGTCATGCGATGTTATCCCCCTCGGGGTGCATCAAATACAGTTGTTATGTGCTTTTCACGAACATCTTATATTTTATGTACACCGCTTTCATGTATACTCTTGTGCAATCTTGTACTCTCATGATCACGTGAGCAAATATGATAAAAACCTCTTGTGCAAGGTAACGTAACTTGACTGGATCCTTGTGTATTGATTGGGGAGGGTGAGTAGGGAATGGTTATATGATCAAAATTCCATCTTGTGCAATCTTGTGAAATCTTGTATATGTCCTAACCCGTTTATATAACCATATCATGCTCTAAATCACAGGTTACCTACAGTCCTTACTTATCATATATAGATATTTCCAGTTATCAAATCTCTCTTATTTTTATATATAATTCTTTACAGTCCATGTATCTTACTCTATGCATGCTTTATATTTCCCAACATGATATGAACTGCGTGAGATGTATTGTGCTCGTTCCTGTCCTGACTGGACCTATTAAAAATATTACAGATGATGATGGTGACTGTCCTACCTTCTATGGGACACATGAGGGTGACCTTCAGGAGCCTGAGGAGCATCTAGCTCAGTAGAGGGTGCCTAGTCTAGTCTACTGTTTATAGTTTTCATTTTGTATCGGATTGTTCCGATTGTTAGTTATGACTTAGTTACATTTCAGGTCTTGTACTTATTTGTTTTGGACATCTACTTTGTGTGGTGTAATAACTCTTTTTATATTCAGTTCCTTTCTTTTATCTGATTTCATATCATGTTCTATCTTTCTTAGACTTGTGTTTGAGATATAGAGTTGAGATGTTATGTTATACCTCCGTGCGGAGATGACAGGTTATATATCTTATTGTTAGATGTTAGATATTATAGATGACCTATACAGCGTTCTACCGCCGACACTGCGACGTAGGCTGGACGTACCCATGTTCTTGTGCCCCTAATCAGGGTGCGGGTCGTGACAGGCTCGAGGACTACTATTGCCTTTACTGCTTCCGTGGCTGTTGTTCGGGTTGTGCGCTACCGCGGCCCGGGCCGGTGTCCGACGACTGTGTCGCGACGGGGAGGCTCGCCTGGGTGTTGGTGTTAGGAGTTAGGGTTTTCTCGTCACAATCCCTCGATCTCGATATATATGCAATGGAGTTCAACAGCTTCGGCTTACAGGCTCAGGTCAGGGGAGGAAACTTTGGTTTGGGCCGGCCTGGGATGGGCTTTGGCTGTGGGCCTGGGCTCAATTGGGCTTGGGCTCAGCTGGGCTTGGTAGTTTCATGTTATCATTTGTACATATATATATATGATTATACATAGCAGCTATATATATATATATATATATATATATATATATATATATATATATATATATATATATATATATATATATATAAGGGGCTATATATATATATATATATATATATATATATATATATATATATATATATATATATATATATATATATATATATATATATATATATATATATATATATATATATATGCTTATACATAACATGTATATATATAGACTTATTTATATAATATTAGTATATTTATATATCTTACTTATGAAATACTAACCATTTAATTACTTAAGTACACGAAATAAATACACACAAAATGATTAATACATATATTTCATCTAATCAAATAAACACAGACAATATATATTCATACGTATACTGTTCTAGTCAAAGGTCCCACAAATCTAAAATGATATTTCAAGTATACGTATTATTTCGAGAATAACAAATATATAAAATATAAATATAACTTTAATAGCAATAATATATATTATTTAACCAATATTTATAATTAGTCATTGATCATTAAAATAAAACACACATATACATGCAGTATATCTATGTGGCCATCTTGGTCGCACTAATGGTCTACATGGATTAGGCTCGGTTCGAGTCTAATTCGGACTAGCTGAGTACAACCGGGTCTTCTGCAAGTCAGTAAATTAATTAATAAATAATTTAAACATCTATAGAGGTTAAGTCACAACTTGGCCTGGTTTTCCTAGTTAGGACACACTTATGGCTGGATCTTCCCTGGTATGGCTAATACACTGGTCAAGGCACACAACCATGCTATTCGTCCATGATTCCTAGTCATCTTGTACTTCAAAACTCAACCATGGCTAAAGTCATCTACCATAATAATTAACTAAATAATTATTTATAACCATCTAAAAATTACTATTTAAATCAAATAAATAATAAAAATAATATTTCAAAAATTTTCGGGAAGGGGAGCTACAGAGTCGCAGAAGGGACAAAAGTAGGGGTCCAGGTGGTGGCAGAGACAAGAGCAGAGGGAAGTTCAAGGGTCGGTACGAGGCCTCAGAGTGTTACCATTGTGGCAAGAAGGGCCACATTAAATAGAATTGTTTCGCTTAGAAAAGAGAGAAGAAGGGCGACAAGGGGAAGCAAGATGAGAACACTACATCGGCGGCTTCGATACATGGAGGCGATGTGATCATCGTAGGTGATGAGGTTATTAAAAATCTCGCCTGCGATGACAATTCTTTGCTGGTGGACTCAGGGTCTTCAGCGCACGTATCTCATAACATGGCACTATTTGCCACTTACACGATATATGAATGTGGAGTATTGAAGATGGGCAATATAGATGTGTTAAAGACGGTTTCCATTGAAGATGTGCATTTGAGGACGAAGACGAGTGCGGTTCTTGTTCTCAAAGATGTTCATCATGTCCCTGATATTCGTTTCAACCTGTTGTCGGTTGGAAGTTGGATGACGAGGGATTCTTCAGTCTCTTCAGGAATAGTCAGTGGAAGCTTTCTAGAGGTTCGATAGTGATTGCCAGAGGAAGCAAGAAGTTTGGTCTCTACTATATGGAGAAAAGCACACATGGGGCACATGAGGTGAACTCAGTTTCTGACGCGTTGTGAGAACCCTGAATTTCGGGTTGATTTTTTTAAAATTTTTCTGATTGATTTAGTTTAATAAATAATTATTCTGTTTATTTATCCTTAAGTGTACTTTCCCGTGCCATTGATATTTGGAGTGTTAGGGATGTTCAACTCTGGAAACCTTCTTCACGAGTTTTATAGTGGACAAGATTACCTTCATGATGGTATATAGTGTCCCATCCAAACTTGTTTCCTTATACTCTTTTTGCTTCGCACAACTCTGGGTCGATTTTGACCATTTGATTATTAATTATTTTTCCCACTCTTTTCCTTGATCATTATTAGCACGTTACCGTGACTTTTGAATTGGGAGCACCAGACCAGTCATTCTCTTGAAACCAACTCATCATGCATGATCTACTCGTGATGCTCTTCACCTACGATCTTCGTGTCCCACTCAGACACACCATTTTGTGCTCCATTTGCTTTACACAACTTTTCTGACACGTGATCCGATCTTATTTTACCCCACGGTGTCGCATTCATTTTCCAACTTGATTTGTGGGTACCCTGTCGACCAAAATCTATCAACCCTAAATATGGACATGGCCCACTTTGAGCCTACTACCCGCACGACACTTGTGTCCCATTTATTGGAATCCCCATGTGCTACTTATTTGCCCATGATCATCAACACCTATTTTTATTCGATTTTTGTACAATGTCCGGTTTTGATCCAACCCGGCTTGACTGAACCTAGCCCCAACTCCATGTTACTCTCTATCACCATCACCCTCAGCCTCATTACCCTTAAAAAATATTAATACTCTTTCTACCTATTTTTAATAATTATTGGAATTTTTGTTGAATTAAATCCCTTGGAATGACCTATTATTTTAGCTATATTAATCCTAGCCATTGATCCTCATAATAAATCCTCACCATCTGTCACTTCCCGTTCCCAGAATGCATATTTTTATACATGTACAACTCATGTATATTTATTTAGTATTTATCATGTATTATCCTGTATTTAAATTCCTTTAATTTTATGTTAATTAATTATCTGTATTTTATTCCCTGTAATTTTATTTTCTGCTGTTATTTTCTGTTTTTAGTCTCTCTACTTTGCTTTCGGGTTGGCCTTGGTTGGACCCGTTTAAACCCGACCCTATAACCCCCACCTACCACCATCCTTCCTATTTAAGCTTCCATCCCCTTCTCTCTCTCATTCTTCACCATTACTTCTTCTTCTTCCTCATCACTCTCTCCACCAACAACAGCAGGCAAGTGCAAATCTTGCTTCTTGCTTGGAGAACCATTTTTATGGTTCATTTCTCTTCCTCTCATGATTCTGAGAGAGTTTACTACTTAGCATTTTTGATTTCTTTGGCTGGTTTCTCCTAAATCTGAGTTGTTGTATTCACGGCTGTTCATGGATTTTGATCTCCCAACTTAGCGTGAGTTTTTAGTCACGCTCATGTTCTTACATGTTAGCGTGGATTTTCAGTCACGTACACGTCTTTACTTGTGCGTGCGTGGATTTTTAGTCACGCACACGTTCTTACGTGTCTGCGTGGATTTTTAGTCACGGACACGTTCTTACGTGTCTGCGTGGATTTTTAGTTACGCATACGTTCTTACGTGTCTGCGTGGATTTTCAGTCACACACACGTCTTTACGTGTTAGCGTAAATTTTAGTCACGCTCACGCCCTTACATGCCAGCGTGAATTTTGAGTTACGCTCACGTCTTGCGTGCGTGCGTGAATTTCTTGTCACACTTTTCACGCTCACTTGTGCGTGCGTGAATTTCTTATCATTCTTCACGCTCACTTATGAGTGCGTGAATTTTCCTTCACGTTTATACTGTGCGTGCCAACGTAAACCATTTTTCACGCTCACGCTGCTTACACGCTCACTCCAACCTGCTAGACTTGGCGTGACTTTTTGGCCTTAGCTTAGACTTGTTGGCGTGACTTTCTAACCAGGGTGTTTTCTATTTGCTCTATAACTTATTCATTTAATGATGGTATGATAATTCTTCTATTGTATCCTTAAGCCTTTTGGCATGGACTTGATAAATCATGATATGTTAATATTGTTAATACAGAGTGTTATATGGAATGCGCCTTGAGTCCTGATTGATCCATAGATACCCAGTATGACTGGAACTTAACCCTGAGAGTTATAGACTCGACCCCATGTAATACTAATTGGCTTTCATGCCTTGATACCATTGATAATAATGGTTATCTTGACTAAATTGATCATGCGTTCCTAGTTGGAACTAAGAGACTGGCTAGTCGTCTTATTAAAAGAATGAGACACGTTCATGTAATGAACTATTGCAATCGATTAGCCGATCCCGAATATTGACATGCAGGCACATACAGGCTTCAAATTATTTATTTATTTATTTAGTTATTTATTTATCTTACAAAAACAGCATGTGTACTTTATGGTCAAGGCATGATTACTCCGTGGTTAGATTTGATTGTTGCATCATGCTATGTAAGACCTACAACCTAGCCGCACGGGTACCGTTATAGAGTTGCGCATATCGTACCCCGTACGAAAGTACTCATTTGAATAACCATGATCCACGACATGGAACTTCACTCAACGTAGAGACCATTAAGTCAAATAAAATAATGATGGCATGGAGAGAAAGGATTCCCGAGTTTTTACATGGCAGCCCTCTTTGGGACTATTAAAGTGCCCGACAGGCCGGCTGGTTCCCACAGATACCGTAAATCTGTCACACGGGCAGGGAACGGTATCTGCTTATATTATTGTACATGCTATATTAACGGCGGGCGTCCTGCTGGGACTCGTCTAATTACATGATCGGCGCAATTGATTGATTGGATAGACTAGCCTTGCTCGTACATAGTAAGAACTGAGAAATCCCTATTTGCATAATTCCAGGATAACTTGGAACTCACAATAGCAAGCCGTAGTAGTTAATTGGCCGTTCAAGATGATTTGTTTATGTACTGTACTTACTCTGTTGCCTAACTGAGATGATCAGAATATCAGGACATGACGGGCCAACTTCTGTCCTTGTTTGGTTGGGAGGTTGGTTCGAAGTGTCGTGATGTTATGTGAATCCTAGTAGATAGCAGAGATCTATTATCATATTCTCTTATTACTGGTTTAATCCTTTATATCGTGCTCCCTTGTGGTACTTACTATTAGAGGTCTAACCTCTCTGGTTTTGCATGGCCAGATTTAGAGCCGTTCCCCAAGGATCCAGCTTACTTCTACCTCCAAGATGGTCAATACTAGAGGGATGATCGCAGGAGGACTCGAGTGGGTTTCCTTACTTCACCGCTCGTTTTGTTATTTACTTCATACTTAGCCGTTTGGCACCGACATGTTAGTCGGATTGTCTTGCTCTTACTTTTACATAATTGTAACTAAAGTCAGACTGCAGCTGATAATAATTGTGTATATGTTACTATACCATCTGGCTATGTTTTGTAAAGCCAGATCTCAAGAACATTTTGACTAAGCGTTTGGGACGCCTTACTGCTTTATCTTACATGTTCTCTATTTCTGTTTCTTGTTTTGAATGATTGAGACAATAGATGTGAAGTGACCATAGTAAGACTTTCATGTAGTATGCACCCCTTCGTCTGGTTTGACAGCATTGATCGTATTATACGGTATTTATCTACCCGTAATACGTAGCTGGCTGAGTCATTCCCCCGCTCTCCAGTATTCTGGTTCTGGGGCGTGACACCATCAATTTTCCTCCAACCCCATAGCAGCCAACAACACTCTTCCTCACACACTCAGCCGGCCCTAAAATCTAGGAGGATTAATTCTCATCTCTCTCTCATCAATTATTATTCTCTCTCTCTCATTTTTTTAAAATTTTTCCAACACAACTTCTCACAGCCACCATCACTACACTCAACAGCAACCACTCTTCTTGGCCAAGCCCGAGCTCTCCCCAGCCGAACCCCTGGCCGGAGCTCTGCCGTGGCCTGGCCGTCGGCCACCTCCATCCAGCCTCCTCCATCTTCTTCTTCCTCATCCTCCTTAGTCATCACAACCACCACCACCATGGCTCACCCGACCACCATCACCATGGCTCACCCGACCACCATCACCACCGTGACCACCACCACGTCCGTCGTGCCTCCGTCGGGCCAGGCGCACCGCGCAATGCTGCAACTAGTGGCAGTAGCAGCTACAACACGACAGCCGCGCTCCCCTTGGCCGTGCGCGCACATGCGGTGCAGCGCCGCCGCCGGCCGCACACCGGCGTGGCTGACCCCCAAACGGGTGCGCCCCACCCCGGCGAACTCTTCCCTGGTGGCCACCGTCCTCCGGGACGCGTCGTTGAGGCGATTCGTGCATTTCGCACGAAGTTCCGTCGTGACACGCACGGGAACGATCCAGATTTTGCGTTCCATCGCAGCGACTTCGCATACATTTTTCCAAGAATCCGACCGTTGGATCGGCGATTTCTTTGCTCCGTCGCAATCTCGGTATATCTACCTTCACTCCTGTAAATTTTCGTCCGTTGATTTTATCGTTTGATACATCAAAACCGGCCACCAAGTTGACCATTTAAATTGTATTAATTTTGGACAGTTTTGCAGGGTCAACTTCGTCAGCTTGTACCTCCTCCATAGCAACTCCGTTTGGCGTACTACCAGTTTTTGTGCGAAGCTGGTATAACCCTCTTGCTATCCCTCCAGTTTCGTTTCATTATGAGCTTGTTTGATTGGTTGAATTCGACGCCAAAGTTGGTCGTCCGAATTCGTAATTTCCAACTTGTAAAATTCTATTTTTAAATACGGGACTCCAGATTTTATTTCTGACACCACCATTAGACTTGTGGCGTTGTTCTAGCATGTTTTCATATAAAATTTGTTAGATTTGGAGGACGTGGGCCCTGGCACATTTTTTGGTGCAAAGTGGGTCCTACAGTCCGGGTCAACGGGACTTTTTGACGCCGGCTCATCGGAATCTAATTTTGGATATACCGTTGAGTTCGTATCGTCATGTGAACTCGTTGACATATAATTTGCTAGGTTTTGGTGGACATTGGATTCGGCACGCATTTCGGTGCAAGTCGGACACCAATATCCGGGTCAACAGGTCATTTTGAGATCGGCTCATCGGAATCTAATTCCGAATATAACGTTGAGTTCGTACCGTCATTCTAGACTTGTTGACATTTAGTTTGTTGAGTTTTGAGAACATTGGCTGGCACGTATTTTCGTGCAAACCGGAGTTCTAAGTTCTGGTCAACGGACCAAATTGAGATCGGGTCAACGGAATCCAATTCTGAAGATACCATTGGGTTCGTATCGTCATTCTGGTTTCATGGACATATAATTTGTTATATTTTATAGACTTATTTTCTTGCACGTTTTTCGGTACAAAACGGCTCCGGCACGGATACCGTTTTGACACGAAATTACCTTTTTGCCCTTATATCCAAATTGGACCGATGGGTAGGCTATCCTAGCTAATTTGACCATTCTGGACTCGTTGGCGATGTTTATTTCATCATCCGACAATGTTTGTTGATAATTTCTCTGAGTTTAACCTTTTTATAATTTATTAACAATTAATTCTTATAATATTCATATTTCAGGATTAGTACAACGAAACTGAGATCAGTCATTTCCAGTGATCTCACATCGCTAAAATTGGCAAGATGGACACGTGGATCACTATAATAAGATTATCAACTTTACCGATAATCTTCTTATCTCGATTTGCGTGACATAATTTTCGACGTACGAATAACGAAGTACACTTGATATCTTTAATAATTAGATTAGAATTGACCATATTTGACCAGAGTTGACCAGTTGACCAAAAGTCAACTGTAAGTCAACACTTGACCTAGTTTGACTAGATTGTTGACCTAAGTTGACCTAGAGTTGTTTTGACTTAGAAGAACCTAGGATAATATAAGTTGCTAGTAGAGATTCATTTATTACAACTTGAACACCTTGTAACCTGTGTTGCTTTATTAGGACTTTGTGGCTTCAGTTGGACCCCCTATACTTATCAGCTGTTCAGGTTATCAGGCGAGTACATTCTCTGATCATTTCATATCATGTTTAGGATTATATTTTCTGCTTTAGACTATCTTACTTGATGCTGACACGTTGGTAACACGGATTGGTACTATATGGATCCCTTCATGAGATGTTATCCCTCTCGGGAGCATCAGATACTTTTGTCCTGTATGTTTTACTTACATCATGTATCTCATGCTTCTATTATCATGAATCTTCAGAAATCAGCTAGTGACTCATGTACCCTCATGATCACCGAGCCTTCACGAATCAATTCATGAATCACCCTTTATGGGCAACGTAGTATAATCATGAATCTTAACGTAACTTGAATGGATCTTTGTGTATTGATTGGGGATGGGGGAGTATAAATGAACATGCGAATAAATCCAAGTAGTGTAATCATGAATCAATTCCAAGTAGTGTAATCATGAATCAGTCCTTAGCCATTCACATGTTTATCTAGTACTCTGAATCACTAGCACTGTCTCTCCTTATATATATCATAGATATTTACTTACAGTCTCTCTTTTACATTATGCTATTTCTTCAGATCCTGTATTTTATTCTCTAGCATGATTACATTTCCTTTCCTGTTATGACTTGTTGAGATGTATTGTGCTCGCTCCTGTCCTGACTGGACCTGTTGATAAATTTTACAGATAGCTTGGAGGTTGCCTGCTAGCCTAGAGGAGACACATTAGAGGTTGTTTAGATAGTTATTTCAGTTGTCTGGAGTTGTATTTATTTTATGGATTACTGTATTTGAGCTTGAGATGTATTTCTGGGTTTGTATATCTTAGACACTTAGGCTTCTATCTGCTGTATCTCTTTTGGATTTCATGTTTTACCTATCTTTTATCTTGCTCTACCTTAGATGTGATTGAGTTTACATTCTGCTATGTCACCCCCATTCGGGGAGTATAAACTGCTCAGCCTTATACTGTTAGATGTATGAGACCTAGGATAGCATTCTACCGCCGACACTGCAGCGTAGGCTGGACGTACCCACGTCTTGTGTTCTAACTCTAGGGTGCGGGTCGTGACACGCGTCTACCGAGTTGTGGCACAGGCGGCTTGGCCATATCAGCGAGAAGGGGATGAGCTACTTGGTGAACATGAAGGTGATTCCAAGGACTGCTTAGCTGGAGAAGTGCACGAACTGCTTAGGTGGAAAGCAAAATATGGTGTCTTTCCAAAGCCCAAGTTCAAGGAAGCCGGCGTTGCTCGAGTTGATTCACTCGGATGTATGCGATCTTATGAAGGTAAAATCTATTGGTGGTGCTTCTTAATTTGTAACTTTTATTGATGACTGTTCCAGAAAAGTTTAGGTCTATACCTTAAAGACCAAGGATCAGGTGCTGCCTACTTTCAAAGAGTTTCAGGCCTCTGTTGAAAGAGAGACGGACAAGAAGTTATTGTGTGTTCGGTCCAACAACGACGGCGAATACATTGTGTAATGCCCCAGTCCCAAAATACGTAGGACTAGGAACGTAGACATGCCAGCCGTATAATAAATATACGTAAGCTACAAATGCAGTAGAACTATAACTAATCTCATCTACACAAAATAAATGAATAAAAAAATATCATATAATGATAATGAATTGTCTTGATATAATATGTTGGGCGGAGACAAATCCACAACCAACAAGTAAAAGAAAAATACATGAGAAAAGAAATAATTTTTGGCGAACGAAGCGAAGACGATCCAAACGCAATCATCCACGAAGAAATAGAGAGTACCACGGCTAGAGCTAGAACACCTGCGAAAGACAATAGCACACACCTGGCGAGATAACCAGGTCCTCAGAGGGACGTAACAAGACAGATAATATCATGCCATATAAACTGAATAAATATTGCTCAAATAAATAAGTCAATTGAATTGTAACATGGTCCAATACACACCTATTGAACTAGCTTACCATCCCCCCAACCAAACAAGGACAGGAGATGGTAAACTAATTCACGGTGACATATCTTTCCATGCTATAAATACAATATGGTATTCGGACCCCAACAAGGTTCAATACCTTCTCATCGAAGTAGTAAGTCACACCTACAACCAAACAAGGACAAGATGTGATGAACTAATCCGCGACAAGTTATTGTTCCAAGTCACGGTCAGATACAAGTACCCAAACCAAAGGTACTCGTACCTAACGGATAAAGGTGCCTAACCGTTCTAAGTGAAATGTAGTTAAGAACAATCCTTCCTACGCATGGGCCCTGGCTAAATAGGATCGGCATAGTCCCCCTTGGGGCACCAGAGGCCCTATCAATAAGAGCATGACGTTCCGCAGAACGTCAGTGGCCGTCAGTAATCATAGGTAAGCTGACCCGCATCTCCGACGGAGCTCACGGGTTACAAAAGAAAAAGTGCATTGAAGCCCATACGCTAAGGAATTGTCCTCCCCGTCCAATGCCTAATATGTTGCATCCACAACAGTAAACCTCTATAACCGCTAAGTCAAAACTAGCATGCAATCTCTATTAGCGGTTATTCCTATCGCACGACTTGTAGGTACTGGTGGCCAGCCAATCACACACGTCCGTGTTCTACATGCGACACACAACTTCGTGGTACAACGTGTCAAGGCCATGAATGCAACACACAAATGTTGTCCCTTAAATCTATGTTGAATATGTAAGAAAAATAATACATAGCAGAAAATATAAATGAACAGTAAGTTCTAACAGGTTATGCCATGTATCACAGTTTATTTTGCATAAGGAAAATAATGAAGAATGCATGAAATATGAGCTAAAATAAATAAACAGTAAATGACAAGGTGTCTTGCCTGGTAGGACGCCTGGTGTACTAGAATAATCACGGTGGCACAAACTGCGACTTTGGTGCAACAACTATGCAAGGTGACCTCGAGTGGTGGCACGGATAGTTTCATTGGGTCCAGAAGGGTCAATTTAGTTAGGGTGGACATAAGGTAGTACAGAATTGGTAAAGGAATAGGAAAGATGGGCTGAATCACGAGATGGAGAAAAATTGTAGAAAGCAAATTAATATATTTGGTTTTTGAAAATATATTTTATAATACTTGCAATATAATTTATTAGTCTTTCAATTAAATACAAAAGAAAATCGAAAGTCATTTTTAAGACAAAAGCTCTAAGTTTGTCAAAATAAGTTTTAGTAGAAAACTATATATTTTTATTAGCCAAAATTAATAAACTAGAAATTTATAGTATAATTTGTTGACTACTTTTATTGACCAATATATCCTTAGAAAATACAAAATCCAAAAAAGAAAACAAATAGATAAGCTAGGGCTATAAAATAGATTTTGTCAACGTACTATTTTTGGTAAAATCTACCTTTGAGAATAGTTGGAAAAATAATATTTTTGTAGAAATTTCTAAAAGTATAATGTTTGCAAAGAAATGGTTTTAGCAATAAGAGCAAAAATAATCATAATAAAAATACTATGAATAATAATAAAAATAAGGACAAAAAATACTTGTAACCATCTACATAGTAATAATAGTTTATATACTAATTATTATATTATTAAGCAAAATTAATAACAGTAACCCTAGATAATAATAATAATAATAATAATAATAATTTTAATCCAGGCCCAACAAATGCTCGGCCCAAACTAATCACCCTTCACTGACTCTTTAGCCTAATTCTCAAAACAAAAAAAATACCAAAAACAAATAAAACAATAAAACAAAATAAAAACAAACCAGAAAAGAACTTTCTACTCTCTACATCTGTTGTTCTTACTATATAGGGAAAAGAGAGAAAAAGCCTGTAAGTGAGAGAGAGAAAACCAATAGAGAGAGTGAGTAAAGGGGGAGCGCTCAGACGGAGCTAAGGAGGGGAGAGGGGAGAGGGGAGTGAGAGTGGAGTCGGGGTCAGACTCCGGTCGGAGCTGCACCGGAGGGTAGCGGAGCGGCCCGGAGAGGAGCGGCACAGCGAGGGGTTTGTCTAGCCGAGCGGCACCAGTGGAGGCGGTGGCGACGCCGGCGGGAAATCTCGGGATGGGGTTTCCGGTGGCGGAAGTGAGCGGGATCGAGGGGAGGAATAGAGTCGGAGAGGGCGGTACGAGGAGATCAGTCGGCGGCTTGGCTCGGCGGAGGAACGGCGGAGGGGATCGATGGGGTTTTGCTGGAGGGTTTGGTGGTGCGGATCTGCGCGCGACGGACCCTAGCTGGATGAGGCGGACAGAGAAGGGGCGGAGCGATGGTTCGATCGGGCGAAGGAGAAGTGAGGGGCTCGTCAGCGGGCGGCCAGGGAGGCTGAGTTGCACGCGGCGACGCCGCTAGTCGGGCGACGGCAGCGGAGATGAGGTAAGTCCGGTTCTAATTTTGTTATTTATTCGTGGTAATTTTTGATGGGTGGCGGTGGTCGGTCAAACCGGTCGGGGTGGCTGGGACGAAAGGGATTCCGGTGGTGGTGGTGATTGGTGGCGGCAGCGATGTACTGCGGGCATGGTGATGAAGATGGTGATGCCGGTGGTTGAATGCTGGCTGGGGCGTAGGGTTTCCGAAAGGGAAGAAGATGGATTGGGGGTCGAGTGGATGTGTCGGGATGGTCAGGGCGAGGTGGTTGTGAGGGCGTAGGGTGTTGCTGGAAGACGGCGGCTGAGGTTGGATACGGCGAGGGGGATGGCAGCGGACAAGGCAGGATTAGGGTTAGGAATTATAATTTTATTGTGTCTGGGGTTGTCGGCACGAGAGAAATAATGTATATGTAAAGTAATGGAATAAGATTATGGATATGGAAACACAGACACGATGCACGACACGTTTTGTAGGTGGTAGAAATTTTGTAGAGAATGATAAAAAGTTGGAAGAGTACCTGCCTATTTATAGGATGTGGGAACTTCCAATTGAATAAGAATTTGGATTCATTTAAACCCAATTTAGATAATTCATAATTTAATTTAAAATCAATCAAATCCAAATCCAAATCTAAATCCAATTTAAATCTAATTAAATTTTTAGTTTAAAATCCAATGGGATAAATCAAATTTTAAATATTTAACTATTTAAATAATCCATAAATTCAAATCAAGATTTAAATTGCTAACATAATTTTAAAAATATTTTTCCAAAAATACTATTGATAATAATTTTGAAAATTATATTATTATTTAAAAAATAAACTAATAATTAATTACGAAATATGTATGCACAAATAATATTTACAAATATACACTTTTCTAGCATACCATTTTATAAGAATATATTTTATTATTATAACTGTCCAAATAAAATGCTTTTCATAAATAAAATTATAAATTTAGAATTTTGATAGCTAAAAATAATTATTATATATATTTTCTTGAAACTATAAAAATAGGAAAAAATGTTTTTCCAAAAATGTGTACGCTCGCACATATTCGCACTCATCGAGCAATTATGAAAAATAAAATTTCGTGCGCGACGTACAATATGACAACACGACGTACAATACAAATTTTTTTTAAATCAGTACCAAATTTTAATAAATAAATAAAATAGTAGAAATTTAGAGATTTTACACATTGGTCCCTTTGATGCTTATTACAGAGAACAAGGGATACGACACCAGAAGACTCTGTCCAAGACACCTCAGCTCAATGGTATAGCAGAGCGCACGAATTGGACACTGATGGAGAGGGTGCGGTATTTGCTGTCAGAAGCAAATTTGTCAGGCAGTTAATGGGATGAGGCTCTTCTCACAGCTGCTTATGTTATTAATTTATCTCCTAGTACCCCTTTGCAGGGTGATGTGCCTGACAAAGTATGGTACGACAAAGAGCCGTCATACAATCACCTACGAGTGTTTGGTTGTAAGGCTTTGTATATGTACCGAAGGACGAGAGGTCCAAACTTGAGTCGAAGACGAGGCGGTGCGTCTTTGTCGCCTACGGTCGGGATGAGTTTGGCTATAGACTCTATGACCCAGTGGAAAGAAAGCTCTACAGAAGCAGGGACATAGTATTCGTCGAGGATCAGACTATGACCAACACTCAGGATTTTGAGACGCCTTCTGAGGCTGAGGAATTGCCTAAGTTAGAGTCATTTCGCTTCGAGCAGTTTCTAGAGGACATCGTAAAGGATCCAGTTATGGGGAAGCCAGTACATGGAGCTGCTCCCAACCTTGATCATCAGCCTGCTGATGGTGGTCAGGGTGTCCCACAGGAGGATGAGCATGTCAGAAAGACAGTTCCTGAAGGGGAGGAGGCTGTTGGTATACAACCAGCACCAGTGGCTCCATTGAGAAGGAGCGACAAAGTGCATCGACCATCTACGAGATACTCACCGGGTGAGTATGTGCTACTGACTGACGGGGGAGAGCCCAAAAGTTTTGTAGAGACTATGGAAGACAAACCCAGGCAGGAGTGGATGCAGGCTATGCAGGAGGAGATGAGTTCCTTACACACCAATTCTACTTACGAGCTGGTACGGTTGCCAAAGGGCAAGAAGGCTTTGAAGAATCGATGGGTGTTTAGAGTAAAGTAGACGAATGATGCTACTCATCCTCGATACAAAGCGAGGCTGGTAGTTAAAGGCTACGGTCAGCGGAAAGGCATGAATTATGATGAGATCTTTTTGCCAGTCGTCAAGCAGTCATCTATTTGGGTGGTGCTAGCATTGGCAGCCAATTTTGACTTGGAGGTCGAGCAGATGGACGTGAAGACGGCATTCCTCCACGGTGATCTTGAGGAGGAATTATACATGGAACAGCCAGAGGGATTCTGTGAGAAGGACAAGTCATATTTGGTCTGCCGGTTGAGGAAGAGCTTGTATGGTCTGAAGAAGGCTCCGAGGCAGTGGTACAGGAAGTTCGGGTCGTTTATGGGGGTGCATGGTTATGCACGGATGATGTCGGACCATTGTGTATTTGTGAGATGCTTTGTCGTGGATGATTTCGTCATTTTATTGTTCTATGTTGATGACATGTTATTAGTGGGTCGAAATGCCACTAGGATAGCGGAGTTGAAGTGCCAATTGGGTGCGGCCTTCTCTATAATGGATTTGGGCGCATCAAAGACTATTCTTGCGATGGAGATCAGCCGAAAAAAAGAATTCAAGCTGCTACACTTGTCCCAAAAGAAGTACATTCACCGGGTACTTCAGCATTTCGGGATGGACGGGTCGAAGAAAGTGAGTTGCCCCCTTGCGGCTCACTTTAAGCTCATTGTCACACCCCAAAACCAGAATACTGGAGAGCGGGGGAATGACTCAGCCAGCTACGTATTACGAGTAGAGGAATATCGTATAATACGATCAATGCTGTCTAATAAGACGAGGGGGTGCATACTATATAAAGGTCACATTGTGGTTACTTCACATCTATTGTCTCAATCATTCAAACACAAAACAGAAATAGAGAACATGTAAGGTAAAGCAGTAAGGCGTCCCGAACGCTCAGTCAAAATGTTCTTGATATCTGGCTTTACAAAACATAGCCAGATGACGAAGCCAGGTATACACAATTGTTATCAGCTGTAGCCTGACTTAGTTACAATTATGTAAAAGTAAGTACAAGACGATCCGACTGACATGTCGGTGCCAAACGGCAAAATATAAAGTAAGTAACAAAACGAGCGGGGAAGTAAGGAACCCACTCGAGTCCTCCTGCGATCATCCCTCTAGTATTGACCATCTTGGAGGTGGAAGTAAGCTGAGTCCTCGAGAACCGGCTCTAAATCTGGCCATGCAAAACCAGAGAGGTTAGACCTCTAATAGCAAGTACCGCAACGAAACACGATATGAGAAATTTAAACCAGTAAATAAGAGAATATAATAATAGATCTCTGTTTGCTACTGGGATTCACACAACGTCACGATACTTCGAACCAACCTTCCAACCAAACAAGGACAGAAGTTGGCCCGTCATGTCTCGACACTCTGATCATCTCAGTTAGTCAACAGAGTAGGTACAGTACACAACCAAATCAATTTAAACGGTCATGCATCTACTACGTCTTGCTATTGTGGGTTCCAAGTTATCTGGAATTATGCGATAAAGAATTCTTCAGTTCTTACTATGTGCAAGCAAGGCTAGTTTACCCGGTCAATCAATTGCGCCAATCATGAATTAGACGAGTCCCAGCGGGACGCCCGTCATCAATATACCATATACAATAAAAAATATAAGCAGATACCGCTCCTTGCCCGTGTGGAAGATTTGCAGTATCTGTGGAACCAGCCGGCCTGTCGGGCACTTAATAGTCCCAAAGAGGGCTTCCATGTAAGAACTCGGGAATCCATTCTCTCCATGCAATCATTATTTTATTTAACTTAGTAGCCTCTATGTTAAATGAAATCCCATGCCGTAGATCATGGTCATTCAGAATGAGTACTTTCGTACAAAGTACGATATGCCCAACTCTACAACGATACCTGTGCGGTTAGGTTGTAGGTCTTACATAGCGTAATGCAACAATTAAAACTAACTACGAAATAAATCATGCCTTAACCATAAAGTACGCATGCTGCTTTTGTAGAAAAGTAAATAAATTGAAGCCTGCATATGCCTGTATGTCAATATTTGGGATCGGCCAATCGATTACAATAGTTCATAATTAATATGAACGTGTCTCATTCATTCAATTCAATAAGACGACTAGCTAGTCTCTTAGTTCCAACTAGGAACGCATGATCAATTATTAGTCAAGGTCACAATCAATATCAATCAATGTTAATTCGGGACAAGAATTAGTCAAAAGGCCCGAGAAATTATAGTAGTTCATGCAGCATGTGCCAGGAAACAGCATGCGCCAGAAACAGCATGCGCCAGGAAACAGCATGCGCCAGAAAACAGCATGCGCCAGGAACATCATGCACCAGGAAACAGCATGCGCCAGAAACAGCATGCGCCAGAAACAACATGTGCCAGAAACAACATGCGCCATGACAGCATGCGCCAGCAAACAGCATGGCAACAACTTTTTGCCAGCAAACAACATGCGCCACGGAAAACAGCATGCGCCAGGACAGCATGCGCCAGCAAACAGAATGCGCCAGCAAACAACATGGCAACAACTTTTTGCCAGCAAACAGCATACGCCAGGATAACATGTACTGTTCATCTTCTCCAATCAGCCTTTAATGGCCATGAAAACTCATAAACCAAAAAGGCCATAAATCACTCAAAATAAGTCGAAATCAGGACTTCCAATAGTCAAATTTGGGTAGAATCAAATTTTCTACAATATGGAACCATCAAAACTTAAAAAATAACAAAGCTACTAGATCAAAACCTAAAAATTCTGAAAATATATTAAATTTAGATCTACATGAAATGAGTCATAGAAATCGAAAATGCTAAGTACTAAAGTATCTAAGAATCTTGAGAGGAAGACGATGGAACAACAAAAATGGAAATCCATCAAGAAACAAGTTGGCACTTTCCTAGCCCTCCTAGGTTGGTGGGGGAGTTATGAGGATGAAGAAGAGAAATGAAAAGAAGTAATGAAGAGAGAGAAAGGGGATGAGGCTTTAAATGAAGGAGTGGTGGTAGGTGGAGAGTTAGGTTCATGTTGAACCATCAAGGCCGAAAATTAAACCAACTCGGGCCGAACCCAATAAGCAAAGCAGAAGGTAAAATACAGAAAGTAAAATACAGAAAAATAATTAACGTAAAATTAAAAGAATTTAAATACAGAACAATATTTGATAAATATTAAATAAATACATTCCAGCAGTACATGTATTTAGAATACGTATTCTGGGAACAGAAAGTGACATCTCTACCCTCCTTAGAAAAATTCTGTCATCGAAATTTCAAATCCAAGCAGGATAGAAACATCGGAGCTAAACTAATCTAAGTATAAGCAATTGAGTAAGCAATCATTCTACAACGTCAACAGCAAGTAACATATCTACGTTTAACTATCGACGATACCAAGTAATTCTACTCATAAGGTGACAAGCATGAGAAGTTTAAGACAATCAAGGTATACAGAAAGAAATATACCTTGTGAGTCAAACAAGTGCGGATACCGTGATCGGATGTCATCCCCACGTTCCTACGTTGACTCTCCTAAAGAGTGTTGACCCCAAGCAACCCGAACAAGGCTAATTATTCGGTTCTTGAGTATCTTCTCTCTTCGGTCCAAAATAGACACAGACTGTTCCTCGTAAGACAGGTTGGTAGCAACAAGCAGCTCAGAATGATCAAGGATATGGCTTAGGTTCGATACATACCTTCGTAATTGAGATACATGAAATACGTCATGCACCTCTCGTAACGAAGGTGGAAGAGATAAACGATAAGCAACATCGCCTATCCTATCAAGGATAGCAAATGGGCCTACGTATTGCGGACTCAATTTCTTGCGAATGCCAAATCTAATGACCCCACGGGTAGGTGAGATCCACAAGAATACGTGGTCCCTAACAGAAAACTCTAGCGGCCTACGATGCTGGCCCGCCCAATGACGATGCCGATCCTGTACAACTCGAAGTCGCTCTCTAATTCCCTTAATCACTTCAACGGTCTGGATAATCATTTCTGGGCCTAGCATCTTCCTCTCTCCGATTCATCCCATGCTAGTGGCGACCTACACTTCTTACCATATAGTACTTCAAATGGCGCCATCTGGATACTGGCTTGATAACTGTTGTTGTATGAGAATTCGACTAAGTACAGGTGGCTCTCCCAAGATCCTCCAAAATCTAGGGTGCAAGCGTGCAACATATCTTCTAAAGTCTGAATTGTTCTTTCTGATTGCCCGTCCGTCTGTGGATGGTAAGCCGTGCTAAATCTTAACTTGGTACCCAGACTATGATGTAAGCTCTTCCAGAAATGTGATGTAAAGCGGGTATCTCTGTCTGACACAATACTGACAGGGACTCCATGCTGCCTAACTATCTGTTGCATATACAACTCTGCCAACTTTTCTGTAGATTATCCTACTCTGAAAGGAAGAAAGTGTGCCACCTTCGTAAGCCGATCTAATATCACCCAATTGACATCTTTACCACTTGATGATCTCGGTAAACCGGTCACAAAGTCCATTGTAATATGTTTCCATTTCCATTCTGGAATAGGAAGCGATTGTAATAACCCTGCTGGCCTCTGCTGCTCTGCCTTAACTTGCTGACATACCAGGCAACGGAAAACAAATCTAGCTATCTCCCTCTTCATTCCGTTTCACCAGAAGTATTGTTTGATATCTTGGTACATCTTGGTCCCTCCAGGATGTATAGAATACTGAGAACTGTGAGCTTCTATCATAACCTCCTGTCTGATATCTCCACTAGGCACACATAGGCGTGATCCAAACCTAAGGGTACCATCTTTATGAATTTGTATCTCCTTTCTGAGTCCTGACTCACATTCTGTCCTAAGCTTCTGAATTCTTGGGTCCTGTGCCTGAGCTGTCTTGATCCTGTCTACCAAGTCGGATTGAACTTGTAGACTTGCCAGAATTTCTACATCACTAGGAAGTATAACTTCGATGCCCATCTCCTACAGGTCTTCTAAGATATACTTTTGTGTTGTCAACATAAATGCGCCGCCTCTCCTGCTGAGAGCGTCTGCTACCACATTAGCTTTGCCTGGATGATACTGAAGCTCCACGTCATAATCCTTGATCAGCTCTAACCACCTTCTCTGCCTCATGTTCATCACCTTCTGAGTAAAGATGTACTTCAGACTTTATGGTCTGTGTACATGTCCACTCGGTCACCATATAAGTAATGCCTCCATAGCTTCAAAGCAAATACTACTGCCGCCAACTCCAAGTCATGAGTTGGGTAATTCTTCTCGTGGTCTCGAAGTTGCCTAGATGCATACGCTATCACCTTTCTATATTGCATGAGGACACATCCAAGTCCTTTACCTGACGCATCACAATATACAGTGAAACCTCTGGGTCTAACTGGCAATGTAAGAATAGGCGCTGATATCAACTTCTGCTTTAGATTCTCAAATGATGCCTGGCATTCTGCTGACCAGACGAATGGTACATCCTTTCGTGTCAAACGGGTCATGGGTGCTGAAAGTCTTGCAAAGTCTGTTACAAATCTCCAGTAATATCCTGCCAATCCCAAGAAACTCCGTACATCTGCTACGGTCTTGGGTACTGGCCAACTCTCTACTGCTTCTACCTTCTTGGGATCTACTGCTACTCCAGCTCCTGATACGATGTGCCCCAAAAATGAAATATGGTCCGACCAAAACTCACACTTGCTGAGCTTGGCATACAACTGGTTCTCTCTCAGAACCTATAACACTTTCCTGAGGTGATCCTTATGTTCCTCCTCACTAGCAGAGTAGACAAGAATGTCTTCAAGAAACACAACAACAAATTGATCTAAGTATGGCATAAAGATGCGGTTTATCAAATCCATAAATATTGCTGGAGCATTGGTTAAACCAAACGACATTACTAAGAATTCATAATGCCCATACTTCGACCTGAATGCTGTCTTGGGAATATCCTCCTTCCGGACCCTCACTTGATGATACCCTGAACAAAGATCTATCTTGGAGAAAACTCTAGCTCTGCTCAACTGATCAAACAAGTTATCGATCCTGGGTAGTGGGTACTTGTTCTTTACTGTTGTCGCATTAAGCTTTCTGTAATCGATGCACAATCTGGATGACCCATCCTTCTTCCCCACAAGTACCACTGGTGCTGCCCATGGTGATATGCTAGCTCGGATGAACTTCTTCTCCTTCAGTTCCTCTATGTGCTGATATACCTTGGCCTGTTCTGAATCCGCCATTCTGTAAACTCGATCTGATATTGATTTAGTTCCAGATACCAATTCTATGCTGAAATCAATATCCCTAACCGGTGGTAGACCTGGAAGTTCTTCGGGAAATACGTCCAGAAACTCTTCAACTACCTTCGGAACTTGAACTTCTTCCATTGCCGTCACTACTCCCTGCTCTTGTTGAGTTGCCACTGATCTGACTAAGGTGAACTGCTTCATGCCTGGAATATTAAAAGATACACTCCCTCTACGACAATCTATTATTGCATGACTGTCATTCAGCCAGTCCATGCCTAAGATAACGTCAAAATTTCCAACAGGAAATTCTATCAATCGGGCGGGTAAGGAATGCCCGCAAACTACAACACTACATGCTAGAATAACTCTACTAACTCCTACGAGCCCATTACCAGTGAGTATATTTAACCTCCCTGGCAATGCCTCGAATTCCAATCCTAGCCGTATTGCAAATTGTGCAGCTATAAATGAGTGTGATGCTCCCGAATCAAACAATGCTACGGCAAAATATGAGGCGACGAGAATGTTACCTGCCACAATATCTCCCGATGCTAATGCCTCTTCCAAGGACATAGTGAATGCCTGCCCTCGACCTCCTTGTTGGTTCCCATGTTGCGGCCTAGCCTGGTACAGCTGCTGGCCCCTTCCTTGATGATGTTGGGGTGGTCTATGCTGGTGTTGCTGCATCGGCGGTCCCTGTTGCCGAAACATCTGAGCCTGTGTCATGAACGGGCGTTGTGCCAACGGTCTCACTGCTACCGCTGGTCCTCGATACTGTCCTGCCCCTGGTGCTGGCAGAGCAGGAAATTTTTGCACTGGTCCTTCTGACCTCGAATTCTTGGGACAGGTGGTAACCCGATGATCTGGATTTCCACTTATCAAACACTATCCGTTCAATGTCTGACACACATCTCTAGTATGCCCTACCTTTCCACAATAAGTGTAGCCCGCCGGGGGTTGCTGGTTCTTCCTCTGTTGATGTTGCTGCTGTCTTGGTGGTGGTGCTGTCCCTCGCATTGCCACATCGCGAATGCGAATGCCAAGGGATGGTGCTGTTGTTCGGGGCGCTGCTCCCCCTCCTCCTTCAATCTGACTGTGGGATCTCTTCTGACCTCCAGTCCTTGCCGTGATCCTCTGAATGGTGATCTCATGCCTTCGGGTTGCCGTCAATACTTCGTCAAATGTCTGATAATTGTGCCCCTCTACCAATTGCAAGAGCTCAAGATAAAACCCTTGCTTGAACCTCATAGCCCTCTGGGTCTCCGTTGCTACCATCTCTGGGGCGAACCTACTCAATCTGCAAAACTCTGCTGCATAAGCATCTACCGTCTTGCCGGCCTACTTGAGGTTGATAAACTTCTGTTGCAGCTCAAACTGCGCCACAACTCCATAGTACTTCGTCTTGAACCTTGCAGTAAAATCGTCCCAAGCAACAGGACGTCTGATGCCTACTTCCTCTGATTCCCACCAATCACGTGCGAGATCCTGAAGTAATAACTTCACTTGATCCACACGTTCTTCTGCTGGTACCTTAGCTGCCGTCAGAATAGCCTCAATATCCTTAAGTCATGCATCTGCTGAGATGGCATCTTCCGTGCCCTCGAAACGGCGGGGGTTGAACTTGCAAAATCTGGTTGATGCTCCTGAATCTGGCTTTGCCCCTCTTTCCAAAGCTGTCTGCAACCCTTGGTTGAGTAGTACGTTCTGCTCCTGCAACTGAGCGTGTATGCACTGCTGGGCTAATATCTGGTGTTGCTGAGTAGCCATTATCCCTCTCATGATCTCCAGAAGGGCCGGTGTGTCTACTTCCACAGGGGTAGGTGGAACTGTTGGTGGTGGTGGAACCTCCGGATACGGCGATCCAGCTGCTGCATCCACTATCACTTCTTCTTGAATAGCCTCTTGGGGTAGTACTGGCCCTTGTTGCTGACCAACCTGGTCAGGTTGTCTATGTTGCCCTTATTGCTGTTCTCCAGCTCTGACAGATGCGGACGAAGTGCCCCTAAAAAGGGTCAAGAGAACAATCAAACGACCGGACAGGAAAGACCAATAAAGTCAAAGGATACTGGAACGTCAAGCTAGAGTTGAGAACAACGAATTATGAGATCAAGGGGGAACATGTGTGATTGAGACATCCTATAAATCAAAACACCCCACAAATCTGAAATCAGACCTGCATGGGCCACCACTAAAATATTGTCACACCCCAGAACCAGAATACTGGAGAGCGGGGGAATGACTCAGCCAGCTACGTATTACGAGTAAAGGAATACCGTATAATACGATCAATGCTGTCTAATAAGACGAGGGGGTGCATACTACATAAAGGTCACATTGTGGTCACTTCACATCTATTATCTCAATCATTCAAACACAAAACAGAAATAGAGAACATGTAAGGTAAAGCAGTAAGGCGTTCCGAACGCTCAGTCAAAATGTTCTTGATATCTGGCTTTACAAAACATAGCCAGATGACGAAGCCAGGTATACACAATTGTTATCAGCTACAGCCTGACTTAGTTACAATTATGTAAAAGTAAGTACAAGACGATCCGACTAACATGTCGGTGCCAAACGGCAAAATATAAAGTAAGTAACAAAACGAGCAGAAAAGTAAGAAACCCACTCGAGTCCTCCTGCGATCATCCCTCTAGTATTGACCATCTTGGAGGTGGAAGTAAACTGAGTCCTCGGGAACCGGCTCTAAATCTGGTCATGCAAAACTTGAGAGGTTAGACCTCTAATAGCAAGTACCGCAAGGAAGCACGATATGAGGAATTTAAACCAGTAAATAAGATAATATAATAATAGATCTCTGTTTTCTACTGGGATTCACACAACGTCACGACACTTCGAACCAACCTCCCAACCAAACAAGGACAGAAGTTGACCCGTCATGTCTCGACACTATGATCATCTCAGTTAGTCAACAGAGTAGGTACAGTACACAACCAAATCAATTTAAACGGCCATACAACTACTACGGCTTGCTATTATGGGTTCCAAGTTATCTTGGAATTATGCAATAAAGAATTCCTCAGTTCTTACTATGTGCAAGCAAGGCTAGTTTATCCAGTCAATCAATTGTGCCAATCATGAATTAGACGAGTCCCAGCGGGACGCCCGTCATCAATATACCATATACAATAAATAATATAAGCAGATACCGCTCCTTGCCTATGTGGCAGATTTACAGTATCTGTGGGAACCAGCCGGCCTATCGGGCACTTAATAGTCCCAAGAGGGCTGCCATATAAGAACTCGGAAATCTATTCTCTCCATGCAATCATTATTTTATTTAACTTAGTAGCGTCTATGTTTAAGTGAAATCCCATGCCGTGGATCATGGTCATTCAGAATGAGTACTTCCGTACAAAGTACGATATGCCTAACTCTACAACGATACCTGTGTGGTTAGGTTGTAGGTCTTATATAGCGTAATGCAACAATTAAAACTAACTACGGAATAAATAATGCCTTGACCATAAAGTACGCATACTGCTTTTGTAGAAAAGTAAATAAATTGAAGCCTGCATATGCCTGTATGTCAATATTTGGGATCGGCCAATCGATTACAATAGTTCATAATTAATATGAACGTGTCTCATTCATTCAATTCAATAAGACGACAAGCTAGTCTCTTAGTTCCAACTAGGAACGCATGATCAATTATTAGTCAAGGTCACAATCAATATCAATCAATGTTAATTCGGGACAAGAATTAGTCAAAAGGCCCAAAAAATTATAGAAGTTCATACAGCATGCGCCAGGAAACAGCATGCACCAGAAATAGCATACGCTAGAAACAGCATGCGCCAGGAAACAACATGCGCAAGGAAACAACATGCGCTAGAAACAGCATGCGCCAGAAAATAGCATGCACCAGGAAACAACATGCGCCAGAAACAGCATGTGCCAGAAACAGCATGCGCCAGGAAACAGCATGCGCCAGAAACAACATGTGCCAGAAACAGCATGCGCCATGACAGCATGCGCCAACAAACAGCATGCGCCAGCAAACAGCATGCGCCAGCAAATAGCATGGCAACAGCTTTTTGCCAGCAAACAGCATGCGCCACGGAAAACAGCATGCGCCAGGACAACATGCGCCAGCAAACAGCATGCGCCAGCAAACAGCATAGCAACAGCTTTTTGCCAACAAACAACATGCGCCAGGACAGCATGTACTGCTCATCTTCTCCAATCAGCCTTTAATGGCCATGAAAACGCATGAACCAAAAAGACCATAAATCACTCAAAATAAGTCAAAATCAGGACTTCCAATAGTCAAAATTGGATAGAATCAAATTTCCTACAAGATAGAACCATCAATATATATATACATATATATATACATATATATATACATATATATATACGGGACCCGTGGTGGCTAAGACCATCATTAAAAACAAAAAAGCGAGAAATGGAGCAGGGAGATACCCTTGCTCCTACAGATAGAGGGTAGGAGAAGCAAAAGCTAAGAGAGGGGAGGGGGGAACCCCAAAGTACAAGGATAGGTGGTCTAACAAAACTAGAAGACTACCTTCTTCAGTCCGGTCGAAGAGTACGATTCCCGCTACACATTTCCTGGGCAAATTCGACAAAAGCTTGGTACAGGTCAGGAAGGGTCGCCAAAGATGCATCCCTAAGCTTGACTCTCTCACGGAAGGCTTGATGGTATTTGGGTTCAAATGCCAGAGCGGTTAGAATGCTGATCTCTTTCACATCCTTGTCAATGAGGTAAGAATCGACAACCCTGGACAAGAAAGCCATAAGTTGTGACTTGGTATCCCTGTTACTCGATGCGGCTGGTTCTGCCGCTGCAACATCCTCCTTGTCGTTCTCACTACTATTATTATATGCCTCATCTGCCTCCTCATCATCTGCCTTCGGAGGAACTGTATGGACAATATCCTCAAAATGATCTCCTAAGTTGGCTGAGGCTAGGAAGCCTGGCTGATCAGTGAGGTTAAGACCCTGAGATGTGTTAGAACTGACGGTGTGCGGTGTGCTGGCCGACACCGCAGTTGGGGTTGCCTGATGACCCATCACGACGGGTGGGATGATACCGCCTGGGTCAGTTGAAACCTCAGCCTCCTCTACTTCGGAATGCTCCGTGGCGAGGATGTCGAATTTGTTGGAAGTGCTCATTGAGGGTCTTGAAGCAATGCCCTTTAAGACACCAGAAGGATCTCCAGGACTCGGAGCAGGGGGGTTCGAGGTTACGATGAAGTCTGATCATGGAGTTGTTGTCGTCCGGGTGTTTCACAGGCAGATGGAGCTCAGGATAAGCTTTGCTGCAGAGCGCGGAGGCGTGACCTCGCAACATGCAGTAATTGCAATAGAGGATGTTATTCTCAAAAATGATATTTTGGGTGTGATCCTTACTGCCGAGCTTGGTAAGGATGGATTTGGGAAGCTCCTTCGACAGATCAACTTCCATACAAATTTTGGCATAGTTGGCTTTGGTTAGGTTACAAGTTTCGGTCGCCGATGCTACGTAGGACCCGAAAGAACTGCCGATCCATTTTAGTGCAGCCGGGGTGAAGCAGAAGAATGGGAGATTCGGGAGGGTGACCCAGACTGGGGAGATCGCCGAGTCTGTCTTAGTGTTAAATTCTGGAGACTACTTCGCAATCCGCCAAGGGCGAGAGTCAATTCTACCCGAGCCCTTCGACCACACCACACAACGATCGTCCGAGTACGAAAGGAGGAGAATGACGTGTTTGGCATCAAACGGAGCGACTCTAAAAGCTTGGGTGATGCCCCAGCTAGAGATGGCCTCTCGAACCTTCTGAAGCTTCGGACATCCAGAGTAAAACTTATCACGATCCGCTACCCAAATTGTTGGGTCGGGCCGAGTCATGTCCAGCCTACGCTTGAGAT